>VZTN01029340.1:2826-20126 GCA_013400515.1 Erpornis zantholeuca | reverse complement strand
CCGGGCCGGGGGTGCGGGGCCGAACCGCGACGTCCCCCGGCCCCCAGGGACCTCCCGACCCCTGAGCTCCCCGCTGGGATCCCGCTCCTGCCGCCGGAGCTGCTGGGACTCCCTTTGTGTGTCGCCCCTGCGGTGGGGAGGACAGGGGCATCAGGGCCGGTGCTGCGGTCAGGGGTGTCCGGCCCCACAGGGGGAGCGGAGTTGTGGTTGGGATGACCAGAGCTGCGGTCACCTCATGGCCATGGCCACCTCAAAGCCGTGGTCACCTCATGGCCATGGCCATGGCCACCTCAAAGCCGTGGTCACCCAGAGTCATGATCATCACAAGATCATGGTCACCTCAGATCCGTGGTCACCTCAGAGGCACAGCCACAGATCTTTGTGCCATGGCTACCTCAGAGCCACGGCCACTTGCCTTGAGACCTTGGTCACCTCAGAGCCACGGTCACCTACGTAAGGGCATGGCCACCTCAGGGCCACAATAACTTCAGGGCTCTTGGTCATCATCAAGATGACCACCATACCCCTTCTGTCACCTCAGGGTCACAGCCACCACAGGACCACCCCAAAGAGACCCCACAGAGTGTTTTGGGGCCCAGGCCACCCTTTTCTTTAGGATGCCACCAGCGAGCCCCAGCACACCCAGGATAAACCATCATTTGTGCAGATTCCATGGAATGGGCACGGTGGCTCCATAGGGATCTGCCCTGGGAGTGTTCCCCTTCCCAGGATAACACCACTGCCAACCCCAGAGAAGAGTTTCACTCCCAAACACGCTTCAAACCAATTCACTCCATGTCCACACGTTCCTCACAAACCAATTCCATGCAATTCCCGTGGAGGTTTCCACGCTCCAGCCACACCAAGAGTCAATCTGCACAAAAGGCAGATGGACACACAACAAAATCCTCAGCTACAGCCCCAGCCCAGCAGCCTCCACAATCCCCAAAAAAAGGACTTTTCTGGGACCCCCCCCTTGCCGTGCACCCTCTCAAACCCAAGGATTTTGCACCAAAAAAAAAGAGGAATCCTACCTTGCAGAAGGTTAATATTGTGACAGAAAGGCAGGAAGCTTTCAAAACAGAGATTATTTTAAACACTTGCCCTGTTTTTTGCTGATCTGACGTCTATTTCCATGGAAACCACATCCAGCCGCCGAGCTGCTAGAATTGGGAGAGGCTTCTGCCAGAGTGGGCATGGGAAGAGCCATTTTCCAGCTGCGTGGTGGAACCTTTTTGTGGGATCAAAGGGATCCCAGCGTTCAAAATCTGACACCTGAAGGGCTGCTTGGCCTTTTGGGATGGTTCCTGGCAGCTCCGTGGGGTTCCTGGCTCCATCCCGGGGAAAACACATCCGTGTCACCCACAACATGTGTGTTCTCCCAGGAAACATCTGAGTGCTTGGATGGAATGCTGTGGTGGGAGTACAAAGCAGCCAGGAGCCCCTGCTGCCAGGCTGTGTTTCACTTTATCATTTATTAATTATCGCCCGTGCAGCCCAACAGTGTGTTGGAGGCTTTAATATTAATGCTTTTGAGTCAAATCAATGAGCTTATCCTGGGATGATCCCCGGATTTCCCAGAGGAAATTTCCTGGGCTCAGGGCTTTCGGTCTGGTACCTGCCTGGTGAGGGCCTTGAGTGAGTGCTGAGCCCTGGGGAGAGGAGGAGGAAATTTCCTTTGCAGCTTTTGAAGGAAGGATGCAGGCTGAGATAAAGCTGAGAGTCGTGCCAACACTTCCCAGCTGATTTTTCTGGGGGATAAAAAGGAAGGAGAAAAGGAAAACTGGCTGTAGCTTACCTTCCTTTGCAGATTGGCTTAAAAGCCAAGAATATTTCCTTCGGGTAAGAACTGTCTTATGTAAGAGGCAACCTATTGACGAGCTGGGAAGAGGATTTGGGACCTGCTCACAGCTCTGGCATTTTCCATGCCCTATCTTTTAGGATGAGGCTCTTCCCCAACCCCTTTGCAACGCCTGCCACCGCTGGTTTTGATTTGAACCAAAACCTTTGAGCACTGTTGGGGTACAAAGGGAAACAAGAGCTCCCAGCAGGTGGAAAGACACCGAGGCAATCTCACTTTTGGCCTTGTTGCAAGAGAGGTTTTATTTTTGGAGCATTTCATAAAACCTCGTTTGTTTACGTGGCATTTATTTTTGTCTGATCTCGAGGAGAATGGAGTGTATGAAAAGCTTTTATTTAATTTGCATTTGATTTGTGTTTATTGACACATTTACTGCGGTTCCAAACAGACTCTTCCCTCCTCAGTGTGTGGCTGTGGTAGTTTTTATCTACTGGATTCCTTATCACTAACAAAAGCTTTTTTATTTTCTTTAATCCCAGTTTTACCACTAAAAGAGCAAGGAGCAGTGGCAGAAACATCCTCCAACATGTCACGTTTGGCCCCAAAACAGGTTGGAGAAGAAAAAACACCATTTCAAGCCCAAATTTAACGTCAGAATGAATTTCTGCCAGGTGAATTTATGCCTTTTGAGGAAAATAAAGGATCACAACAGCAGGACCTGCAGGAGATATTCCCAGAGCAGAGAGGACAAAGGCTCTGTAAATTAGGGATATGACCAGTGGCTATAACAGCACCCACTTCAAATCGTGTCCCCTGTCAAAACCCAAAGCCGAGGGCACTCAGCTCCATCCCAGCCCACCCTGCTCTGGGTGAAACACAAAAATCCAGGTCTCAGCAGAGGGCTCCTGGTACGTGTGAATCGAGGCTGTGACGTGATCAGATTTAGCCCAAAGATTAAAGCCTCTCCTCTGATGTGCTTATCAAAACACCCCACAAAGAGACTGACATAATTAGGTGACAACTCAGCCCACGGCAGCTCTTTTAACTTGCAAAAATATTTAATCTCCAATGAGAAAATGTGGTTTCTGAGTATTAAATTGCCAGCCCTAAGCACTGGTGGCAGTGGAGGGACTGACAGCTTATTTGTTAATCAGAGGATGTTTTAGAGCACCTTTAGTGATGCTTGCAAGGGTTTGCTAGGCCTGGCAACAGCCCTGAATTAGCAAAGTTTATTTTAAAGCTAGAAATCCAATATATTATTTGACCCAAGTGGATCAGTCTGGGAGATTTAATAACCAGCCTGCTGGAGGAAGCAGTGCTTTAAAAGGAACTCAGAGGTAGAGAAGATTTCTTTCAATCCACTCCATGATCTTAGAGGTTTGTTTTTTTTTCCCAACCTTAAAAATTCTCGATCTTCAGATAAAAATATGCTTTAATCCAAAGGCAGCCGAGGAGCCCACGGAACCCAAGAACAAACCAAGACTTTCAGGGAGTGTCTCCCTCACAATGAAAGCTTTTCCACAGGCAGGAAACGTTTAAGGTAATTGATAGTTGTTTACTGGAGGTGTTTAGGCTGGTACTATATTTATGCCGAAAAACACCATTAAGAAAATGTTCCCTTCAGAATAAATTTGCACTTCCCAATGTGCCGTTGGAAATAATTAAATTTTCGCGAATCAAACGGGTTGGGGATTTTTTTTTTTTTGAGAAATTCACTCGAAATCTGTTAATTTGTCCCTTAAATGAGACGAGGGAAAGCGCTGAGCACAGATGGCGACCACGCCTGCAGCGACAGGGATGGAAATATCAATTTAATTGCTTTGATATTGGGGCAACAGAGCCCAGAAATGTTCACGTGCACGCCCTCAAATGCAGCCACGGGTCTGTACTGTCCAATACCCAAATTCTGTGCTGATGGGGGTGACGAGGCTCTGGAGCACAAGGAGAATGGAAGATATGAATGAAATAAAGACAGAGGCTGCAGGAACACTGCTCCACTCCTAAAAAACACCCAGACCCACAGGAAGGGCCACAGACCCTAAAGTAAGGTCACCACGAGTGGCTTCATCCCCGCTGCAGCAGGGTCTGCTCTTTCCCCTAAACAGATCTGCCTTTGACCCATCCTGGGCCAGGAACGGCAGAATTCCCTTCCCAGCCTGCCCGTGGATGTTCCCCACACTTTAATCCCTAAGGAAATGGGGGTTTACAGGCCCGAAGCCCTGCCTGGTGTCATCCCCCAGCTCTCAGCTCTGCCAGCCGCCCCTGCCCCTCCGATAAACCCGAGCCCGGCGACGCGAATTCCACAAGTTTCTGGGAAACAGATGGCAGGGGAGAGGCAGGGGCAAGGGAAGGGCTCCAGCACAAGCCCAACTATTATTAGAGAGCGGAGACTTCGCAGCAGCCCCGCTCCCAGAGCCGCTCCCCACCCGCAGATCCCGCAGGAATTCCCATCCCTGCAGGTGTGTGCTCCCTGCCCACAGCGAGCACAGGTCCACGTGGCTGTGTTGCCTTTCCCTGGTCTTAAAATTCAAACCAAAGCACAGTTTATGGGGGGAAAAAGGGGTTTTTACCTCGGTGTTTATTTAAGGATCCATGGGTGCAGCACTTGGTCCAGGTGGAATACCCCGAAATACACACAATTATAGGCCTTGCTAATTAGCACATCCTTCAAAGATCCCCCAGTGAGAGGCTGGAGTGAAGCCCTCGTTGTGAGGAACCTTCCCCCTGGCTGGGCCTGGCTGAGGTTCCCAAATGTGTTCTGGAGAGGCCCTTGGTGTCTGGGGCTCCCAGGATGTTTGCTCTCCTGGTTTAACGGTGCCGTGGGGCTGAGCTGAGTTCTCAGCCTTGGGGAGTTACAAGTGTGGGGCTAAAAGCACTGAGAATACATCAAATTATAAAAGAGTGTGTGAGAGGGGTATAAAAGAAAAAGAAAAAATCCTCCTGGCATCAGGTGCTGCCTCCCACCATGTCCAGAACCACATTTTGGGAGCCATCCTGGAGATCTCCTCACGCTGCTCCCCCCTCTCCTCGCTCCCAACCCAGCCTCTCCCCATTTCTCCGCACCCTCCCCGCTCTTCCCCTTCTCCTCCAAACCCGAGCCCGCAAATTTGCATTTCCATATGGAGCTTCTGCTATTCCAGGCAGCCCCGTAAACATCTCGCTGCTGCCGAGGGTTCAAAAATAACCCTGCAGCTCGGAGCCTCACCGCCCCGCGAGCGCGGCAGGCTGGGCGCGAGCACGAGGGACAGGGCTCGGGGTTCTGGGGTTTTTCCGTGCTCTAATTCCATTCCCACAGTGCCAGAGTCAGCCATTTCAGCTGGGATGCAGCGAAGGAGATGCTGGGATTTTGACAAGCACATGGAATAGCAATGCATGGAGGAGCTATAAAATATTCAGCAGTCGCAGAACATTCCAGCACAGACATTTGCCGTCTTTGAAAATGGGGGGGGGGGGGGGCGGAAAAGNGGGGGGGGGGGGGAAGCTGAAGAAAAGCTGGGTGTAGCACTAATTATTCCCCAGCTCCTAATTAGTTGCTTGAATTTAAAATATGGTTTCAGCTCCACCAGCAGCTCAGCGAGCCCATTGTGCTATTAATACTTCCCTGGCGTGATATGGTTAAAAATACTCCCACCCTTTCAAGACAAAATGTGGCTTGGAAGTGTCACGAGGGGAGGAGTTGAGGGATGGAAATCCTCTTAAAGGAATATGACTTCCCCCAAAAATCAAACAAACAAAATGAATGGGCTCGTGACAGCCCCCCCCAGACCGAGCCTGCTCCCACAAAGAGCAGATTTGAAAATAATTCTCAGTGCAGAGCTCTCGGGCCACCTGCAATCACATGGTGGAAATCAGTGCACAGCCAAATGGGAATGGGGTTTTATTTTTCAGGAGCTCTCCCGCCCGGGGAACAGGTGGGTTTGCAGCTCTCGAGTGCCTGTGTCCTGCAGACTCACAGCACGAGGCCGAAATTCCGACCAAAAGGCAGAATTGTGAAGTGTCCCCCCCTGCTCACATCCAGGGAATGCAACGGCCACAGCTCATTTTTCCATGGAATACCTGTAGGGATTTATGGGTGGGATCTATCAGACGCTGGGGGCCTCTTCCCACAGGATTTGTGAGCCAAGGAAACGAGTCCGGGGTTCGGTTTTATGGCACCTTTGGACTTCGGGCCAGATCTGCGTTTCCACCTTTCAGATCCTCTCAGGACAATGAGCTGCTCCCCTCCCATCTCCGCCGACAATTCCGCATCCAAAGGGGTTAATTCCTGCTCCCTTCCCCTGGAATCTCAGCAGTACCGCCCTGGAAACAATACCTGCACTTAACATTTGCTCCGTGCTGCTTGATCCCTTTTTGCCCCTACTAATTTGAGCCCGTGAGAGATCAATATATAAATTAAAAGACAAAAGAACCTGACACATCCACTGCGGCTGGGAGAACAGACAAAGCCAGGCTTTCTGGTGGAAAAAACATCCATCTTTTACACAATAAACCAGCAATCTGCTGCTCTACGCCAAAATCAACACCCTGAGAGGCACCCTCCTGCGATGGGCAACACGAGGGCTTGGTTTTAATTAAATTAAAAATAAGTGACCCCTCCAAAATACAACCCCCAGCCAAGGCGTTGCGTGGTGAACCTTTTCAGAGGGTTGTGATTGACACGAGAAAGGCTGAAGGGGTTTTGAAAGCGATGGTGTCACTCAGGGAGGGCTGTTGACAGCCTCAGCACCCTGGTCTGGGGTGGAAATATGAGCTAAAAGGTTAAAAGAGAGGATTTGGGGTCTCCTCCTCACCCAGCTCCCCACTTTCCATCACACCGAGGGAAAAGCAGGAGCCAGCATCCACAGGCTGAGCTCAGCCTGTCCTTCCTAACATGGGGGAAAGCTGGATCTGGACCAAAATGCATCATTTCAATCTGTCTCAGTGGCTTTTTCAGAGCAGAGGGACCTCACACAGCCCCTTCTCTCCATCAGTTTCCCTCCTCAGCCCTTTTCCCCCCTGTTTTTTCAGGAATCATCCCTGGGGAAGCAAGAGATGGCTCCAGCCCGAGATGGGGCTTTCACTGCAGAGGGAAAACTGCTGGAAAAACAAAATTGTGCCTGAAAAAACCCTTGTGTGCTGCTGGCTGAGGGAGCAGGAGCCCTCCCAGCCCGTGGTGGTGCATTTTGGAGGGCAGGGAATGGGGAGAACCTTGTTCCTGCAGCTCGGAGCTGCTCCAGCTCCCCAGGGTCTGTCCTGCCCCGGGGCCCAGCGTGGGAGGAACTCGGGAAGATTTCAACGTGGAGCTGAATCCCTCGTGACTGGGAGCATCCAGGCTCCTCAGACCGAGGATTAGATGATAAAAATTCACTTCAGAGAGCAAGAAACTTGATTTTCCTTCGGGTTTTCACTCAGGGCAAAGCTGTGATTTTTCCAGTGGAAAAAACCAAAAACCCAACATGAAAGCAAGGGAATACTCACCAATCAAAGGGATTTAGGGAATTCTGCTCAAGGAGGTGCTGTCTGGGGTTGGGGTTGGGGCAGCACTGTGTCCATGCTGGTCTTCGGGACTGGGCAAGGAGCCTCCAGAGCTCCCACTGGGCTCAGCTGGAAGGGCCCCATGGGCTGTTGTGAATCCAGGCCTTACTATTTCCCTTAAAAACACAAGAAAAAGGGAAAAAAAACCAAAAAAAAATCAACAAAACCCACGAGAGCCTCACAGTAATTACAAGGAGGTTTAACACGTGTCTGGATTTGCATTAATTAAATCAACGGGGAAGCTCCGATTGAGCAAATGAGGTTTTTCCTCTGTAAATGGCAGTGAGAGCCGGAGCTGGGAACTCCGGGTTTGCTGCAGGGATGTGCCTCTGGAAGGGCCTTCCAGGAGGGATGGAGGGAGCCTCGGGGTGGGCAGGAGGAGAAGGAGACTCAGCTCTGAGATGTGAGGAGTGTGGCTGTGCTGACACTGTGGGATTTCAGCTGCAGGAGTGGGAAGCTTTGGGGTGGATGGGAGAGCGCAGAGAAGCCGTGGGGAGAAGGAATGCATCCATTCATGCCCCAGCCATGCTGCAAGCACAGCTGTGAGGGGAATATCAATGGGCAGAGTGTTTTGTTTTGGTTTGGTTTGTTTTGGTTGGGGTTTTTGGGTTTTTATTTTTAAAGCTGGCGGTTTGAATGTGGGAGCAGGGCAGACACGCTGGAAGTGCTTGGCTGGAAGGGAAAATCTTTCCCCCATCCCTCGGGCCAGGAGGTGCCAGGGCTGCCATCCTGCAGGTTGGGGCTCCCAGGGCCGACCCCCCAAAAGTAACGGGGTTGGTGTTTCCTCCTCACATCCCTGAGGAACAAAATCCTTCTGGATTTAGGGGTGCACAACCCCCCAGTTCACATTCAAACCCAAACCTCGGTGTTGGCAGGTGCCGGAGGCAGATCACAACCTTTAACTCCTGCTTGTGGCCACAAAACCTCCCAGTGTGGCACAGACAGCCTGGAGCACCCCAAAGAGTCCCTTCCTGTCTCTGGGAATGATCTCAGTCCCTGCCTGGGAAGCCCCAGCTCCGGCAGAGCTCTCCCAGCCCTTTCCTTTCCCCCAGGGACTGGGGCTGTGCTGGCTTTGGGCTGGGGCAGGGTTAATTTCCCTGCAGTGCCTGGGCTGGGGCCGTGTTTGGGTTTGTGCTGAACGCAGGGTTGATAACACAGAGATGTTTTGTTGTCTCTGAGCAGCCTTTGAACAGTGCCAAGGCCTCTCCTGCTCCCCGTGTCACCCCCAGGGACCAGGCTGGGGGTGGACAGCGAGTTTGGAGGGGACACAGCCCGGACAGGCAACCCCGAGCTGACCCCAGGGATATCCCAGACCGTGCTCAGGATATAAACCAGGAGGAAGAAGGATGAAGGGGGGAACATTGGGAGTGATGGGTTTGAATTCCCAACTCACCTTCAGAAGTGGCTGAACCCCTGCTTGCCCACGGGAAGCAGGGAATGAAATCTTTGTCTTGCTTTGCTAGCACGTGCAGCTTTCCCTATTAAACTGTCTTTAGCTCAGCCCACAGGTTTCCTCAGCTCTCTGATTCTCTCCCCCATCCCAGCGGCTGCGTGGGGCTGGGATTAGAGCACGCCAGGGAAAACACCTTCCCGGTGAGCCCCGCCGGGATTTGTGCCGCATCCTTCACGGGGCTGCAGCTGGGATGGAGATCTGGAGCAAATCGCTGCTTGGGAGGGAGCCTGGCCGAGGAGATGGCTCCGGGCTGGATTTTAAAGCAGATGCAGTGAGTCAGTGAATGTCCTGCACTATACATCCCACAGAGAACGGAGGCCGATGGAGCCCAAGCGGCCTCGGGGCTTTTTTGAACCCTTTTCCGGCAGGGTTTTTCTTCAGAGGCGCAAAACCAACGCGGGAGTGGGGAGCAGAGGGATGGAGGACAGAGAGGAGGATCCCTGCCTGCTGCACCGGCACCGGGGACGGGAACGAGCAGCTCCCCGCGAACCGAAGGGTTAACGAGCGCCAGAGCCCCCCCTCCCTGGGCAGCGTCGGTGTCTGCCACCCCCTTCCCAAAGCCTTTCCATGAGAATTTCCAGCCTGTCTCAGCCGGGGCTGGAAAATGGGGTTTGATTCCTGCACCAGTCACTGCCTCTCGCTGTTAAACCGGGACCTGTCGGGCTCACATTCATCACATCCAGCGACCTTGAATGTCCCCCAGCACAGCCCTGTCCCCAGGGGCTGCCCCGCCCCAGCCTGAGCACAGGGCTACCAGCGCTGGCTTCGGTGTAAAACATTTAAAAATTAATATCTGGAAGGCTTAAAAGCGGCTGGGTCTTGCGGTCCTGTTCACATCGCTCCTTTGTGTGTCACTGGAGGAGACTTTAAAGATGATGTCCTGTCATCTGCTGAGGGATGTCCCCTGTGCTGCTGCCCCGGGGCCATCCTGGAGCATCCCCAGCCCCAGGGCTTGTCCTTCACTCAGTGTCTGGGAGCCGAGGACGTTCCTCTCCCGGTGACACGAATAATTCCGGCCCTGGAGGAGCGAGATGCTGCTTTTCCATTCCCTTCCTCCCCTGGGAACGAGCTTTGCTGGCGCTGGTGTCACCGCTGTCGCCTGCAGCTCCTCTCGGGGACGGCAGGGGACGGAGCTGCTGCCACCGTCCCGGTGTCCCCCGTGATGCCAGGATGGTTATTTTACCTTTTCTTTTACACCCCTCTTACACACCCTTTTATATAGTTTGATGTATTCTTAGTGCTTTTAGCCCCACATAGTTGTGATTTTCCTGAGAACTCAGCTCAGCCCCACGGCACCGTTAAACCAGGAGAGCAAACATCCTGGGAGCCCCAGACACCAAAATCCTCTCCAGAACACATTTTGGAACCTCAGCCAGGCCCAGCCAGGGGGAAGGTTCCTCACAACGAGGGCTTCACTCCAGCCTCTCTCTCATTGGGGAATCTTTGAAGGATGTGTTAATTAGCAAGGCCTAGAATTGTGTGTATTTCAGTGTGAGGTGTGCATGCATTTTCAGGGCATTCCACCTGGACCAAGTGCTGCACCCATGGATCCTTAAATAAACACCGAGGTAAAACCCCCTTTTTCCCCCCATAAACTGTGCTTTGGTTTGAATTTTAAAAGGAAGGAAAGGCAACACCCAGGTGTTCCTTACCCTTGTGCTTGGAGCCCTGATGCTGCATCTCTTTCAACCGTGGTGGAACCACCTCCACCCCACAGCGAAGGTGTGGATGGTCTTTAGAGTCCTTCCAACCCAACTCTGGTTTCATCACTCTTCGACAGCCAACTCAGTCTTTATCCCTGGGGATTTTATTCCCTCAGCCCCACAGCCCCCAGCGCAGGCACATGAGCAAGGAGAGCTCCCCTGGCACATTCCCTGAGCACCTCTGCCACCTCGAGCGCTGTCCCCACATCCTGCTCTCCTCAGGGGTCCTCCTGCCCTTCCTGGCTCCTCCATTCGGGGTGAGAAGGAGCTGCTTTCCCAGTCCCAGCTCCCAGCAGCGCCCTCGGAGCAGCTACAGGTGCGAGCGGCAGAACGGCACATCCGGAACCACCGAGTCCCCAACGCCCTCCAGGAGCTCGTCCCACTGGCCAAACTGCTCCTCCAGCTCTGCACGGGGCACAGATGGTGCCAGGGTGGCCACAGCCTCGCCAGGAGCCAGCCAGGGGCAGCCACCAGACCCCTGTGATTTGGGAAGCACCGGAGGGCAGCGGCCGCCCCACATCCCCCCCAAACCAGGGAGCTCTGGTGCCCCCTCGACCCCCACCCTGCTCCCCCACCCTGGGCCGTACCGAGGTGCCTCTGCAGGAAGGCCAGAGCAGCCCTGGTGGTGATGGCCAGAGCCTTGTGGGGGTCCAGGGTCCCCCTCCTGCCGAAGATGAGGCTGAAGAGCTTCCGAGGGAAGAAGTTGAAGTCGGTCTGGTCCTCGTGCACGGTTCCCCTGGGCAGGGGAGGGATGTGCATCAGGACCCAGAGGTTTTCCTGCTGGCACACAGCCCTTAGGTGCTCCCTCCCCTGACTCACAGCACAGTCACAATCCTTGTCTGGCCATTTCTGGAGCTCAACCTCTTCATTTTGGCAATGCTCTCCGGAGTCTGGAACTTCTCGGTGTTGATGAAGAGCACGGGCTTGGGCACCTCTGGGTACAGCAAGTTCTCCAGAGGGAACATCCAGGCATCCAGAGCCACGGCACACCTGGAGCAGGACGAGCACCCACCACAGCTCCATTCCCACCAGGATGAGCTCTGCATCCCCAGAGCCTCTGCAGCTCCTCGTCCCTGCCATGCCTTACCTGAAGCTGGGCTCCTTCACCAAGGCCAGCACTGCTGTCACCCCCCCGAAGGAATGGCCCATGACAGCCACTTTGGTCAGATCAAGGCCGTCCTGCAAGAGGGAGAGGGCTGAGGGGTCTGAGCCCAAACCTCACAGATGGAGGTCTCTAACTGGGGAAGAAAAACCAGCAAAGTCTCCCTGCAAGGGGGGAAAATGCCGTGTGCCACTGCTGGTGTGATGGGAGCTTCCCAGGGCCCACAGGGGAGGAGAGGCTCCGAGGAACCCAGAGGTGGAAGGTTGGGGCTCTGCCTGGACCCTTCCTATCCCACGAGGAAAAATCTCAGGCAGCCAGGACCAATCCTGCCACCAAGGGGCACCCAGAGCCCCCCGAGCCAGAGCTGGATACCTTCAGCACGGAGAGATCCCAGTCCTGGTGGAGGATGTTGGGGACAGATCTGCCGCCGGCGATGCCCTGGAAGAGCCGCAGTGCCCGCACGCATTCCCGCGCTCTCTGGTGAACCTGGAACAGCCAGCCCTTCCCTGCTACCCCCAGCTCCTCCATCCCACAGATTTGGGGTCAGATCTTCCCCCCAGTGCCCAGCCAGGCTCATTCCTCCCGTGTTTCTCTGCCATGGGGCTCCTCCTGAATTGCACCGGAGGCCAAAGCAGGCGCGAGGCGGCAGCGCCGTGGCTCCCATGGGGATATGGTGCCTTTATTGGAGAGGTTTGCTTTAATTCAGTTAATCTGGTAGCAGATGGCTGGAGATGAGCAAAAGCCTCTGCTCTGGGGAGGAGGGAGAGGAGGGAGAGCCTGGGATCCTCACCAGATTCCCCCCAGCTGAGCCACACTCTGCTCCAAACCCCCAAGGGGACCCCAGACCCCAAAGCTGGGTGTCCCCCTAAAATCCAGGGGCTCCACCCAGGAGCACCCTAAAATCCCAAATGATTCAGGGAGAGGATGCCCTGACTTGGAGGCACTTTGAGGCCATGTCCTCTACTGCCCTAAGGACACCAGTGCTGCTGTCTGTGCACATCTAAGGTGACAAGTGACAAAAACTCCAGTGAAAACCTCTCCCCTGCTCCCTGTAACAGAAAATGCCAGAACAGAGATTGACCTGGCAACTATTTCTTTCTATTTATCATTTTTTTCTCTTTCTCCCTCGCCATTTCTGCTCAGGAAAACCATTTCCCTTTTCTGTGCAATGTGCCACGAGGCAGAGCACACACAAAAATAACAGGGAGGTGATTTAAGGCTGCCAAAAGCACCTCCGTTCCTAGAGAGCTTTTCCACGACTAATCTTCACTTGCAGTTGTCCTTTTAAATGAGGCAGAAACAAACAGAGGGGGGGAACTTGGACTCAGCAGGAAGCCTTCCTGCTCCCCAGCAAGCAGCTGTCCAGGATAATCCCAGAGGGACAAAAATCCGAGTGGGAACAAACCCCCAGCCAGGGTTGGGCTGGGCACTGAGTCCTGTTCTCTCCTGGTGTGGGGGACATTGTCCAGGGATGTGGCAATGCCCAGCCTGGCTCCTGCCAGGGTCAGCTGGAGCAGGACAGACGGACCCCAGGAAGCAGAGAGAAAGAGGTTGAAGAGATTTTTCTCATCTCCAAGGAGAAAGCTCAGCCCCAGCATTGCGGCAGTACAGGATTGGGAAGAGCATCCCCAGGGATGCAGCAGGGATTTCACAGCTCCCCTGTGCCCACCCCGAGCCCCCCGCCCTGGTACCTGCTTGTTTCGGAAATAAAACTCCTTCTGCCCTTGGGGCACCCTTTGGAAGGGGATCCACTCCTCGGTCCCAGCCTCTGCCGTGCAGGAATAGGTGATGGCAGCAGAATGGTCCCTGTGGGGGCAGGAGGGAAGGGGACACCAGCAGCTCCCCCCCAGGGCACCAGGTCCCACCAGCCCCAGCACAGATCTGCTAGTGGGGACCTGGGCACCCACCTGTGCTCCAGCGCTGCCACCACGAAGCCCCGGGATGCCAACTCTGTGCAGATTGAGGAGTACAAGGTCCTGGAAAGGGAGATGGGAGCAGAGGGCTCAGGGCAGGTCTGAGTGGGGCCACGGAGGGGCCCCCACATCCCTGTCCCAGCCCTGGGAAGGGCTCACATTACCGAAAGGCTCCCAGGCCGTGGGAGAAGATGATCAGGGGGTACCCACTGCTGCAGGGCTTGAAAGGCCCATTCCAGCTCACCGGGACTTTGCAGGAGCCTGAGGGGAGGAGAAACCCCCAGGAATGGGGGGGACACGGGCAGTGGCTGCTGCTGCTGCTGTGGGAACCCTGCTCAGCTCCAGCTCTGCCTGCAGCACCCACCCAGGCACAGGGGCTGGGCTTGAACCCCACCGGGGAGGGGGTCCCTAAGGAATCCCCACTCAGGGAGGGGTCCCTAAGGAACGGGGAGCCCCCAGGGCGGGGGGTGTCCCCCTCACCGATGGCGATGCTGAGCAGGGCCGAGCACCAGCGGCGGCCGAGGGTGACATCAGCCATGCCCCCGCAGTACTCGGAGCGCGGGATCCAGAGCGGCTCCACGGCCCCTGCCCGGGGCAGGCAGGGGTAGAAGAGGCGAAGGAAGAGCCCCTGAGGGAGACAGGGAAGGGGGACACAGTGGGGACAGCACGGGGGCTGGTGGCCGTGTCCGAAACCAGCTGGCTGCATGGAAGCCCATCCTTGTCCCCATCCCCATCCCTGTCCCCATCTCCGTACCTGCCGCGTGTGGCCCACCATGACATCCGTGCAGCCCACCTGGTGGGGTCCCTGCCCCGGGGGCAGCGCCAGCATCGCCCCCATGCTGCCACAGCCGAGCCTGGGCACAGACACGGGCTCAGCATCCATCCCCCACCCCAGGGACCCCGACTCGCTCCCTCCTCTTTCCCCCACCCCTCTCCCATTGCCCAGACCCCAGGCAGCCTCCAGCCACTCCCAGTGACTCCCAGTTCCACCGCTGTCCTCGAGTTCCCACGGGCACAGCCCCTCGGGGCTGCTCAGGGATGAGACCCCTCCCGTTCCTCTCCTGGCAGTGGGATCGTGGGGCTGCCCCACGACCACCCTGCTGTCCCCCGCTCCGGGGTCAGTGCGGGGCTGGCACCCACGGGAGCCCACGGGGGGAGGGGACCCTGCACCCCCAAATGCAGAACTACAGCTTCCAGCAGCGCCCGGGGCTGCGGAACCACAACTCCCAGCATGGCCCCGGCCCCGGACCACACCTCCCAGTATGCGCTGGGAGCCCGGACTACACCTCCCAGTAGGCGCAGCTGGACTACAGATCCCAGCGCTTCCCAGTGCCCAGAGTTATCCCTGCAGCTCCCAGTGCTCCCCCCAGCGCCCCCAGTCACCACCGCAGCTCCCGGGAATCCCCCAGTTCCCAGTGACCCCCAGCTCCCAGTGCTCCTGACAGTTCCCAGTGCTCCCCGCAGCCCCCAGTGCCTCCCAGTTCCACCCCAGCTCCCAGTGCCCTCACCCCCGCAGCTCCCAGTGCTCCCCAAAAGCTCCCAGTGCCCCCACCCCAAGCTCCCTCTGCAGCTCCCAGTGCCCCTCCCGAGCTTCCAGGGCTCTCCCAGCTCTAAGTTTCCCTCTGTGCCCTCCCAGCTCCCAGCAACAACCACCCCAGCAGCCGGTACCCCCCAGTCTCCCCTTCCCAGACCTCCCCCGCACACACCAGCACATACCAGAAGCTCCCAGCTTCCAGCACGCCCCAGTGTACTCTGCCCTACATCTCCCAGTGTCTCCTGTGCCTGTGGACTACAGCTCCCAGTAACCACCAGGACGGGACACCACTCACAGTGTCACCAGCACGAAATCACAGCTGGAACTGGCACCAGGACGGGACACAGCTCACAGTGTCACCAGTATAAAATGACAGCTCCCAGTGTCACCAGCACGAAATCACAGCTGGAACTGGCACCAGGACGGGACACAGCTCCCAGTGTCACCAGTATAAAATCACCAGGACAGGACACAGCTCCCAGTGTCACCAGCACAAAATCACAGCTGGAACTGGCACCAGGACGGGACACAGCTCCCAGTGTCACCAGTATAAAATCACCAGGACAGGACACAGTTCCCAGTGTCACCAGTATAAAATGACAGCTCCCAGTGTCACCAGCACAGCACCACAGCTCCCAGTGCCCCCAGTTCGGGGCACAGCCCCAGTCCCCACATCGCAGCCCCTCTGTGGGGGCTGTGGGGGGCTGTGCCCGTGGGCAGCATGCCAACCCTCCAGCCGCGTTCCTGCCCCCGGCACTGTCCCCTCGTCCCCCCCAGAGCCCAGCGGTGCTCTGGGGCTCTCACTGCCCATCCTCACGTTCCCCGCCCTTCCCTTAATCCGCTTTCTGGAGCTAAAGCGGCCCCAGGACCTCAGTAATCCCCTCTGCGGCCAGGGATTAATTCCCTGCGGGGCCGAGCCAGCCAGGCTGGCAAATAAATATCCAAAGATTTGGTGAAAACCTTCTGTACCGAGCTCCCGCACACGCGGGCCCACGCCAGGGTGCTTGGGGAAACTGAGGCACGGGCTCGAGCTGGGTACATCCTGCGATGGCCACTGTCTGTGTCCCCTGGGTCCCTGGGGCTGGGGCGGGGGGAGAGGAGCCCAGCACAGCCCCTCAGCGATGGGACCCCCGCAGGCTGAGGCTGGCCGGGCTGTCACACCCATGGCCGGGATCCAGCGCTCCGTCGGGTCCCGGCTTGCCCGGCCGGCGGGGCAGGGCGGCTGCCGTGGCCGCGGATGCCGGGACGGGGAGGGAGAGACGAGCCCCGACCCGTCCCTGCTGCCCGGCCCAGCCCACGCCCGGCTCGCCGGAATGGGGTCAGACCCCCCAGCACCCCCGAATCACCCCAGTACAGCCGCCCTGGATCAGGGTCCTGGATGGAGGTGGTGGGCGACGAGTCGGCCGCTCAGGGCCATCCTGCTCTTGCCTCAAACTGAGCCCGGCGGGACTGTGGGGTTCGCTGGTGACCCTCGGGGGTCCTGGTTCTGTGGCTGGCACCCGCACCGGGCTCACACAGTGTTTGAAGGGGTTAACTCGGCCCCCATTCCCGCTTGGCTCCTGGTCCTGTCACCCCACCAGGAGATGTCACTGATTTGGGGTCCAGGTCAGGTTGGGACCCCAACTCTGCCCCCTGAGAGGGTGACCCCCACAGTCCCTGGGCCGTGGCCATGGCCGTGGTGGGAGCTGGCGTTGACCTTGCCAGGATGCAGAAGCGCTCGTCCCTCCTAACCCAGCCTGGGGACCACCCGAGACCCCAGAGGTGTCCTTGGAGCCCGGGGGTCGCCGGAACCCAAAGGTGTCACTGGTGGAGGTGGCCCCAGCTGCGTTCCTGTCCCTGCTCCCCATGGCTGCCCCCGGAGCCCATCGCTGCCCGGGTACCTTTGGGGGTCCACAGAGGGGCTGGAGGGGGCTGAGACCTGGGGGTCGCGGGGGACACGGGGACAGGGGGACATGGGGACACGGGGACAGAGGGACATGGGGATACGGGGACAGGAGGGCACGGGGACACGGGGACAGAGTGGACACGGGGACAGAGTGGACACGGGCGGGGGTCGCGCCCCTCGCAGCCCTGGCCCCCCTGGGACCCCCCCCCCGCTCCCGGTCCCACGTGGGCNGGGGGACAGGGGGACAGGGGGACACGGACACGGGGACACGGACACGGGGACAGCCACCCCCACCGGGACTGACTACACTACCGACGGACAGGGCACAGCCTGCCCCGGGAGGGGACGGGAGACATCCAGCGCTGGGCGGGACAGACGGACGGACAGACGAGGGA
>VZTN01029337.1:706-29607 GCA_013400515.1 Erpornis zantholeuca | reverse complement strand
TGTTAGAGACCTCACAGGAAATAGTTCAAAACTTTAAAAGCTCAAAGCTTCATACTGAAAGGAATAAATATACAATTAGAGTACTATTACAATTCAGATGTTCTACTATTTTATTTCACAGCTTCTATGACCTAACTGTGGTTTACTCAGAGAAAATTGAGTTCACAGACCATTGACTGCATGGCTCACAACAGCCACTCAGAAATCATTATGCCCTTTATGCTAAACTAGTTTACACATAGAGACCTTATGACATATTTCAGAGTGAAATAGGTCCAGTTAGGGTCAGTAAAGGTGTCTGAGATGTATAGCAGGATTTATGCGTAATAAAACCGTGGAAATGGTTAAATTAGTTGGTCAGGGAAAGTGGAATATTGAAAGGAAACTGAATCAGATTATTGATACAACACAAAGCATAAGTAAAAAAAAAAAGTTACTGTAATCTGGCTTGTCTCGCTGTATACTAAAACACCACAACATCATAATATAAAGAAAATAGAAGAAAAATATGTATTGTTTTATAAAATATGCTTCTACACCAAATAGTCTGAGCAAATATAATTAGTACTGCAGAAAATCATGAAAGAATTGTTTTCAACTATGTCTTGAAACAACAGACAGAAAATTTTTAACCCACTACATTTTCAGCTATAGTAGCTGAGATAACGATAAGGCTTATCAGATCTCCCTTTGTGGGGTATACTCTGATATCATGCTGCATTCAGGAAGGAATTATTTGTATCCTGTGTAAACCATAATTTAATGCAGCTGGTTACATGTCCTGTGGAGGAAGCTTCTGCTAAAACATTAGGTGAAATCAGTACAAAAATTACTCCTTTGCGCAGTGACTGAGAGCTAGAATAACCAATCTTAGCAGTGACATCTAAATTTAGTTATGGGTGAGACAGTTAAACACATTATTGAGAATAACAGTGTAGATTACTTTTCCTTAAAAATTGCACCGTGTTACTTACAAAAAATGTTAAAAGAGAAATTGTTTTAATTTTAGTTTGCTTAACGTTTATGTCTTAAATTTAGACTTTTACATAAAACTTGTAGAAAAACAGTAAAATGCAAGGTAGCTATGGAGAAGCCACATAACCCAGGAAGGATTTGGGGCCTATGCACATTTTTGGCTTGCACTCATTCTAAAACCATGATTTCCTGGATTTCCTACAAATATGACAACAGCAATAACAGCATAAAAATGCTATGTTGATAACATGCAAAAATCTCAAAACTGAACTTGTACTGAAAGGTAGGATTTCCACACAGTTTTTCTTTGATTAGGTTATGTTGTAAGTCAGACTCTAGAAATCCAGTTAATTTATCCTTTTAATAGAGGTTCTTTCAAGCTGTCAAGCTTATAACCATTCCTGTTAATTAGCTTTGCTTATTCTCTCACTGCTGAACAATAACTTATTTTTACAACCTTCAGGATAAAAGAGAAAAACGGTGATTCCCATTTATTTTGAAATTTTACAGATTTCAATATAACAGGCTGTACAGATATAATCACCAAAAAAATGCTTAGCACCTTTCTCTGGTGTGTGAAAGACTGGTGTTGACATGCTACTGGTCTGCAGAATAACAAAACGTTTGTCAAAGCTTTTAACAAAGTGTGTGTCCCTCTGTTAACAAATGGAGAAACTGAAGCACAGGGTGATGAAATGACTTGCCAAGGCAACCAGACAGACCGATGTCAGGAATGTTCCTAGAGCTCAGGCCTCCTGGATACTGCTCCTCTGGGATACCCACTTACAGTCCTCTTTGATCAGAAGATAAAGTTGTCTGACAGCTGGTCCTATTGAATGTGAAATTTCAACCCCGTGCTGGAAAGTAGACATCTGTAAAGAAGTATTTACTTCCTTGCACTTCAGTAACAAGAGAGTTACTCAGGAATCTGTATAATCACCAGACAAGAAAAGTTAAAATTGGGTTCCTAGAGGTAGTTTCATAGTCTATGAAGAAGGTGTTTAGGTAACTATTTAAAAGTCTTTGTTTTGCAAAGTAAGTCAGCAGTTACTATGCTTATATATACAAGTTACTATGCTTGTATATATTCTGTGTCACTTAGGCAAAATATGTGGAAAACAGAGTGAGTCAGACTGGGACTTCTCCTTTGCAAGGAGAAACATGAGAATCAGAATATATGTGCAGTACATATTGCTTTTTCTGAACAGCTCCATAAATATGAATCTATTTAAAACCATGGGGAGAAAGCCTAGCCCAGATCAGCTTCAGATCAGACTTTCGTGCCGTGTACTGAGCATCTTGGGATGAAAATACGTCTGTGGAAAAAGCTGCTCTACCTTCAGCAGTAAGGCTCTTAGCTACAAAGTATTTTCTATTTTCTTCTTGGGAATGGGGACAGGGAGGGGGGAATTCTGTTTCTTCCATTCTCGTACTCAAATTCTTTGGCAATAGACAAATTTACATAAAAATTTACATAAAAGTGCAACTCCACTTACACATTGTGTGATTACTGGTCACAACGGGATCACAGTGTGACCTAAGGTGACACCATGATCACCTCTATGGCAAAAAAATATAACATCACAACCCTGAGTAGTTAGAACCAGGAAAAGCAGAAGCAGTCGCATCCACCAAGGCAAAATGTTTTCTACTATTTTTCACAGGTGAGGAGATACAGGAGCCTGAACAGAGGTACTTTATGCTCTTACAGACACCCTAAAAAATTTATTTGGCCTGCTGATGTCCCTCCAAAAGACAGGAGTCACTGTTAGGCCCTGTGTCACACCCGCCACTCCTGTGTGACTGTTTTATACACTGCATGGCATCTAAAAAGACACCAGTTACCCATGTTAGGCACCTGAATTGCTTGTCATATTTCTGTGCACAGCCCTGGAGAACATGCAGTCAAAATATATGGAGCAAAAAATCTATCTACATTTAATGTGGAGTTCAGTAAGTACGGCTGCATCTAAATTGCTTGGAGAGTGTCTCTGTGGCAGGCTGGCAAGTCCTGATCCCCTTATCATTCAAGTCAGAGACCTGTTAGCAGTGCAAAGTGGCGGCTTTGCAGTCTGCACACCTGAGTTTCTTTGCCATAAAAGAAATTGTTAATTTTTCCAAAGGAATATATTTCTAAATTTAAGCTTTTTCCAGGGAAGATTTGAGCAAAATGTCTTTTTACTTTCATGCCAAGAATGTGGCAACTGAAGTAGGACTTCATAATCCAGTTCGATTTTTAAGAAAACTGTAGGGAAAAGGTGAGCAATAAGACTTGCCTGTGCGTAACATGCATGAAATTGGTATTCATTATGGCAGACTGTCTGTTGCACAAAAAGACACTGATCTAATATGTGTCAGGCCATAATACAGAGAATGGAAGACTGCTTGCACTTTCCTCTTCATGGCTGCTCTCTCAGTACTTTCAATCAGATTTTCTGGCAGCAACTTAGGCAGCAATAAAAGTATGACACAAATTTCTCTTCATTTCAAACAGTTACAATAACAGATTAAAATTCCATACTTTGTCAGCAGTCAAATAAAGCAGATAAACCTTGGTAGTGTGAAAATACTGCAAGGTCTGTGAACACTAGACTGAGTAAACTATAAAATACATATTCTAAATAAAGGTAATTCATCAGTTAACTGTAGCATGCATCTTATGCAAACATTAATTTCAGGTTGTTTAGATAAATCACAAACTTCAACATATTTATGAGCATGCAATTTCAAGACAAATATGAAATTAGAAAATATAAATGAAACCTATTAGGCCTAGCAAAGGTTAATTGATGGATTTATCATATGATGCTAAAAAGTACCAAGAAATAATAAATCAAATATTAATGAATCCAATTCAAATTATAAGGTGCTACATTTATTCTAATTTTCTAGTGCGGTAAATCTTGAACCCCAACAGGAAATGGTGTTTCCTTTGTATATCTTCATTAATCAAGTCCGGGTTTATGCTGATCAAAACAATCAAAAAACATCAATCAGAAGTTCAGCAGAGTTCAACCATCAAGAAGATAGCCATAAAAGCAGCTATTGAATTACCTAAATGCCAATTACATTAAAAGTTGTTTTCCTGTATATTGACACTATGCTCTTAAACTCTTTTCATTTGTTCCTTATGCAGACACTAAATATCACAGGAAAACAATTAAAAATGAAAAAGAAAAATGAAAGAAAAAGGGTGTGCTTAAAACTAAACTTATTCTAATTTTTATTGAAATTCCCTGATGGTGTAAATACATATAATGTTTTATCCTCTTTTGATTTACAATCAGTTTTTTATGTTAGCCAAGGAAAATTATAAAACAATAATAATAATTTTACCTTATAAATATACTTTATATTACATAATGCATACTAAATAATCCCTACATGTTATTTTGAGATTCTTTCTCTGTGAAAGTTTTTATCCTGTGGGCTGCAAAAAAAAATGCATTATATGAAAAACGTTATTCTTGGCATACCTGCATTCTCTCTTAGAGGACAGGTTCATATTAGGACTATGTTATAGCAGTTGAATAAATTTTCTAAGGTGGAGGTGGCAAGGTGCAGAGCAACAATTCTCCTTTACAAATACTTTAAATATTTAACAATGGACTAGAAACTAGGTATTTTGTTTGTTTGTTTGTTTGTTTGTTTTTTTAACAAAAATGTGCCCAACTACATGTTTTTAAAGGACAAGGAATCAGTTTAGCTTTATATCTTTCTGGTTTTCTCCCTCTCTTCCATGAGCTGGGTTTCTATATTTTCCTCATCATTTTGTCATAAATGACTGGAAAGCTTGGGCACCAAGGCTCTCATTATTAAAAATTTCCCACACTCTTTTTCCCTACCTATGTTACAACTCAAATGACAGAATGTGTTATAAAGAAATAAACTGAGATGAAAATATTCTGCCTACTGGTTATAGTCTCTATGTCTTAAAACCAAATAAATCATGCAAACAGTAGAAAGTTTCTTAATGAAACTTTGAAATGATTTATAGGGTTTGAAGTTCAAAAACAACTCTCTCAAAAGCATTTAATGTAAAATAACCAAATGATCACATAGGTGCGAAAAGAGAATTTCCTTGATACTATTCACTGAAAAAATTCATTTGGTGAACTTTCCAGTGAATTTTCCAATTCCCTTAATATTCACAGCACCTTGTCATTCAGATATATATTCTAGATTTCATTCAAGAAATATCATGCATATTTTTCTTCCCTTTTCCCCAAGAGATTAAAAACTTGAGACATAGTCAGTAGTTTATCTGCATAAGATCCTAAATATTATAACAGATAGGGCTCATACAGAATGGGAAACAAGCTCTTCCAACACCGTATGGTAATTTATGTACAGTCATTTACCCAGAAGTTTTGGAGTAATTTCAAAAGCTTGTTTCTGACAACATAATATGAACATCCCTTGATTCAATCCTAAACTAAAATCACCTATGGGTGATTCCTTCCTTTTGAAAGGAATATCTCCATGGCATCGGTTTCCCAAGGTTCACTTGGAAAAGCAGCATTTTCAAATTACCTGATATTTATATGTAATAGAAAATTAGTTTGAATTTCTTTTCTCATATTTCATCCCCCCCAAGTGGGACAGAAGGATTTCTTTTTATCAAGATGCTTCCTGAGGTATTTATGCAACAAGAGTTAATAAGCTATTTCTTGTTTCCTGCATATTGAAATTCTAAAGAATATATAAACATGGCTCAGCTTTTCCTTTGAAATTGCAGAAGCTTGTTTTTGTTTATGATCAGCCTTGAGTCTGTATAACAGACTGTCCAGGCCATACAACAGTTTGTTTTCCAGTCTGCTTAGATGATGTAGTGTTATCTGCAGTTGTTTGTTTATTTGTATTTCATCTTTAGGAGAATCTGGTATGCACCAGACAGCTCTGTTTTGATAAAACCATTTTATTACAGCTTGGTATTTCTGTCTTAGTTTCTTCTTGTTCCTTCTCTCTTTGTTCCACAAAAACTATAGGAAACCTGGCCCAGACTTAACATTACTTCAGTGTTATGTATGAAATGCTTCTTACTATTTACAAGCTTGTTATTTTAGAATGTTTCTACAGAGAATACTTTTAGTAGGTTAGTTATTTCAATACCTTACTTGTCGTATATAAGGACCCTTGTTTTATGTTTAAAACCATTATTCATCTTTTAACAATACTGTTAATCAAGTTTATAATAATCTGTCAAAAATAATTAGGGATAAACCATAAACCATCCTTTTAGACTTATTTTAGTCAATCTTTGCTTGTTATTTGTGCAATGATAGTATATATACTCGGGAAAAAGCAAACAAAAAAGCCTTTTAAAACCACTTATCTAAAAAAAACCCAACAAACCAACCCTCAAATGAAGTTCACATATTTGAGAAATTAAAGTCATATCCATCTAGTTTGTAAATTATTCATCTAGACCTGGTGAAATTTAAGCTGAGAGATTTCCACTTAGTGAAGAAATAAAAAACATTAGTGAAGGACAGTTAAGTTTCCAGATTATTAACAGGACAAATACAAAGATTATCTAGAAGAAGGAATATCCAGAACGTCATAGGGCTATCATTATATTTTCAGACTCAGAAAAATTCTGGGACAGACTGTCTGTTGGTAAGGATACAGAAGAGACCAAGAGGCTTAAGTAGCATCCAAAACAGATTTAAGAACTAATTATGCAATTTCAAAGAATCTTCAATCTGTAGTAAGGGAGAAAAAGGTTTTGTTGTCATATACCATAATGTACGTAGTGTGTGCAACACTGCCACACATCATATTCTCACTAAAAATTAGTGAAAATTAATTAGTATCAAAATATTGTGATTTGCATGTAAAATCAGCTAGAGATTCATACTGAAAGAATATATATTGTGGTGTGGTAAAGACAAAATAGAAGTTCATGCCAAGTGGTGCTCCAAAGAAGTCTGTTCTGAGACTGGCAAAATTTAATATTTTCATTAATTATATGGACACTGAAATAGAGGCAGTGTTTATTAAATTTACAAATTATACGAAACTCAGAACAGATTGAAGCACATTGAAGGACAGAGTGGGAATTCAAAATGATTTGAAGAGGATAAAATAGTAAAAAGCAAATAGAGCGCAATTCAAAATAGGACAAGAACAAAATAACTTTAAAGTAGGTATAAATGATCACATGTACAACACTGAAATCAATGAGTCAGAGAGCAGTGCTGATGAAAAATACCAAAGAACCTGTCTGGCTTAGCTACTCATAGTGGGTGTCTAGTTTGATATATCCCATAGTATGGTGCCTGCCCTCCAGAAAAACATGTCACCACTGGCCTGTGCCACATGTGAGGTCACATCTGTGTGGCTGGGGTGTGCTACAGAGTCTCAAATGGCCCTTGGCATCGGTGTGTGGGCAAGGGAACCGAGCCTTAAATAACTGCAGCCAGTGGAGCCCAGAGGGCTGCTCAGCTCACCTGAAATTCAGCATATACACCCTGTCAAATGAACAGCTACATTGGGCTGGATTCAGTGACATCTAGATCTCACTTCTAGAATGTCCAGGTTTCATGCTGGTGTCATACCTGGCAGTCCCACCCGGATCTTTCGGACACATGAGGTGTTTCAGATGACATTAGGCACCGATGTGTGGGCAGCTAAATCAGGCCTTACATTTCCAGTGACTCTGAGGGATTGCCATGACTTTGTATTGTCTATAAATACAGCATTTCAGCTGTGTGTGTGAGTGTGTGTCAGAGACGTGACAGACACATTTAGGTTTATGTGGTTGAGAAGAATTCCACCCTGACAGCATGTAAAGACTCCATTTGGCTATCTCATCAGGACTGAGCAAATGTATAAGAAAAGAAGAATCTAGTGAAACTTGTTATACAAAAAAATTTCAGTCCCAAAATATAGGAAAGGTTGAAAATGAAGACTAAATTATTTGTCTGTGTAGCAAAGACAAGAAATACTGCTCCTAAATTATAGAAAGTTTTATTTAGTTTAAGCACAATTTTTGATCTGTACAGAGGGTGAAACTTGTCTTGGAATATCATGGAATTTCTATCAGTGGAAGTTTCCAAAACCAGTAATTGACACTCTGCAGAACAGCCTGGTATCTTTGCCAAAAATCAGCTGTCTGCTTTAAAAAAATGCTGAACTGTGTGTAAAAATATTGTGATGGTTTAGGAATGCTATTCTCCAATTTGGTGCTCCCACTGAAGCCACTCTAAGCTGTGAGCTGCTTGCTCACTTCACCCTGCTCATCCCCTTCCCCCTGCAGTGGGCTGGAAAGGAGAGTTGGGGATGCAAATGGTAAAGATCATGTGTTGAGGTAAGAACAATTTACTATAAACACCAGTGAGGTAAGAAAACAGACAATAATGGCAACAATATTGCAACAAAAGTGTACAGGAGAGGCAAGCAATTCACATGAAAATGCTCACTGAGGAGCCCAGCAATATCCTGGCCCTGAAGAGAGACCTTCCCCCATCCCCAGAAATGACGGGAGGTGGCATGGAATAACCCCTGGGTCCACCTGGCCATGCCCACTCCTGGCTACTGTGAAAATTACCCCTGTCCTGGCCAGAACCAGGACAATTATCCTGTGTCATATATTAACCATTTATTATAACCCATGTGTTATTATAACCCATACAGCAACTGGAACCCAGAGCTCCCCACATAATGACTTTGTATAACTTCTCAAAATCCCATTCATAACATGCAATATTCCTACAGAGTAGCTACAGTTCAGGAGCATCCGAGCATTTTTAGAGAACTTGCTTCTCCTTCTGAAAAACAACCTGCAGAATTCCCTTTGGGACCATACTTTTGATTGCCATACCATCCATTTGGGACTAATTAGTTGTCTGTCATGCCAAAGATCATCATGGTTTGCACAAGACTGGCTTTGTTTGTTTAAACCTGTAGCTGTTGTTTTCTTTCTTAATGGAATCATCATCTACCTCTGAAGCTAGATCCCTTCTGAACCAAAAGCTTCACAGTCTGACTCTGTCTCTGACAAGGATTAGCTAAACTGTAGCTGCTAAGCAATGTAGGCTCACGGAGCTGAGCATCTGCCAGGAGCTCTCTGGCATACGGTCAGGCTGAGACTGCTACAGAGGCAACGTCAATAGACAAACCAGCTTCTGCAGTAAATGTGCATCCCTTGCCTTATCTATATGCTGTGTCTATGTGGATCTTACATGCAATCTGGCCAGAAAAAGTACAACAGACCCTGTTGTCTGGTTCTTCGCTGAGATTCTTTCTCCAGCAGATATTGGCAGATCTTCCCACAGACTTTGTTGTAAGTATCACGCCTGTGTCATCTTCATCAGATAAAAGAGAAAAATTCCATGTGCTTGCCTCTAAAAACCCTATAGAAGACTCCAGTTAAGTCCAAAATTAGTCCTTGTCTCTGGCCAAGCACAACGTAAGATGCTGGAAAGCATTTCCAGCAAGTTTAAAGTATTCGTGAACCCACCCTTTTGCTGTGCTGTCTTCAGCAAAGAATAGATTAAAAAATTGAGTTTTAAAAGTACATGCAAATTCTATGGATGAGTTCAGTCCCTGTGTGTATCCTTTTTCTCGTGATTAATATCACATCGGCATTTATTCTGATACTCATCTTCCTCCACAATCAAAGGGGAAGCCAAAATATCTGGGAAATGCTTTCCTTTTGTCGTCATGGTGACCATTCTTTATATCTTCATTTAAACACTTCTCCAACAAATAGTAGTCTCTGTAAATTTCTCTTTGAGCTGATCCAAGAAAAATTAATTTAACATACAATATATTGAATATAATTTGTGACATAAAATTAAAGCAGTAATTACCTATTTTTTTTTTACCCCAGCTCTAGTTAGTTACCAGAGGAATAGCTCCATTGCATTCTTTTCCTACACTATAATTTCTCTACTTGAAACATCAGAATTTTAAGGACTCTCCACCAACCCTTTCCCACGAAAGCCAGAGAGCAAGAGTTACCAGTCACTAGAGAGTCCTGGCACCTCTTTTATTCTTCAGGAGGAGAACCCAATACAGAAAAGGAAGAAATCTAAAAAAAGGAGTAAAGAGTGTTTGTTTTGTCATTTGTTTCCTACAGAGCCAAGAGGTTGTATCTCAAAATGATTCACCTGAAGTGGATTCCTTTAGAATATCTGGGGTCCTTTCCTGAACTCTTCTGAAGATTTATGACATTTCTCATCAAAAGTTTAGACAACACACTAGATCTAAGGAAAGTTGTCTGTACCTACACACTAAAATGTCAGCAAAATAAACGCCAAGCACTGGAAGGTGTTGTTGTATCCATCAGTCAAGACTATAATTTGACATTAAGAAACAATAAGCCAGCATGATGCCCCACTATTCTCAAATCAACTCTTGGCCCATGACACACTTCTTAAACCCCTTCTGCACAACCCACTTAGGCACATATGTCCTCTTCTCCCATCTGCTCAGCATTTCACCATTACCTCCAGAGTCTGTGTCAAACTGTATAACCGGATTTACCATGCATAGCAGTATTTAAGTATCTTAAACTCCTACTCAGATAATTTTTTTTTTTTTTCAGAATACATTTTTTTTTTTGTGAAAACTCAAGATCTGGAAGTTTGCTTGTTGTGCTTCACTGAAAGCTTGGATACCTGAGCCTATCAAAGATGGGAGCCTTCACAGATATTGGTTTACTGGACAACAACCGTTGATCCAAATTCCAGTCTTAAACATAACCAGTAGAGGACAGAGCTCTTTTTGCTAATAGGATGTAATGGAGTCACATATATTTGTACAAGCCCTCATAAATTGCAAGCAAATACAGTATTTAATTTCTTTACAGGTTCTTTTGATGACTTAATTAGCTGAAAAGGAGATTAAGTATGGACTATGAAAGCAATTGTAATAACTCCTCACAAAACATGAAGCTAAAATTCCCACATACAGCTGAACCTATATTTCTCCGTATAAAATACACAGACATATTTCCATTTAAAAGTTTGCTTGCAAATGTTAAGGTATATTCAATGAAATTCCTTCTCAAAAAATAGGGTAGAGAAGTTGAGAGAAAATTATCAATAGCAAGGTAGGGACCAAGTAATGCAAAATTTTAATTGGATCCTGCAGACAGACCCTTAGAGAAAAGAAATAGAAGTTTAAGTTGACAATCCCTTCCTATTAAATTCTCTGTTGAACTAGCAAAAATTAAAAACTAAACACACAACTAACTGTCCTGGGCTCCATTTTAATAAGCTGTATAGGGAAGAAAGGCAGAAAGGCAGAAGTAGAGTAGAGCAATGCAGTGTGCTAGGAAATGGGGAAGTGAACTGGAGCGAAAATGTAGCCAAATGGGTGAAAAAATAAGTACTATTAGAATATCGGAGCTGTCTCATCCCTTCAGCAACTGATGGTGCCTGTAGTACTGTCAGGATCACTCCTGGCACTTGAAGGATCCTTTGGAGGGAAATGCAATAGTAGGAATGCAATAGTGGCAAAGATGGAAAGTGTATGTCAGGGTAGTTCCCCGTGTTTTCTAAAATATCTACAAATTCCTATTCATAGTGGACCTAAGCAAGAAAAAGCTTCTGTCACAATACTGAAGGGGTAAATAGGACATTTCTGTCCCGCAGTAAACTATGCCAGAGACAGGGGAAACTGGAAGGGAAAGATAAGAGGAGAGCAGATGTTTGACACTTGGTACCAGAGAGGAAGCCTATACTGTGGCTGCTGAAATGGAGAGATCCCCTGTGAGAACCATGTCTTAGAAAGCAGCTGCCAAGTCAAATAGCCATTAAATCTCAGCAGAAACAAACATCATCACACTACACCGTGTCTCTTTAGTAGACCCAGCAGCAGTTCACACTGGGCTGGTATCAACTGTACCATACGAAGCCTGCACAAAAACACAGGCCAGAGTGACAAAAGAATGCACTTTTAATTAAGCAGTTTGAAATGAAATGACAAATGTGCTGGGAAAAACCTTATTACTCTGCCTTGTCTCCACATTTTTCTAAGGAGAATTTAACTGACATTATATCTTTGCTAGTGCAAAATTGTCTTGGTTTTGAAAGACAGGTGTCTGCTAAGGAGGGCAGGAGTCTCCCTTGGAATGGAAAATGTAACCCCCTTCCCTCCAAATTATTATAATTTTGAAATTAAGAGTCTTTCAGGCAAAAATATGAGAAATAGGAATAACTGTTCTTTCCTAATACATATATAACAAGGCAATAATACAGAAAAACTGGCTTATCCTGACAGAGTCAGAACACAAGCTGACACCCTGTTGGTCAGGGTGGTGGTCAGCAGTCCAATTAAAGGGTGTCTGCCATCCTGTTGAAGTGATAGATGTGGTTCTGCCANATGGCTCATTAACAGAAGATATCCTTCCAGAGAGAGTTTTCAGGGATGTGTCATGGAAGACATAAAGAACATTGCCCCACTTGGCTTTAACAGATGGTGATAAAATAGATAGAAAATGTGTACTTTTGGTTACATCTTACATTGCAACCTTAGACAAAAATATGTCTTCTAGTTAGGGACAGTGGGGATCCTTCCCGTCTCTGGTCTTTTCTCAGTTGCTCCTAAATACCTGAGCAAGACAGCATGTAATTACTTCATGGATCAGGTCATTCCTTCTGTGCAGAGAAACCCTGTCATAAATTAAGGGAAGTGGGAAAATCACAGTCCTTCCTGACACAGATGGCAAGTGTTATATATTTTGTTGGGAAAAAGGCCAGTTATCCCAAGGCACACATGCCTAACTTCAGTGTGGTAATCAGCAACCAGTAGAGTAGTAGGAGAGAGGTGGACTACTACATCAATTCAGCTGATACCTAGAGAAACATGGACAATTTCCTCTTCTGTGTCAGAACAGAGAAGTTATAAGCCAGTAAAAACTGAAAGAGAAGGTTCAGATTTTGGACTGTGCAAGCATGAAGGGAGAAAAAGGAAGTCCGCTTTAATATCAAAAAGGGAGGATACGCTGATGATACTCTAACATGTTTTCACCTTCAGACATAAAAAGTACATTGTCCAATTACGAAAACCTCCATGCTTAAAACAAATGAACTGACTAACTAACAAACAAATAAAGCCATAACTTTTCCCCCCTCTATTCTCCCTCCTTTCTTTACCATAATAATAATCCAGGATATTTATACTGTATCCAATATCAATCACATTTCTCTCTTGCCTCTTCCAACTAATACCACCTTCGTTTCTGTTGTGAGGAAACAGAACTTGTACTCACAACAATTGCACACCTTTGTTGCAGACAATCCCTTTTTCTTGTCTGGCTAGTAAGTGGAGCCATGAAGTTCCTTTCCTCGAGCAGGAGACAGGAAGGACATAAAGTGCCCTTCTTGAAAAGCCATGACACTTGACAACCATAGAAGATAACTTGATATAAGCCATTTATTCTTGCTGATTTCTGAAGAGCTGTCCTGGAGAAATCTGTATGAGAAGATCCAGGACTGAGAAACCAACCAGGTCTAGTGATAGCCAGACATGTACAAAGTAGAAGGAATAATGGCTCCATGACTGATAGATTTGAGGGAAATTGTCTTAGGGGTAACAGACAAGAGACTTGGAGAAGTGCTAATGATAAAAAAGTATTGAAATTATATCTCTTTTGAGACAGGAACAAGGAGGTGATGAATTGCTGAAGAAGAACAGGAAGAATTTGGCAGAACTTGGAGAGAAGAGACATAATAAGGAATTTATAGATATCCTGTGGATGCCTATTATGCTGAGGCCAAATCGTGTACTGCTGATTGAGACTACACCTGCTTTCAGGAGCCAGTGCACTACTTGGTATGAATAAAAAGGACATATGGGAAAAAGATTGCATGAACAGCGTATAATATAAAATTAACTGTAATTGGATAGATGTATGACTAAGGGCAAAGTGAGAACAAGCAAGTAAAATGCCATGGCCCAGATCCAACAAAATATTTATGCTTTCAACTTCTAACTGCTAACATTAGATGGTAATAGCTTTCACAGCAGGTAAGCTCATAAATCATTTGTTGAATCTAAGCCTAAGGCTGTTGCATGTTAATCCAATGATTTTAAAAGTAAGGTTTACTGAACGTATTTACAAATTTTAAAAATATAGTTAGTAGTATCAAAGTAATATATGCTGAGGGAACTCTGCTCATTCCTCCTGGAGAAGTTGTGGCTTTAGGGAGAGCTAACATCATTCCTCCCTTTCTTATGAGGAAGTTAATGAAGAGGATGGAGCCAGGCACTTCACAGTTGTGCAGGATAGGAGGACAAGAGATAGTAGGCATAATTTGAAATGAGAGAGGTTTGGGCTTCATGTCAGGAAAAACTTTTTCATGGTGAAGACAATCAAGTGAGGAAATAGATTGTCCAAAGAAGTAATGCATCCATTCTTGGAGATCTTCAGGGCTCAGCTAGGCAAAGTTTTGAGTAATCTTGTCTGGTCTAAGACCTGATCCTGATTCAAGCACGAGGTTGAGATAAATGGCTTCTTGAGGCCCCTTCAAAATTCAGTCCTGTGATACCATGAAAACATTTTCACCACTCCAGTATGCAATCTGGATTTTACCTAGGAAATATGCTAATGGTGTCTTTTTTTATATCATGAAGGCATGCACTTATTCATGTTTGCCCCAATGAAGGTGTTTTCCATCATGAGATATCCTATTTAATAATTTTTGGCGCAGGAATGGACACAAAAGAAAATGGAAAGAAAAAAATAATGAGTGAGCTTGTATGTACCATAGTGCAATAACTGTAGAAGAATGATCTGGGGGTCGGTCAGAACAGATGAAAAAGAAAAATTTAATAAAGTAGAGTGAAGCTCCCGATTGAAATATGTTCCACATTCATGCAAAGCAACACAAGATTGCAGAAAAAAATTGGCTTGTATTGCCCATAGTATTAATGCTAGTGTCTAAGTAATCTCCCACCGAAAATGGAGGGACGTGTCTAAAACACTGAAAAGCAAAGGACCCTAAATGGTCCCAGGCTAGTGAGCACAAATTTTCTGGACTATTTACTTATGCATGGCCATTTAAAATCCACCTAACCTGAGCATTAAAAGAACCAATAGAATTTCTGCAAGTTGACAAGTTGGATTTTATGTGGTATAAATTTCAAAAAATGTAGAAACAGTAACAATTTCAAACAATGATTGTGTCATGTCACTATGACCAATAGCTGGTGCCATGAATAAAACATAGGTATTTTATGACTATAATAACTGAAAAGTAGACATAAATGATCTGAATCAACTATAGACCTACCAAGATGATTTTCTGATATTGATATTTTTTCTTCTGTATTGATGCATTTATAAGCTAAGGAAGTCAGTAAGTACTCTCAGAATGTGCCACAGCTCTTTAGGAGCCATTAAAGCATATTGAACTAATGACCCATGGATAATCAAAGTGTCTCATTCACTTAATGATGGATCCTTCATTCTAGTTCCTTTGAACATATTGCATTTGATTTTCTTTTTTGGTAATAAAAAGTGGACATCAATTATCCCAAATGCTATAAAAATCCTTATGAAGACCTGCATTATAAAAATATTTTTTAAATTTTCTTTTGATTTTCTTAGAAGTTTTTGTTAAAATAAGAACCATTATTTTTCCTAGTTTGTTTTAAGAACCTGCTTCTTTGTCCTAGTATAGTTCATTATTAAATACTTTAGTTGCAAACTTTTTCATAATTAGTCCTCTGTTGCCATCATTATTGAAATAGCAATCTCATGTCTGGATTCAAGGCAAAACAGATGCTTGCCAGGGAAGACGTAAGAAACATAGAGGTACTGCCTTCAAACTCTGACTTTCAAAAATTTTGTTCACTAACAAAAATATTTAAGAATAGTTCCTGAATAGGATGCTTAGTAGTATTGCTGGAATACCTGATGATAATCAAACAGACATCTATTCTTCTTCTTTGCACTTTCCAAGCTAATCAACAGTAATCCATCCTCCTGATCAGTCTCGTACCAAAAAAAAAAAAAAAAAAAAAAAACCCCCAAAAAAAAAACAAAAAAAAAAAAAAAAAAAAAAAAAAAAAAACCCCCCCAAAAAAAAAAAAAAAAAAAAAAAACCCAAAAAAAAAAAAAAAAAAAAAAAAAAAAAAAAAAAAAAAAAAAACCCCCCCAAAAAAAAAAAAAAAAAAAACAAACAATCCCACTGCCATAGAAAGGAAAAGAAAAATACCAGAGACAAAGGTGGAATGAAATAAAGTTAACAGATGGATAATTAAATACTTGTGACTATTCTTGGATAACGCAGGATATTTGTTGCAGAATCAAGGAATCTAAATTTCAAATGCATTGTGTTGCCCAAGCAACCAGCTCTCTGTGGCTAAACAGTTGAAACTTACATATCTATGACTCTGTGAAAAAATGTTAAGTGATATCATCACACTTTTATGTTAGTGTGGGTTTTTTCCCATTGCTTCCCAGTTCAAGAATGTTAAAAGGAAAAATTAGTATGCAACTAAAGCATTTTAGAAACATTTCTGACTCTGAATATTCAAACTGGTTATCCAAAACAGTAGTAGCACAATGAAGACCATATGGACCAGGTCTGGTTCTGACTTTTTAAACTTGTTGCTTTGCCTCCTTCTACTTCACACTTCACATTTAATTTCATGGAGGATGTGTGGGGGCATTGTTATGGTAAACTGTCAGCATCTGGAGTCCTTCAGTAGAAGCAATATGATATTTATGTTGATGATTTCTTCTTTTTCACTTTATGGTTCACTTAGGGTCATTTTTGTATTTACTTGTATTAACTTTTTGTATTAACTTTTTTTATACCTCTGTGTGTTTTTTTGTTGGACTACATCTCTGCCTTACTTTCACATTTAATTATGTGGTACTTTTAACATTCAGGTAGATACTACTTCTTTAATTTTTTTTTTATCCCTAGAACCAGTTTTTCCCAGATCTGCATTTCTGTAATCAACCATGAGTGAGTTACTACCATGGGGTCTGAAGTTCCATCCTGTGACCCATCCCCTGTCACCTCATGCCCATGCCTATGCCAGATCCTCTGTCCCCATTTTTCAAGCCCTGTGCAGCGATACCAGGATTGTATTTCTTTACCTTATGACATTACCTCAGTACCACAAATATTTAATTCTGCATAGAACTGCTTGCTTCTTCTATCTATAGAAAACAATGGTTTCACTATACATGGACAAAAAAAAAATAAAACAAATTAGCTGCAGACAGTCAATTAGAAGAATTACTACGGCAGTTAAACCAAAGTAGAGCTTAAGCCAGACCTTGTCTTTACTTATTAACACCAGGGTTATCAAATAGCAGATAATGCTGGGAAAAGTAATAAAGGTACTCTACAGTGTATACTCAGTCATCTATACATTTTAAAAAAACAAACCCTTTTTCTAAAGTTTTAAGATCTTTTAAATTTTAAGGGGTTGTCTGTACTGCTACGTTACTACTACATTTCATGATTATAATTAAATTTTCCTGGTAAATAACTGGATAATAAATATTCTTTCTCCCACATCTTCCTAAGCTTATATGATTAAGTTCCTGGATGACATAATGAAATATTCTGCTCCCTTGTATTGACTCAGTATTTTAGATAGGTGGCTGTCCTCTTTTACAATGGAAGATGACTAGTTGTGAGGACTCTGCAGATTTTTTTCAACAAAGAGCCCTTGGTCTTGCTATCCCTAGAGCTCAACACCACTGAATTTTCTAAGTCTCAAAATTGTGCCACAAACCTATCTGTTTATCCAGCCTTTCTCCAAGGAGGTTGGTTAAAGAGCCACAGAAGTTTGGCTATGGCAAATGAATCTGTTTTCCTCAGTATCTACAGTATGTCTTACTCTCCTCCCCTCTTCCTTGAGGGACGAATGCAGGAATGCTGTGACATCTGAAGTAGCTTATGTTGTTTTTAAAGAAATTGTCAAGACTTTGTAAAATAATCAGTTTAGATGACATATTTGCTTAACAAAAAACAAAACAAAACAAAACAAAACAAAACAAAAAAAACCAAAAACAAAAACAAAAAAAACCCCCCAAAAAATAGCAAGAAGGTTGTGGTTTTACATTGTTAAATTTATGATCTTTATCGCTGAATGAAAATTTATTTTAATATGTCTGCTTAAATTTATCAGAATTGCTCATTGAAAAACAATATGTTTTAATGGAAAGATAAAGAGTACCTTTTCCTTGCAATACCTGTTTGTCTTCTTTAAGGATTGTTAAACATTCATTTTACCCCAGAAAGTTTCTAGGCATGATTCTCTTGCCTAAGTGTTGAGAAAAAGTGGAAATCTCAATCCCAGTCCCAGTTCAAAAATCGTGTGTGTGAGCTATATTAACCAGCTAATACAGGAAGAATATCTTTCTCTCTTAATACCTTGTGAAACAGAACAGTTTAACAAAGTGGAGATAAGAACATAGCCCCCAGGAGCAGCATCCCTGTATCCCATCTGAATATAAACACATTCATCAATTTTTATTTCAGTTCTTATAGTCTGCTAGTTATTATATTAAACGTCAGGACTTATGCATGGATTCTGAATTCCTGCAGATAGAAGATAAGAAGTAAAACAAGTTCCTGTGGAGATCTGTTGGATGCTGCTGAATTATGATAAATTTCTTTTATTGGAGTACTTAAACTGTTGATTTTTTTAACTTAGACATCAAAAAATTTAAACAGGATTATGCATGAATAATACTGTAGTTAATGGGAATTATACTGCAAAAAGCTGGATTTTCTCTTTCCTTCATGCAGAGAGAATAGAAATATCCATACTTCTGCGTTTGTGGATCTGTGCTTTCATGAGAATGAGCCTCAAGTCAACTCTAATTTTACACACAAATATTTGTTCCTCCTGAAACTTGAAAAATAATACTACTGTTCCCTTACCCATGATCCCTAAATGGAAGTTACTAACAGCTTTGCCTAAACGGAACACCTAGTAACTTACTCATTCCAGCCAAATTATTTTAGAGTTCAGAGCTTCAAAGGAAAAGCATCATTTTAAAAGAAGAAAAAGCCCACAGACTTCCTGCAAAAAGATTTTTATTTGCCAGCTGTACAGGCTAATACAACAAGTGCCTAAACCTGAAAAAAATAAAATATTGTACAGCATTTCAGAGCTTTTATACTGTGATTGTAAAATATCTGGGAGGTTTGCCAGACTCAGTCAAAAGAAGAGCACAGCATTTTCTCATCACTAAAAACAATGACCTGAAGTCACGTTGAAGATTGTAAGGTCAATTTCCCTCTTAAATTGAAAAAAGAAAATAGGAGAACAGATGTGGGTAGTTGCCTCTGTATTTATAAATTGCATGACAGCTGGGTTAGGCTATATCATCTCCAGTTTCTATGCAGTTAAGGTGTTTTTATTGAATCATTCATACTAATCAGATAGAAGTGTAAAGGTGCATTTTTAAGCTATTATATAACATAGAAAAAGCCACCAACTTCATAGTGTACATTCAAAATTGAACATTTTTCTTCATTAAATACGTTCAGATAAGTTTACCATGTGGCACGCGTGTTTCAAGGAGGATTTTCTGGATTTGAATGAATGGTTCTGAACTGATACAGCATAAAGGCATGGGATGATAAAATGAGTACATTTTAAATAAAAGAGCAAATACATAAAGTGTTAACTATGTAATACCAGATATTTGTTTATTTGGTGTGTTTGGGCTTGTAGGGCTTTTTTTGTGGTTTTTTTCTTTGTTTGGTTGGTTGCTTTGTTTGGGGTTTTTTATGTAGTTTAAAATAGCAGAAATAGTAGCTGTGCAACCAACATTCTGATAACATTTATTCCATCATTTCAGGAGCATATTATTCTAGAAATAGGAATTTTTATGCACACAAAAAAAAAAAAATCTCATTCTGCCTTATTTCATATATTAAGCTGACCATTTTTATCAGAAACATAATTTCTTATTACAGACTCATTATGTCTATCTGCTGAAACACAATTTGCACATGCTACACACCAATATTTTTGGCTACTCTTTCTTTATATTACATTTACAATAAAATGTGAACCATCTGCTTGTGGTTGACAGCATCTAGGCAAATCTTTCCTTTAAATCCCAGCATTTTAATTCACCCTTATTGGGTGAAGCAAGTAAATCACATTTCACTTCTTTATACTGTCTGTCCTACACATTTTAACATTAGACATAATAACCTATTGAGCCTAGACCTACAAGAACAAAAAGGAACCTCGTGAGCATAGATTATCTGAATTGTCTTAAATGTCTGTTATAGAACTAGATAAATCTTTGATGCTGCCTTCTGTCTCCCTGACATAAGGAAAGACTAGGTGAATAGTTAGACTTAAAAGATTAACTTCTAACACTTGTACTGGAGTACCAAGCATAAGCTTAGAAGTGAAGGTTCAATTAACTAAGACTAAGAGATAAAACAGTTTTCTAATCTTCAGCCAAGCATTGGATCCATAGTTTCTCTAACCTATATGATGCATACATCAATTATTTCAGAAAGGTGTTTTGGTGAATATGGTAAAATACTTTTAATAGCTAACAAACAACAACAGATGTAGGGTTTGGTGGCTGTTCAGAAGGGGTAAAGAGAAAAATAAGATAAATAGAATGAATAATTTTTAGTATAGAGTCTTCTCTCTCCCCGAGTTTCAGAAAAATCGGTAAGATAAGTTAAAGCAGCCCTCAGGAAGCTTAAACTTGTGCAATCAGCATTTACACAGCAGATTGTCCAAAGTCTCTGTCTCCCTGAAAATAAAACAAGGGCCACATTTACATGTGAGTGACCTGCTTCAGAATGACAACTGAAACATTTGGAATCAGATAAGAATAATAGAATACTTTTCACATTACTCCTCACATCCTTTATAAGGTCTTTTTCATGAATGAGTGCTTAATGATTATGGACAGTGCAAGGAGAGGACTCCCATGCCACAGACAGATCCAAGTCCCCAGGTGCAGCACCATGTAGGCATAGCTCTTGAGCCCAACAGGGCTAATAATTTTACTGCCTCACTCCATTTCAGTAACTGGAGCCACTACAGGAAATGGAGAGAACAAGTGCTGCCCGGGTCCCTTTGTAAAGCCAGCAGCAGCATTTCCTACTCCTGCAGCCCTGTCAGCCTCCCAGCTGTGCTGCACTGGCTCAGTGTTCCTGTTAGGGCCTCTGGGCACTACAGTAAATAGTGAGCATTAAGGGATATAACACGCAGCAAAGTCTAACAGTCTTCATGCGTCACTAATTTCCATAATGAGAAACTTGCGGCACATCAGCCAAGAAGAATTTGCATTGATTGTTTTTTCCCCTGTTCTTCAGCTAGAATAGGAAGAATTCCCATGGATCCCCACTTGACCTTGAGGGCTTCTTCTCCTCTTTCTGTGTGTAGATATTCCTTAGCGGTGCATGTAAGGCGTATGAATAAACACATATTTAAACCCAGATATGATTTGTCTTTTAACAGGCCTTCCTACTGAGAGTGTATATGTAAATTCTAGTTGTGACCAAAGGAAAAAAAAATGTTTAAATATCATCTGATCTCAGTTGGCACAGGCATATTGAAGAGCAACTGCTGTTTTCACACTGCTCCTAATTCCCTGTAAGGCCTTGTTGCATGTTAGCTATTGATTTTAGACATTTCTGTTGTTGATTATAAATAATGAGTCATGAAGTATGGATTCCTACTTCACTACAAAAGGGTTAATATTAGAATTATTTGAAGATTAAATGTTCATGAAACACCACTATTAGCTAGAATAACCTAACAACAGGGTGTGTTGTTAAAACCTGTCTTCTGTGATGAATTTATGCTTACCGGTGAAAAGGCAGCCAAGAAAGTTTCTGAAGCACAAGGTATGGTACTGAAAGGCCTCCCAGGCCATTGATTCCTATCCTCTGCTCTAACAGGCATTTCCTGCTTCCTATAATCCATTCAAAAATGTATTAAGCTCCTCTTTAAAGCTACGTAAATTGTTTCCCTCTTTTACTCTTATTGGAAGGCAGTTCCAGACAGGTGGAAGGTGGCTAGACAGTTGTATTGATCTCTAAATTCCCTGGAAATTCTATTTATAAAATGTTAAGCATTTTGTTAAGGATTTCCAAGTGGGTGTTTCTGATGGCTCAATACATAACAATTGTTCTGCTGATAACAACCCTCTGCGTCTTTCATTTATAATGATCCATTTTATTTTCCTTGTAATAATAGCATATTGCCATTTCATGCAGCTGTTACGTGCACTTTATGAGTGTTCCACTGCCTTTTTTTAACATAATTGACTCAGTCCTTTGAGTTGCCAAGCACTTGATCTCTGATTCTGGTGAGAGAGCCTTAAGCAATACCCTAAGGTAAGCCCTGTACCCAAGGACCTTGTTTCAGGTATACAAACTTCTTTTTTTTTGTCATGTATTTTACACATATTTGTGCAGACTGGTTGGGATGGTAAGGGGCTTCTGGAGATCAACTAGTTCAGCTTCCCTGCTACAGTAGGTTGCATGGGATTGTGTCCAGGCTGGTTTTGAAAGTCTCTAGAGGAGCAGAATCCAAAACTACTCTGGAGAGCATGTTCCATGAGAACCTGTCTGTCAGTCTCATAGTAAAAAACTTTTCCTCATATTCAGATGACACTTCTGGTGTTCCAGTTTATGCTTGTTGCTCCTTGTCCTGTCACTGGGCACCACTGAAGAGAATTTGGTTTCATCTTCTTGATGTCTGCCGGTAAGACATTTATATGCATTGACAAGATTCCCTCTTGTCTCTTCTCCAGGCTAAACAAGCCCAACTCCCTCAGCCTGAGGGAGATGCTCCAGTCCCCTAATCATCTTGAAAACCCTCTGCTGGTCCCTCTGCCACAGTTCCTTTTCTTGGACTGGGGATCAAGGAGCTGTACACTGCACTCCTGATGAGGCCTCACCAGGAGTAGAGGGGCCAAATCATCTCCATCGACCTGCTGGCAATGCTCTTCCTAATGCAGCCCAGAAAAAATTGGCCTTGTCTACTTGGGAACACTGCTGGCTCACAGACATCTTGTCCACCAGGACCCCCAGTCCTTCTCCACAGAACAGCTTTCCAGCAGGTCAGCCCGCAGTCTTTACTGGTGCATGGAGTTGCTCCTAACCAAGCGTTGGATCCTGAATTTGCCTTTGGTAGACCCCATTGGGTCCCTCTCCAGCCTGTCCAGGTCTTGCTGAAAGGCAAAACAGCCTTCTGGTGTGTCAGCCACTCCTTCCAGTTCTATATCGTCTGCAAACTTGCTGAGGCTGTGCTCTGTCCCTTCATTCAAGTCTTTGATGAATAAGTGGAACAAGACTGGACCCAGTACGGAATGCTGGGGAACACTGGTAGTTACAGGCCTCCAACTAGGCTCTATTTCGGTGATCACAGCCCTCTGAGACCTATCATTCAGCCTGTTCTCAACCCCCCTCACTTCTCTGTCCACTTCTCTAACGTTTTTCTCTACATGCTTAGAGATGACATCTGGGATGAGTTGTTCCATGGCCTTACCAGGGGTGGCGGTGAGACTGACAGGCAGTCAGCTTGCTGCACACCCACCTTGCTGCCCTAAGGATCTCAAATTCCACCATTTCATGGGCACTGCTTCACATTGAGCTTCACATTCCCCAGCAGCCCACATTCCCCACATTCCCACAAGCCCCTCCTTGCTGGCTGATATAAGGTCCCACATAGCACCTCTCCTCATAGCCCCTCTATTTCTTGGAGAAGGAAGTTGTCATCAATGCATTTCAGGAACCTTTTGGATTGCTTCTGCCTGGCTGTGTTGTCCCTACAACAGACATCGGGGTGGTCCAAGTCCCGCATTTAGATCAGGAATTGTAAACTCTCCTATCTATCTATAGAGGAGCTCATCTGCTCAGTCTTGCTGATTAGATGCCTGTAGCAGACCCCCATTATAACATCACCTCTTCCTCCCCTCCCCTTAATCCTGATCCATAAGCTCTCAGTTGGCTCCTCATCCATTCCCAGGCAGAGCTCCATGCACTCCAGATGGACTTTGACATAGAGGGCAACATCCACTTCTTGCCTCACTTGCCAACCATTCCTAAAGAGCCTGCACCCTTCCATTCCAACCCTCCAGTAACAGGAGCCACCTTCCATGTCTCCATGATGCCAATAAATCATAGGCCTGTGGGCATGCTCTGTCAGTGTGAGTAGATCTGAATAACACAAATTCTTGTTACTGTACTTCTAAGATCATAGTGTTTGGTTTAACCATATCTTTAACAATTAGAGCACATTTTTCAAATAGTGTTACCCTCAACTACAAGGTTCACATTCTGATTCAGTTATCTTGGTTTAAATGTGGATTAAAAAGAGAAAAATCAATTGCTCTAGAACTCTTTTTTGTTTAAAGAAAAGTAAAATTTAGCTCTGCTTTTTTTAAGCACGTGAATATAAAAAGGTAAAGGCAATGTATGGTAGCAGTGTATTAACTTCCTGTAGTCACACTTGCTGTCATGACTCATTTGACTGCTCATCAATTCTGAAGTGTGGTTACAACAATGACATGTAATCAACAGAGGTCTCCACTGCATCATCCCCACGAAAGTAGTTCTTACTTCTGTGTTGCTTCTTAGCTTTAAGGATCCAGACTGATCCAGCATTTGGTCTGGCCTCACATTTGAATGAAGCAGTGGTCTACGCTTGTATCTTTTTTTTTTTTTTAATTAAGAATACAATTGGGAAACGACTAAACCTACATATCAAACTTCTGTGTGAGTACATTCTGCATCTCACTGGTGTATAGAATAGCTGATGATTTTGACTGTCCCCTTTCTATATCTGTCTCTGACACTCCTGTCATTATGTATTATTAAATGAAAACCTGACCCCTTTGAAGATAATGGAAAAAAAGCCTTCCTACTTTTAATGTGAGTTATTATCTTTCAGTAAGGCTACTGCATGGATCAAACCTTGTGCTACCAGAAGGTGCTGTCCCTTGACTTGAAAAGGACTCTGCAAACATGTACATGTGCATGTTGTTATATCCTGCTGAAGGATGTGAACATTTTACTTTGAAAAACAGCCTTAAAAAATAACAGCTAGTGATATATCTCATTGGACTGCTGAGAGATCATTCATACAGCATAAATTAGTATTTGTACTTTGAAGCACCTTTGGATCTTTGGATGAAAGATGATGTGTTTAAACACAAAGAATTAAAATTAATCTCTCCACGGAATTTCTTAAGAATAAAAAAGGTGAGCAATACAGTTTAATTAGTAAATTAATAAAAATTAAAAATGCTTAATAATGTACAATTTAAATTTCTCAATGGAAACCAATATTATGCTTAGGTTATAATCAAGATAATATTATTAGTAGAATAACTGAGTCAAATTAATCATGACTGAAAATCTGATTATCACAAAGGATCATGCTGCTACCATAGACTTCACAAACCTTTACTTTTATCTTCTTATCACAGCACCAAATTTCTCCCTCTGTGCAGAGGGTGTACAGGATTTTCAGTTTTTGGCATCTTCAGACTGCTGCTTTGATATTCTAATGCACATCTTGTGAATGACGGGCCTCAAATTAATTTTTTTTCTTACAAGGAAGAGACTACAGACAAGGACAACTGTTTTTAATAATATTATTTACAAGGTGATAATATGCAATTTGTTACTTGTCAAAAGAGTGAGAATTATGTTCTCATTCTATGTTAAATATAATTAGCTAATATTTTCCAAAGAGTATGCAGACAGAAGAGGTGTCTCTTATTATTAACTTTGTTTCAAATTTCATTGTTTGCCTTCATTTTTTCTTGCTCTAAAAATGTAAGAATTTAAGTTATGGTTCCAGTATGCTCAAAAGAAATCTGTTATAAAGAAGTTGGATTTCCTCAGCCCTATGGGAATTCATGTTCAATGTATGTGCATATCCATCTTTTAAAGGAAATAATTTTTAATTAGATTGTGTATAATGAAGCATTACATAATTTTTCTCCTGGGATTATTAAAAAAAAACCAACCAACATCACAAAAAAGATCCCAAAAAACTTCTAGCCTTTGTATCTTTTAAAGCACTTTTTTCCTCAAATAAATTATGTATAATACACTATATATATATATTTCTTTTGGAAAATTAAAGCAGTTTCCAGATAATTTAGCTGGGGATAATGGATTGCTTTGATGGTCTTGCTTAATGGAAAGGGGCTCTACAAGCCTCTTGTAAAAATAAGCCCCACCCTAAAGAGTTTACAGTAAAATGATGAGAAAGGTATACAAAACAAAAAAACTGAAGAACAAAATAACAGCCTGGTGACATGCAATATATCCTAGTCTAGAAAAGTTGTGGGTACAATTTGTAGTAAATCAGACTAGATCTGCTTTTCTAACTGCACCCACCCCAGGGAGGGAAGCTTGGCAGCCAGCCTCAGAAATAGTCTCCTCTAGGGCAGATTAGTTGTATTTGCATGAGCAGTTCTTGGCTTTAGCTCCTTTCTGGGCCTAGTGTAGTTTATACAAGGGACCATTTTTAAATAGAGAGGGAGCGGGCGTGTGTATATAAATATATATTTATACTTTTGTTGATCTGACTGTGTCACTGTGTATATGTAATTATTGATGTGGGGGTTGAGGAAAGAAGTTTAAAATAATGTTTCAGAAATAATAAGAGAACTGTGTTTTGGCCCAGATGAATGGTTTTTTACAGCATGAAAATGTGGCCATGTGTCACATATTTTGAGGCAGTGATGAAGGACACAGAAGTGTAGGAAGTTCCCCAGCCTGGCAGACAATAATGGACTGGTCAGGGCAGTGGGAGTAAAACCTTCTAATCTGTAAAGTCTACGAAAACAGTTTTTGGGGTGTGAAATCCATTGAAACATGCTTGGATTTAATTTAGGAAAGAAATTCTTGGGTCAGAAGAGAACCTGGGAACAAACATTTTTAAATCACGGGCAGTCAGCACACTAAGACTAAAACTGAGCAGGAGAAACAAATTACCACATACTTAAATCACACTAATGGACTACAAGAGAGCTACTGGAATTAGACATTTCTATAAGGATCAATAGTAGGATAATTAATACACAATAAATATAAAAAAGTGAAGTCCTTTTTAATATGAGTAGAATTCAGCTCATCTAATTCAAATGTCTAACACATTTTAAAATTATCTTTTTATTTTTAGAATTTTAAAACCTAACTTAAGAGGTTGAATATAGAATGCCTCTGGAGACTCTTTCACTCCCAGTGAGAGAAACTGTCTCTGGAGAAGCCTGTTTTGCTGAACTAACTATGGAAAAACCTAAGGCAACTCCAGTCTTAATAATTAAGTCCTTCATCTTAAACATCTATAGATGGATATAGTTGGATACCTAAGTGAGGTCATTATGTGATACAACTCTCACTCTTTATATCTCAGGAGTGCCAATTGCAGTGCATAGCAATGACAGGTGTTTCAGGGGGGGAAGAAATGAAAAAGACCCCACCCGACCAACCAAAATAATCCCAAACCAGAGGCAGCAGGTGAGGCAGAAGCCAAGAAGGAAATGGAGGAAAGGGGTCCTATGACTTTTATCTAAGCAATAGAGATCCCACCTGTTAGGCATATATATTTCTGATTACAGACCATGTGGGAATGCAAAACAATAAAGGGACCCCACCACATCAGCTTCTGAGATACAGCCAATATTTAGCCAAGATTATGAGGATCATGGGGGTAGGAAATGAAACATAGGGAAATCTGAAATGGCAATTTAAAGGCCAGGGCATAGACCTGAGAGACAGTAATTATAAAACCTGATCTTGTTGTTTTTTATGAATTTTACATTAGATGTCAAAGATTTGAATGCTGAAGGAGTCCAGGGAAAAGATGCTAAAAGACATGCTTGTTCTCACAGTGCCTCAGAAAGAAGAAATAAGGCAATAGTAGCAGGTAGTAGAAATAAGAATGCACACCCTGTGCATGCCCAAGTTTCTTTTCCCTACCTTTTCTTCTGGTACCATGATGCTTCTATTCTGGGGCATAAAATACAGGAGAGGTTTAGTGGTAAGGAACCCCCACATTGATCACCTAGATCCTCCCTTTCCAAGAGACAGGATTGGTGGTCCTCTAGGCTAACATGGCAGAGGAATTGTTTATTGGAAAACTGATTTAACTGATAGGATAAAGTATAGAAGAATCTACATCTGCGCCAGCCTAAATATTACTTGTAAATCTTGCATATCCTTTCTGCCCAGAATAATCAGTCTGGTGAATCTCCTTGGCATGTGTAGTAACAGGATATTAAATTTAAAAAATAATTTATCTTAAATGGAGAAAACTTCTGAGTCTGCCATCCTGCCATTTTCTTAGACTGAAACATCTCAGTTCTGCCTAGTTTGTCTTCTAGATTGCTAAATACCTTTAAAGATCTTACTGTCAGTTTCTTTGTGCCTCAGTTTTCTCTTTTCTCTCTTGTGACAATAAATATGTATCCCTGCAAAAGTAAAGGAATTCATATTTGTAAACCGCTCAGACACTGGTGTAGTGCAGAACAAACAAGAACCTAGATAAAAAGGTAAAAAAAACCCATGCAATATATTTCCAATACTCCTCTCCTTCCATTTATGAAGACACAGAGCATAACAAAAATGAGCAGACAGAGCTTTCTAGAAAACTTCTTACTGCCTACAATAATAAGGAAGTTGTTTGATCCTACTACAAATATTACTCAAATATTTCTGTCAAGGTCAGATTCTGGCAAGTGTCATTTTCTATTTTCTACATGTGTTCAAGTAACTGTGCAACAACCCCAGGGCTTGCAGAGTCGTTGCATGTAACTTTTCAGAACCATTTTGTCTAACATTTTTATCTACATTTGTTGCTCCTTTTTTCCAGCTCTACCTGTGTTTCTTTTAATTATCGATTTTAATTTAGGTTGGCCCAGTCTCGTTCTAAGTTCAATGTGCTTAAATATGCATAAGTTAATACCTGTTTAAAGTACACTGGAGAGC
>VZTN01029336.1:91810-109220 GCA_013400515.1 Erpornis zantholeuca | reverse complement strand
GGAGTCCAGAAAGCTGTAGTAGAAGCTTTGAATTGTAGTTCTGTTTTTGAAGATGCATTGTTTTTGCTGACCCTTTTCACCTACTTCATAATGGAGCAACAACAATCACTAGACAGTTTTGAGTCTTTAAAGCCTTACAATAATAAAAGGTCATTTTGGCTAAGAGTGACAAATCTTGAAATGTTAACAAGTACTGTAACCTGTTGAATCAAAGGATGTTTTGTTTCTCACTAGGTTTGGAAGTTCTCTTTTTTCAATGCCACTGTTTCATATTTAAAACAAGCTAAGCTACTACAGATGGATGTGTTTGGTTACTCTGTTTTTCTTTCTATGAATTCTGAGTTAGATTATTACAGAATTTTGAGTACAATAGATTGCATTTTTCAACATTATATAGTGGGGAATGTTCTTATTAGTGCTGTAACTAAGGTATTTGAAGAGAGCCTTATGGATAGGTTTTTGTTAGTCTGTACAGAGTGCTGAAGGATGTACTGGTTTGGTGGACACTTTCTGAGTTAGTTCCATAAAAGGAAGAAAGAAGATATTAAAAGACTTGTTTGTTGGGGTTTTTTTGATATAATATTGTGCCCTGATGTGGGAAGAGCAATGTTAGAAGAATATGAATGAAATGCAAATGATGAACAATACTCCCATTTCAAGGACAAGGTAGCCCTGGTTTTGACTGGGCTTAACTGGGCTGTTTCTAGACACCTAATTAGTCTTGAAGCCAGAAGAGGACTAGTAGAAGCAAAAAAGAAAGCTATGTTTTTCATATAGGCAAACAGTTAATTACATCAGATCAAAAGCCCCCTGCTTTTAGGTTTTGGGCAAAATACTTTGCCTGATGTTGTGGCAGTCCCTGTCTCTGTGCTTTTGCACCTACTGGAGGCTGGCATGTGAAGTTTTAGTAGCAACAAAATGGCAATTGCTTGGTCAGTCGTGTGTGGAGCACAGTACTGACCAACTTTGCAACATGACCTCTTACCCAAGTCTAAGTGTTTGCTTCTGGCAAAAATGCTAAGTTGGGAAGAGGTCTGGGGACAACAGAAACCCATGGCTGCTAGAAGGCTTTTGCTAGAAGTCTTCTATTGTGGGTTTTCTTGTTCAGTAATAAATGCCTCCAGACTAGATGCCATGCAGATGGTTCTGTCTCTGAATCAGTCTAGCCCTGTGTCTTCTGGACTTGAAATTGCCAAAAAACATTGAGGTGAAATATGATGTAGCATTGGGTGCTGGAACGCACCTGAGAGGCTGCTTTCAGACACAGTGAAGGCTGCTGCTTGACTTGCTGTTTAAAATTCCTTGCTCTGTGTGGAAAGAAGATCACAAATCCCAAAATAAAGAAGAAGTCAGAGTGACCAAAGAACTGAGAGAAGGTTCTGAGGCACAGCTTGTATTTTGTGAGCAATACTTGCCTGTAGCTCTAGAAGACTTGAGGGCGATAGGGAAATAAACGTTTAGTAAATCAGGAACACTGTATATACAAATCCCAAGTAAACCCCCTCCACCCAGTTAGGTTATTACTAGGTTACTACTAGGTTACTACTAGGTTACTACTTCCCTATAAAATACTTCTTGGAAGTATTGCTACTATCCTCTTATCCTTTTGGATTGCAACTCATAACTTTTGAAAAAGCTAAAAATCAGACTGTGGGTTTAGTTTGCTTTAAGTTGATGAAAGGGCAGACTGTTGCCAGGAAAGATGATGATGTATGACTCTTCCTTTCCCTTATGTTGGCACAATTATGTGTGCAAGCTGCATAGTAAGAAGAAGTTTAAAGCTGTTCTGGGTTTTCCTAAGCTTTTACTTTGTCTTGTTTTCATGACATCCCTTGTATCAAAACACACAGTTTTGGCTGGGAGGGTCTGGCAATAAAAGAGAGCTGCCTTCTTAGCAGCAGCATGTACCCTAGATTTATTTAGAATAGCTGCCAGACTGAAGCTTTAGATTGTCATTGGTCTCTGACCTACACTAAACATATTGATTTTTTTTTTTCTGTGGTGGTTCTGGCTGATTATCTCCCTAGGAAGTGCGTTAGCTTGTGTTTCAACAGCTCTGTGTTTCTTCATGACTTCGTGCAGCTGTAGCTAATATAAGACCTGAATAAGTGTTTGGCCATTTTGGTGCAAAAACTGCATTTGGTGTATTGTCTAGTATTTTAAATGGTTGGATTTTGAGGTATTCCTGGGTTGGACTTCATGTTCAAGAAGGGAGGTTTGATAGCTGGTGAAACTGCTAAGGTTATAAGCATGTACTTAGAGCATTCATAGCCTTGGCTGTATTTTTAGAATCTTCTGACATACAAATTGAAATTGAGTAAGATAGGCACTTCTTTCATGTAAATAAACAGAAACATGTATTTCCCACAAATATTAATACATACACTCTTGCCTCTATGGGTTTTTTGGAAAAAGAATTAACTTGTGTTATTAGTAACAGATGTCTGTTTGGAACTGACAGCAAGGAAGTAAGCAAAATGCAGTGCTAAGGGATTTGGCAAAATGTTTTGTCAGTAATTCTTTCTTTCCTGAAAAGGATGATTCTGTCACTGTGGTTCTGCCAGTAACTTCATTATCTACAGCTTAGGAGCATGAGCTGGCAAGAAACACTTCTCTGAATCTGAATGTATAGGACTTGCTCAAGCTGTGCTGATGTAAGTGGAGTATGTCAGATACTACAGCCACAAAGAGTAATGGCTCACAGCTTGTATTGTCCTTGATGTATTATAATTTAAATAAGGTGGTTCTTGTGAACTTTGTAAATTTGATCTAATGAAAATGAATGATGTGCTTATTTGAAAAATTTCAGTAGACTGGCTGGCTTAGTTTGGAAATGACTGATGTGTAAAGGATGTTGTATCAGCTGGCAACTAAAAATCAGAAAAGTGAGAAAACTTGTGGGTTAAGTTAAAGACAGTTTGACATGGAAAGCAAAAGCTGTGCACACAAGCAAAGCTAAACAACTTTATTCACTGCTTCCCGTGGGCAGGCAGGTTGTTCAGCCATGTCCAGGAGAGCTGTTAGGTGTAACAGTGACTTGAGAAGACATCACTCTGAATGCCTCCTTTTTCCTTCTTATTTCCCCCACTTTATATACTGAGCATGATGTCATATGGTTTGGAATATCCCTTTGATCACTGGGAGTCAGCTGTCCTAGCTGTGCCCCCTCCAGCTCCCATGCATCCCCAGCCACGTTTCCAGTGTGCCAGTACAGGAAAGGAAAGAAGAAAGGAACAGAAAAGGCGGAGTAAGAGCTGCTTGACAATAACAACATCATTTCTGTATTATCAATGCCATTTTCAGCACAAATCCGAAACACATCCCCATATTAGCCACTGAGAAGAAAATTAACTCAAAAACCAGCACAGATGTCTTGGTAACATCTTTATTTTTTAGAGTGCTACATAATGGTCTGTAAATTACAAATATACTTCATGCTTACGTTATAAGATGGCCAAAAGATTGTCACACTTCAGTTATAGGTAATGTGTGTAGTCCGTAAGTATACTTAAGATTGAAGTATTCCATTTGAAAACTGAAGACTTCAGACTGAAGTATTCCTTTCAATTCATTAGTTCATTATAGTAAATAATCAGCTTTTCAGTAACAGAGACCTTAGATTTATGAATCCTGTACACCACAAAGATGGGCCACCAAGTCCCCATGTATCTTGCTTTTATATAGAGCTTGTTCATGTCACCGAATTACAAGCCTTCTAAAAAATAGCTTGTGAATGTCCTCTGCCATTATAGACATAAAAAGACAAAGGCTGTTGAAGCTGTAACTGAAATTGCTGCCTTCTGGATAAGGCTGAGAAGGATTTAGTAGGCCTAACTGGGAATCTGCTTTCAAGCCTTTAAATCAGTTAATTACTTAATCTGGATTATAAGAACCTGAATGTGGCATAGAATTATGATTTACCTTTTGGGGCTGAGGGATGAATGTCCTGCTTATCTGTCACTTGGAGTGCTTTTAACTGAAAAAGTATTTACAAATTCTTAAGGACTTCTGTGGACTGTTTATGAAAGGCATGCAAATCACAGCTACTTACATGCTTTTGTATATCTGAAGTCTTCTTTATATATGTTTCTTTTTTGATGCAAAAAGTTTTTTAGAAGTCAGCAGTTTCTTCAGTGTTCATAACTGGGCATTCAGACTGCTTTGTTCCTGCATTTTATCTGAACCTGATAGGAATTACTCTTAACACTGTCAACAGCCCAATATTTTTTTCATACATTAATATTTCAGATTTGGGAACAAATCTGGTACCGGTATTTCTCAGTGGATAGCTAGTAGTTTGAAGTGATGTAAGCATAAATGAATGCACATATGAGTACTGGGTCGTTTTGATGTTTTTTTTCCTGCAAAGTAAATTCTGACTTGTCAATCACATTTCCTTAATTCACAACGGTGTCAGTTCCGTAGATTTTTTCAGATGCCTGAAAAAGAGTCTGTATTTTTTATGGTAGAGTCAGAATGCTTTAAATAAGATTAAAAACTGTGTTTGGAAAGAAGACCGGAGCTTGGCTTAGAGTTAAGATGAGTTGATGTTCTGATAATCACTTCTAATGGCTAAACTCAACTTTCATGGCTAAATCACCTGGCTAAGCATATAAATCACTCTGCTGTCTAACATGGCCTCCTCCTTCAACAAAGCTGTCAGCTCTGATGGCTGCTGTAATTGAGGAAATCCTGAGTGCTATGAATTGCTTAATACTTGTTGATGAATACAGTATTCAGTGAAACACATGAATACTTATGCTTTGGGAGTCTCATTTTAGAGACAGAGTATTGGTTCTGCTATATAAAAAGATTTAAACTTTGCAACTGTGAATTTCATTGCTGAGAGTGCTCTGCAGTGAATAGTGTTTGTGGCCAGACTAGACCACTGGGAAGAAACATGAAAAGGTATTAAGTGCTTATTTTTGAATCTCAAATTGGCTCTGCTTATTTCCATGACTTGATATTCCTACATTAAAAAAAAAAAGTCTTTTAGTAAGAGTTACACATATTTTCCCCTAAGTTTAAAACCTGTCTGTTCTTCTTTAGTGGTGTCATTGCTGTTTGAAAAACATTGTTCTGTCACAAGCATGAAAGAAAGAAGACAAATGTGGTGATATTTTTCTTTATTTTTACAGGGTAACTTACAGCTTCTGCAGAGCTGCCTGGCAGTGTTAAATGGTGATACATAAGCTACGTTCCATCCTCCCACTAACAAGGGCTGCCCTCCTCTGGATTTTGTTTTCATGACTTTAAATAGGCATTTACAGTTCCCTGGAGAAAACATTTGACAAAGTGCACATAAGCAAGCTTCTTCTTTCAAAAGAATTAAACACCTGAAAGTAGCTCCAGACTATATGAACAGCATACTTGTTATACATACATATTCATGTTTATTTAATCATTATATGCTTTCATTGTTCAGAAACCAAATGCTCGGGTTTTGTGAAAATAGCCAATATAATAATGTTCATGTAATGAATACTATGATACGGCTGCAATCTTATTTACCTTTGTAAGTAATTTCTGAAGTTTGCCATTTGAAGCACATTGTTCAAATGGCCTAAATATTACCATTAGATATTTGAATATTGTTACTATAATGACATTGTATACACTGTCTTAGTTTTTTTTCCATGTAGTTATATCAAAAAACTTAACTTTTTTTCAATTGTGAACATTTCCTAGAAATTTTGGAGAACTTTGTGTAATCTTTATAACTATGATTTAAAAAGAAAAGCAGATGCATTAGTATGTTTGCCTTAACTTGTAGACTAATCCAATTATTGTAAAATAAACCATGAAATCAGTGATTTTTCTAAAATCATGCAGACACTGTATCATCTATAAGCTTAGTATTTTCTAGTAAATTAGAATAATTTGTTTTTTTCTGTATTCACCATGTAAAAACCATTCACTAAGTATTGGATTGGTCTGACACTACTTGCCCAGTACTTTTTCACTTGCATTCTCAGGTTTTATCTGTTTTTCTGTGACTTTCTTATCCAGTGTACTTAAATTGTTTTGAGCTTAGTGGCTGACTCTGCAGTTTCTTTGGCAGAAATACATTTGAGAGAACTTCCTGGGTTTCTTCCCAGAAAGGGGAAATAAAGTAGCAGAAGGGAGTTCAGAATGTGCATAAACCATTAGTAAAAAGTAATACTGCCCAACTGTGATACAGATAAAACAGTTTTGCTTTAGGAAAAAAGTGAAGGTATCCCCTATAAAGGAATGTGTGAAAAGAATCTCATTCTGCTAACTGGACTTAAGACTTAGAGCTATGAATCCAATATCGTTAGTTGTAACGATTAGTCTATCTTACTTGAACCACCTTTACCAGAGGTGCTGTTATGTTATGTAATTTCAGGATGTCATAAAGTTAGGCTTTACCTGATGAATTGCTCTTCGCAGTGGGATTGCTGCTTTGTAAGTGTTTGTAGGCCTTCAGTGGTGCAGAGAATTTTGGGTGAATGGTATGGTTGGAAATGCAGATCAGTGTAAGTCAATGCCTCTGTGATTACAGATGCCCTGTACTGCCACACAGAGGTGTCTGATTTGTTTTGTTTTCCTCAAATAGGGTGAATTGCACAGTGTAGTATACTTACCCTGCTGCCTTGCACATTAAAACACTACAAAGGCAGAAAAGTTGGCATTGTGCATTAATTCGTGTACTCATCACCTCAGGCTTCCATGACCAGTGCCGGGTGGCTCTTGGCAATTTACCTAATACAGAGAGAATTCCCAGCAATCCCTACTACACTAATACTGTGCTGTTCATCTCGATATAGCAGGTATAATTCCTAAGGAACTCATCTATAAATAGACTATAAGGGACAAAGATGACAATGTATATACAGTTAACAATATTGTAAATATTTTAAGTAGGATGTGGGAACAGTTTTCAGATTAGTCCTCGCTGTTGAGTGTTACTAGCTCATTAAATTTTTTCCAAGCCTCTTGGTATTGGGTGTGTCTCTTAAAGCTCTAACTCTGGCTCGGTAACTCTGGAACAAAGTGGTTAACACGTGACCCGAGGACTTGCATCTCCAAGGAGAAAATGGAAAAGCCCCGCCTACCCGGCCCTCGCTGCGGGGCGGCCCGGGAGCCGCCGGGGCCCCGTTCTGGCCCGGGCCTTGGTGGCGGGGGCGCNGGGGGGTGGGCTCGGGCCGGTGGCGGGGGACCCCGATCCCCGCCTGACGTGTCTTGGCCCGGGCGCGGAGCGACGCTGGCGGTGCCAAGCCGTGGGCGTCGGAGCTCTCGCCCGGCCCTAGGTGCCGGCCCTAGCTGCCCGCCGAGTGCAGGAGGGTCGGCCTCGGATTTCCTGCAAAGCGGCGTATTTATATTCCTGACCCCAAAGCTCACTGCGCGGGGCGAGAGCTGCAGGGGATCGTGGCAGGCCGCACGCAGTCGGCTGAAGCTTCTTTGCGCTTAAACCGCAGTTTTAATATCACTAAGCTAATAAAGTGTTTTAATACGTACATTGCTCATAAACATAGGGATAAGTGCTTTCCAGTGTCCCCACACAATTGAGATGTTCGTTCTCCAAGTAACTATGCCCACGTTTGAGCTTGTTTGTAATAATGAGGTGTGTAACACTTAAATATTTGTAGCTCAGAGGATGAGGTGGATGTGCTCCTACATGGCACTCCTGACCAGAAGAGGAAGCTAATACGGGAGTGCCTGACTGGGGAGAGTGAGTCTTCCAGTGATGATGAGTTCCAAAAGGAGATGGAAGAAGAACTGAACACCACCATGAAGACTATGGAAGGGAAATGGAAATTACCGGAAATGGGTAAATCACACTTAACATCTGCTTGCATATGGAATCATGAATTATGTGTTAGTGGCCAGATTATCTTTAGATCTTGGTTGTGCAGTTAAGGATATGTAGCAATATTTACACCACCATATCCGTACAGCACAGAATAGGAATTTTGGTGTAGAGTGGCTGTGACTGCTTGGCAGTTCATTTAGGTCTCTTTTGAACTTCTGTGGCCCTGAAATTTTGGGGGACTTTTTTTAGTGAATTTTTTTGTAATCAAAGTTTGTGAAACAATATGCCACACCTGTATTTCTTTCACATGACTAAAGATGTCTTGTGTGTATTATGAAGGGAAGAGACAGGCATATTTGATGTGGTGTCCTCTGTGTCTAAAGGGAGTGTTGGGAGAAACTTTCCATCAAACTGTCCCTGAGATTCAACTTCGAGGGAGGGGGAGCAGCTTTGTTCTGAGAATGACTATGAATGAAGTAATACAAGTGATGTGAATGATAAGGGTGTGGGAATAATTTGGGAGAACTGTTAATTAACACACCCAGATAGAACAGAGCACTCTGGACAGAATAACCGGAAAGTAAAGGTTTGTTCTGGGCTATATACTTCCTGTTGTTTTAGTAGGTGTTCTTACCACTTCTGATTTCACCTGTAGGTACTTCCTCAAGTACTGGGCTGACTGGATCTGCCAGCACTTCAAAATACTATGATGACATTTACTTTGATTCTGATTCAGAGGATGAAGATAAAATAGGTAAATGACAGAGGCGAGAAGACGGCATCTGTACAGTACCACTCACTCTCATATCCTGTAAAATCCTCTTGGGGGTGTTAGGAGGCTGTTTTTGAAGGCAGCATTTTGGAGGGGAATTGCCAGCCTCTGTCATCTCAGTGTAGTTCTGCAATTACATGAGGTATCCCAATGTAATGCTTTGGGGTCATGTACTAGGAGGGGACATGAGCCTGGCTTTTAAGTTTCAGTTTAGATTAATTGCAAGGATGGAAAATGAAAATTGGAAATTGTGTATTTTGATAATTTGTGTCTGGTGGATGTAACATGTTCTTGCACAAATTTTTCCAGATACACAGGATGTCCGGAAAAACAGAAGACATCAGCAACGTCGGATTCTCTCCAATGATGAGCTGCTGTATGACCCAGAAGAAGACAGCAGAGACCAAGAGTGGGTAGACTCACAGAGGAGAGGGTAAGCAGCCATAAATGTTTGAATTGTAAGATGCTTAACATCAACTGAAAATTTTAAATGAAAATGGTAAATGTAGAGATAAAAGCCAATGCTGTCAAATCCATGCAATTGAAATGTTTTTTATATATAACTTAGTGTAGGAAACTTAAAAGTTTGTAAAATATTTTATGTGTATGTAATGGAAATTGAGTCTTCAAAACTACACAAAACTTCAAAATTTGTAAAATCAAGATTTCCAAATTCTGTAAGCCAGTTTTGTCTGTAGATCTCATCTAAGCATCCATGCTGTGAATTAAAATGTTGCCAGATAATTTGATTGCTGATTAATACCTGTTTCTGATAAATACTGTGTTTTCCAGTTTTGGAAAACTTTGAATATAGCAAGCTACAAAACATTCAGAGAAAACAGGAACAATACAAAGCTACTTTTAATGAGGATTTTTTGAAGGTTGAAGTAGAAAAATGTTTGTTTCAGCAGAGGTAAAATTTTCCACATAATATGTTGCGTAAGATAATGTATGTTGCCTGCAGAGATCGCACTTGAGACACCTGCCTTGTCAGAGGAGAGGGTTATTAGGCACAATTTCTCATGCCAGATGTTTTGTCTCACCAAATTAAAATACTCTGCAAATTAAATGATACTTGTATGTTTCCCCCTCACCTTATAATTTTTGTTCTTTGAGTTAATGAAAAAGGTGTCCAGAAGGAGCCCTGTATTAATTGCTGTATTTTAATCCAAAGAGAAAGGCTTGACAGTTGAATTGATATGACCAGCAGCAAGGGCATGTAATTTCACTTTGTGTCTCCCTTTCCTCCTCTCTCGAATTGGTAGGTACCGTAACCAGAGAAGAGCACCGCAGCAGCGGCAGGCAAAGCCCGCACCTGTTCCGAATAGCGATGCTGTTCTCAATTGCCCTGCTTGCATGACAACATTATGCCTGGACTGCCAGAGGTAACAACAGTGAACAATACGGGGTCTTTTTGTAATATCTTTTTTTTGGTCAGTAGTAGTATTAGTTTATTCATTTTGATCTGTGGATTTTTATCAGTTCCATCATGCAAGGTGGCCCTGATAAAGAGAGGACAGGTAGATGTGAATCACATATAGGGTTGGATGCAGATTTGTGAGAATGATGATCAGTTTAACCTGCAGTGTGGAGATGTGGAAGAATAGGGTGAAACATTAGCATAGTGGAGAAGGTAAATTTTTCAAAAAAATAATAATCATGGAGACTCAACAGGCATTTTAGGTAGATTGGGGGTTTTAGAGATAGAGATCTATATATATTTTGGCTTGATGTTTAGAGGCATAAAACTCTTCCAGGTTATTTTTGTCTAAAAGTGCCTTGTTAAAGGAAGATTAAGCAAAATAAAGATAGTGTATTCTTACTTGGTTTGAGTCTTAGCAGTTACATTTAAAAGTGTTTTGAGTGTAGCTACATTTAAAAGTGTCAGGAAAGTATTTAGGTGAGAATCCACAGTGGTTTTTGCCACTCTTCAGTATCTGACTGCATTGCAGGCCTAGTTAGTGCTGCTAACCGTGCTAAGGAAAGGACTCTAGAACTGGGAATAAAGTAGAAAGAAATCTTCTGAAATGAGGAATAAACTACCTGTCATTTATTGAGTATTTTTGGTGATTGAAGATGAAATTCCATAGCAGCCTAAGATCATCTACGTATTGGGTCCTGCTTTTTTCTGTCTTTGCTGGCTCTGGTACTCCTTGACCCTTTTCAATAGTTAAGTATTTCAGTTTGCTGAGCTGACAGAAAACAATATATTTATTGTCAGACTGGCCTTTCCTGGGTTTGATCAACTGAAATAGCTCAGCACAGTGTCATACAAGCAGTAAGCCAGCAGAATTCAAGATTGGACTTCTGCAGTTACGTTGGTTTAGGCCGCTGTAAAATTGCAGCCTGAGGGGCATTGCACTGAATTGAACTATAGCATATAGACATGCTGCTTCTAGTGTGATTTGTCAATGATGTTATTTACAAATAAGGAATTTCAGACTTGCATGATGTTTTAGGATGTCAGTGCCAGTAGCTGAGTCATTTGCACTCACAGCTTCCTGATCTTTTCCGTATTATCAGCTATATGTAGCAGTGTATAATTCTGCAGTACCAATACCATTGTACTACAGGGTGTTTCTTTCAGCAACAGCCAGTATATTTTTTAAATGCCTTAAAAACCAGCAGATGGCTGCAATTCTATGTTTTTATTATTTTTGTAGCTGTGACTTCTGTTTATAAAATTCCTATTTATTTGGCTTTCATCCCTTTGGCATGTTACTTCCTATCTTTAATCCCATTTTCAGTGGTGATAACAGATTTCTTGGAAGCAGAGTTGTGTGAATGGTATGACTAGCATTTTCTCCCCTTATCTATAGACATGAATCTTACAAAACACAGTACAGAGCAATGTTTGTGATGAACTGCACTGTTAACAAAGAGGAAATACTGAAATACAGAAAGAAGGTAAAGAGAAGAAGTAAGAAAATTAAGCACAGCAAAGAAGTTGGCTCTATACAATCAAATCAAGAAGAAGAGGAAGTTTATCATCCAGTATTATGTACTGAATGCTCAACTGAAGTAGCAGTAATGGATAAAGATGAAGTTTTTCACTTCTTCAATGTCCTGGCTAGCCACTCCTAATGTGCAAATGCAGGGGGGAAAATCCCGTGCTGTTTTTAGGAGCGTGGGAAGTGTTAGAAATGCAGGCATGCTAGCCTTTTAAAAATGTGGTCTTGTAAATGTACATTTTCTTCTGAGAACTTTATAATGGTTGGACTTTTTTGCAAAGTTTCTAAAAGGCATATGGTTAGCTGTGTGTATTTGAAAGCAGTATTTTTTCCTACCATCAGGCAATTGCATCATTGGGGGATTAAAAATTTTGTAAATACCATGTAAAATCTGTATATTATGATAATTCCATGTATATATACTATCCATTCATTATCTCTGTGTGTATAAGAACTGCTTCTTGGAATAAATACTTTATAGTAACTGATTTTCCATAGCTGCATTGGTTATATTTATAGCAAGGGATAAACAACTTTCACTCAGGATGTTTGATATCCTTAGGCTGTTGTTCTTGGTAGGTGAGCACACATGTAGTCTGTGTTACAGTTTTACCCCAGCTGGCAACTGAGCCACACAACTGCTTGCTCACTCCCCCCATCCCCTCCCCCAGCAGGGAGGAAAATTTGGACCTGCAAACCCATGGCAAGAGGAGCCCACACATAGAGCAAGTGTTCTGCTAGAACTAGTGACCCTGTGGCAGACCCATGTTGGAGCAGGCTCTGCCTGAAGGACTGCACTCTGTGGAAAAATGACCCACATAGGAGCAGTTTGGGAAGAACTGTTGCTGGTGGGATGGACTCATGTTAGAGAAGTTTGTGGAGTACTGTCTCCTGTGGGAGGTACCCCACACTGGAGCAGGGAAAGGACTTCTCCTGGAGCAATGGCAGGAACAATGGGTGATGACCTGACTGTAACCTCCATTCCCTGTCTCCCTGCACTGCTGATGGGGGAGGAACTAGAGCCCAAGAATGAGGGAAAGTTGGGGGAAAAGTGCTTTTAAGATTTGTTGTACTTCTCATTATCCTGCTCTGATTTTGTTAGTAATAAATTCAGTTAATATCCCCAAGTTCAGTGTGTTTTGCCCATAATAGTATTCGGTGAGTGAGCTCTTCTAATCCTTAACTCAGGAAGTTTTTTCTGTTTCCCCTGTCCATATGCAGAGGGGAGTGATAGAGCTGCTTTGGTGGGTGCCTGGTGTCCAGCCAGGGTCAACCCACCAGAAAACCACAACTGCTCCCCCACCTGCTGACCGATAGCCAGCTTGTCCCTGAACAGTGATCATCTGCCTTCCAGGTAACTCCCCCAGTTTATATACCGGACATGATATTCTAGGGTATGGAATATCCCTTTGGCCAATTTGGTCACTTGTCCTGGCCATGCTCCCTCTCAATTTTTTGTGGAGCTCCTCACTGGCAGAGCACGAGACACTGAAAAGTCCTTGACTTATCCTAAATACCACATAGTGTTTTAGCCAGTGAGTACGGTCAGAAACACAGAAGCAGACACCAGCTTAAGGGATAGTGTAATTTATTAGCATGCAAACTGCAAAGAATCACAAAAGGACAGGCTAAGCAATGCATGTAATCCTTAGCAAAGAATCACAAAAGGGTAAGATTAGCAATGCACCTAATCATTACTATGAAAGAATGCCTATAGCAATTAAGGAAGATATATCACCAGTTACCCTAATACTTGACCATCACCCAAGTCCTCAAAACATCAACTGTGGGGGGAAGCTGTCACAACAAAGGACTGGAGAACCACACTAAGCCGTGTGTCCACCTTGGAGGCCATGAGGCTCCCCCAGTTTATCTGTGTGTAATAATTTGAAATCAAACCAGTGGGAGATCACAAGTCAGAATTATAATTTAATAGGAAAAATTAAATAAATAATTGCAGTAGTACAAGAACACTGACAGAGTCAGAATACAACTTGACACCCTGTGGTGGCAGCAGTCCAGACAAAGTGGTCCTGTTGAAACAGTGATCCTGTAGAGAAAAGGGTCTGAAGGTCCAACAGTAGCTCTTGTCCTCCGGGAGTCCAGTAGGTAAGGGCTACAGTCGTGTTCAGAATCTCAGTTTAGATCCAGGATGGAATGCCTGGTTCCTCCCTCTGGGTGGAGCATCTCAGAATGGGATGATGAGTCATGAGATAAGGCCTGATGGGCCATTAACAGGAGATAGTCCAGCAGCATCTGTGAGTCATGGGCAAGGCATTGATGGGCCATTAACAGAAGATAGATTTCAGGGAGGAGACAGGGAACACTGCCCCACCTGCTTTCAACAGAAACCTGAAGATGGTGATAGAATACATACCCCTGGGTACATCCTACATTGCAACCCAGGACACTGTGACAGTAGCACAGATTTTGTACTGTTAAACAAACAAGTGGACATAATTTCTAATTTCATTCTTCTATTTGCTTTTCCCTAAAGCCTCACCAGGGCTCCAGGAGGAATCAAGGGAGTTATCTTTAATGCTATACCCCCTAATAAGGCCAGATGTGGCCTTATCTGGTTTCTAGATACAGAAAGGTAAATGAATGTTTTGCCAATAAATGAATACATATAACAATACTTTCTTAATGAAGTATTGTTATAACTTTGTATACGCATAACATTTGGTTGGAACGTTCATCTAGAGGTTAGCTTTGGCTCAGGGCCTGTTTGGGCCTTAGTACTTCACTTAGCAACAAGCAAAACATCAGGGTGTTCATGGAAACATTATTCTCATACTAAATTCAGGATACTGACAAGAATATGAACTCTCTCCCAGCCAAACCTGGACACTCTGATAAAGAAGAAATTGTCATGATATTTGGACTTTTGGTTCATTAAGCTATCAAAAAAATGAAACTTTCCTTATACAGAGTGGAAAACGAGCTTACGTTGATTTTGCTGGCATGGACTGTTTTGCCACTCCTCATGTAAATCAACATATTAATGCCTAATAATACAGCTTAAGGTTGTACATGCAAATATGTATATGAACAAAGTACTGGATTTCATTGTCCTTTTTCCTTATGATGATACATTTTGAGAAGAAATTTACAGTCAGATCTATTACCATAGAACTAGTTTGTATGCTTTTTCTGTTTCTTTAGTACATTTACAGCTTCTTTATGAAAGCACAAAGAGCTTCTGCTACTTGGTATTTATGTCTATGAAGCCACTGTATTGTTAATACTGGATCCTTCCCTGTCTTCATTCAGGTGTGTGCCCAAGAGGTGAACTCTTGCTTTTTATTAGTAATTAACATCTCTTCATAGCCTGATATTTTTTTAACTCTACTTTGAACAAGGGTCTGTCTGGAAAAAAAATGTCTGTGTTTTTTCTCATAATAATACTAGGAATAACTAGTTATATGTGCTTTGAGGAATTGTCAGAAATATTTGAATTTAGGAGGTAGGAACCTGAATAACATTGTTTGTGCCTTAGATTATAATAAAATCTTGTAACTCTTTGGTTGCCTTTTGTAGTCCCTGGTGTGGTATTTTACTAATCTACACACACTCATTCTATGCTGTTACATGAGATTAGGAAGAAATAAACATGCTGGTTCTTCTGTCAAGATTACATGAGAAAAGCACTGAATTATCATTATCAAATCAGCAGAAACTTCTGCTTGATGAAGTAGAGAACTGTTGATGCAGCTGCTGAATACGTGGTTGGTCACTATGATGTGCCATCCTCTGCATATGCAACCTATGAACAAAATGGAGCTCTACTGGTTCTGAGGCTTGGGGTATGTGTGAGACAAGATTTCAATCTCATCTTTGCTACCTACATTCAGACTCCTTAGTGAAGTATCTAACTTGCAGTATCAGATAGCTGTGGGATCATCTGACGTGGGATAAATTCTTACTGTGTGCCACGAGCCAAGAGGTGTATACAGGAAAGTTTGAATGTATGAAGAACTGTTTCTTGGTAGATGTGTGGAGGAACATATGTAATGCGGAAAATGGTCTGTGCTCTAGAGCATGCTGGCCTCGATTTAACTCTCTTCACATTCCAGCTGAAACACAAAGGCTCTCTGTAGTGTCAAGTTAAGGATGATTACACTGACCTGCTGGAAACATGAGCACGTGAGAATGTAGTTCAAGGGCTCAAGTGTCGATGCAGGTGGTATCAGGAAAAACAATTACATGATGACAGTTCCTAAGCAGGGGTAGAATGGAGCTGGTGAAGGAGAGGAAACTATAGAGGAATAATGTCCATTTCCATAAGGGACTAACTAGCAAAAAAATTCTCACGAGTATGCACCATACCAAAAGAGTGTAGGGGGCCACCTACCTGGTGGGTTAGGGCAGATGTAGGACATTTTGAAGCTGGCATGCCTCTAGGCATTACCATTCCTCTCATCCCAGGTCCTTTCTTGCTGCTGCATTTTGCTTGCCTTACCACTTGAATTACAGAGTGTCTTGTTAGAAATCACAGGAACAGAGAGGACTGGACCTGTTCGCTCCATGTTGATAATGTTCTTGCAGCTTTGAATAGGAGCAGTGCTGTAGTTGAGCTAAATATCCCATTTGTCCTTGAACTTTGGACATGTTTATACGGAAAGGCGCCTTTCATGATTACCATCTCGTACTCAAGCAGCAACACCAACACAGCACTCCTCCAACAGCAATTACAACAAGCAGCAGCAGACTTGGATAGTGGCAACAGCTCCCATAGGCATTGTGTAGGGGTGTTAACTGAATGCTCTCATGTCTCCTTGTGTTGAAATAAATCTGCGTAGATAAGGTGTGTCTAAATATCTTCAGGGTGAATTAAATCTCATTTCAGATTCCCACCACACAAAATAGTACAGTCTTAAGTTTTCTTTGCCAGCTGCTTTTCTTTCTTACAGTTATCTCCTGGTCCTGTAGTTGTATTTTGAAGCTGTATAAGTAACTCATATGTACATTATCCTGTGGTTGTATTTCCTTATTTTTCATTGTATAAATAGCACAGGTGAAGGAAGGGATGGGATGGCTACAAGGACAGAATCACACTGCTCAGTGACATAAATGCATATTGATTTACTAAGCAGAGTAAGTATAGTGGGTCAATTCCAGTTTCTAATCTATGCTGTGCACACTTGGAATGTGTGGTCTGGACCAGTGGCCTGGCCCAAGTGCCTGGAAGTTGCAACACATGCTCTGCTCATTTAAGGTGCCGGATGGCTGTGTACATCCCCTTCCAGCGGGCTTTCAACATGTGCCTTCTAGAGTGCCAGCATAAACTGCCAAGTGCCTTCCTAATCACAGAGTCCCAAACCAGTCTCTGGGAATTTCTCTTTAGAGCAAACAGCAGTCAGGGCAGGGGTGTCCCACACCCTCTGGTTTCTGGCTCCGAGTGCCTTAGGGTAGTGCAAAGTTAGGAACAGTCACAGTAAACAGTTGACGTATCACCTTTTTGTTTTCCCTGTTCATATGGATTAATCTCGCCAGAGCTGGCCGATCTTAAGGTCGCATTTATGCGAGCCACGTTTTCAGGTGGGCTTTACCCTCCGACAGTTGAACGAAACTGAAGACTCGTGCAGTTCATTTTTAACATGCCTCCCTTAGGCCCTGCCAAGCACAGGCTTTGTCCCTTCCGTGATTCCCAGAACGTCAATTTAAATCAACCAGGATGAGAAAAAGCAGGTTGCAGCACCATCTCCTCGGTGCGACTCGGGCCGGGAGGTTACCGGGTTCAGGTCAGCCGTATAATTTAATCAGCTCGGGCCCGATATCGGCGTTCAGCGGGCTGGCCGGGGAAGCGGTGTCTGCCCCCACCGTACCCTGCTGTTCTCCCCAGCTCCGGGAGCGCCGGCAGCACCCCGCGCCAGCGCCACAGGCCGCAGCTCCTCCTCGCCGGTGGCCGCG
>VZTN01029336.1:2525-91593 GCA_013400515.1 Erpornis zantholeuca | reverse complement strand
CCGAGCCGAGCCGGGCCGGGCCGGGGGCGGCCGGCCTGAGGCGCCGAGGGCGGCCAGAGGGACGGCTGTCTCCGCTTGGGACCGAGGTTTGACCCCACCTTGCTGGCGGGGACTCAGCTTCTCACCCTTCCAAACTAACATGCTGCCCGAGCTGGGAATAATCCTCACTCTGCTGTTTGGCGTGCTGTGTCCGGGCGTCTGGCAGCCTAGTCAGTTTCTCCTCCGGTGTAAGTTTTTGTCCTTAGAGTTATGGTAGTTCCGTCTCTTGCACTGAAATCCCGAGCTTTCTATTAAGGATAAGTGTCTTCAATGATTCTTTTGTATTTTTGTCTAGAGGAAAATAAACGTGCACTCTGCAAAACCTTGCAAGCCTGGAGTTTCATGCTGCTTTGTCACATGACTTTTATTACATGGATATTTAATCCTCGAGCTGGTAAATTTGCGTGGCTGTTTTAGAGTGGAAGAACTTGATAGATGCTCATGTAAAGGCATCTGTATAAACAGTATTTATAGGTTTTCTTCTTTACCTGACCCTTTCGTACAGGCAGTGCATTTTCTTAAGTATTGCTATGGCATTAGAAATGTTTTTCTCTGAAGTGTGAATGTTTTGATCTTGACTTAAAATGATGTCTCAATACGAATGACCCTGAGACATCTCCAGTTAATGCTGAGAGGCAGAGAGAGAAATTAATTAAAACATTAACATAGAGAAGGGTATAAGCAGTAGCAAGAAGCTACTTTTTCTGAGATTCTGCTCAGTTTTTTAAAGAAACTCACATTTGTTATGTAAAAGTGGTTGCCCAAGTTACAGCGGTGTGATCAGTCTTTTTTTTTTTTCCCTGTGCCAAGTCAGTAGAAATGGGGATTACTGGAAAAGAGAAATAGTAAGTTTTTATAGTAAGTTTTTTATTTTATGTGCACAGTTGTTCAGATAGGGATTCTTATGTTGTATTCCATGTTAACATACCTTATTCCCTTTATGCCACGCCCGTGTCATCGAGGAAAGCTAATTTTTGTTTTCCCTGCAATTATATTAGTCACGAGTATTTTTTTCTTTTATACCCTTTTGCAAAATATTAAAGTAAATGAAAGTGTGTGCATGTTCACTTCCATAAAATGCTCCTGTTGTGATTGCCACATAATGTACAAATTAAAAGAGTGGCACAAGTATTGCTTCTGATCTCAGATCACCAAAAATGCTTTTTGTCCTCAAGATGGATGCTTTGGCTGTAGGTGGGCAATGTCTGCCAGGTGCTGTATGGATGCAGTGCAGACACAGTGGCCTTGGGAACTAATGGTGTGTGGCTGTGCTGCATGTCACGCTGCTGCCTGTGCTCCCGTATCAGAAGTGAGCACTGATATGGAAATGCGGATTTATGAGTTGACCTTCATTTTAGCATCTCTTGCTGTACAATCTTCTGGGACTATAAATACACCAGGCAGTTCTAATAGGCACACCTCATACCTCTGCTCTGCCGTGGGCGAGTCGGTCACAGAGCACTTATTATGCTTGTGCTGTGGCGACTTGATTTCGGGGAAGCACAGAGCACGCACAGCTCCTCTGGTTTCACCTGTGGAAACTGAGAACTGCTGTCGGGCGTTATCATGCTTGTTAATCTCCAGTGTGTTTTATAGTGTTTCTGGCTAAGTTTACTGAATCTCTGCAGGTAGTTGGATGAAATCAACAGTTTTTTATTAATTTAGAGTACGTTTGCAATTCTGAAACCGTAAGCTTACTGAAACCATAATCTTTCAGTAATCTGATTCTGGAATTTTTTTAGATAAAGTTTCAAGAGCCCTAGAGCTGGACAAAAGTCCAACTGTACGTATACTTCATAAGCTATTGTCTCAGTTCTCTAAATAAGCTTTACAAAAGTTCCCTGTTAGGAGTTCAACTAATAAAGTGATCACCTTCAGATGTTTTAGCTGATAGCTTCATGTGAAGTTTATTTTGCAGTGCAGTCTGCTCTAATAAAGTACTAATGAATGTGTTTAAATACACACCTTGACTCAAAGCTATGCTGATACTCTGAGGCACTGTGAGTAGTGAAGTAGTTTCTAACTACTGAAGTAGTTAGAAAACATCCAATGCTGCCTACTTAAAAAGGAGGTTATCCACAAATAAGAACAGTGTTATTTAGTAAAGCTGCTCATATTGTTGTAGTTTTGTTTTGTTTTGGCTTTTTGTGGTGATTGACTTTTTTCTGCTTGGCTGAATGGGGTTGGCTTCTGCAAGACTTGCTCAGCATCTAAGATGATAATGTGAAAACGTGTTTTCTCAATGCCCATTTTCTGTTCTCCATCACACTTCCCATGCTCTGGCCTGTCCTCTTGTGTTACTGACAAGGCAGTGGATAACTTGTAAAGGCATCTTTTGCAATTCAGCTGATTGCTTCTATTGGCATTCTGGTTTTCAGTGTTCAGTAGGTTGTTCTGTGGCTTATAATTGCTGATCTTGTCGTTTCAGAAACATAATGTTATAAGATAGCAACCACTAAAGTTTTAATGCTATAGTTTGTGATGTCTTTCGTGGTTTCTGTTTCAAATGCTTTTTTCCTCAACTGTAATTCAGATTCCATGTTAGTTTCCATTGTTGGAATGGCACTGTACACAGGCTATGTGTTCATGCCTCAGCACATCATGGCAATATTGCACTACTTTGAAATTGTGCAGTGATGAAGAACGTATTTTCAAGAAGTAACTGGGCTTTGAAATCTGGTCTACAATGAAGAATGAACCTCTTAGTTTTAACAAGATTTCTACTGATGTCCGAAAGACATAATTATGACTCTGAAGACTAGGAAATGAGATATGTAGAGCAGGGGCGTGAGATGTCCCCTATGTTGTGTTCATTCCCTTTAATTTTACAATATATGCCCTTGTATAGTAGTTTTGTCTACTTTAACATTGTGATTGTACTTTGATATCAGTATTTTCTTAACTTTGTGACAGTTTCAATATTGCACTGTGAAAGCTTTTCTTAATTGTAATTTTGAGTAAATCTTAATTGCCTTCTATTTTTAATCAGAAAGTCATCTTATTAAATGGGGCTTAAAGCTTTTGCTATTGTATGGTATGTATTTGCCTGGATATTTCTATTAATGCATTTTGTAAAAAAATACATCTAGATTCATATTAGAGACATGGATATATTCGTCTAATGCTATTTACAAAAGTTAGTTTGTATGACTGAACTCAGGTGTACTGTTTGCTGTCCAAACTTTGTTCAACAGTATATTTGTGCATATCACCCAAATTTGGAATTAGTAATTATTTCAAGTTTCTGTATTCTACCTATTGGAAGAGGGAGGGGGAGATGAGGCATTGAAGCAGAGTGAAGACTGCTTTTGTTATGTTTGAAGTAGTGCTGTGGTTCTGGGCTCTGTCTGGGTGGGGGGAGAAACGGACTTTTCTTTACTGGCATTGGCCCACATAAGGCTTTGGGATAGCACTTTAAATCAACTTTAAATCAATCAATTGGTAGCTGTTTTTCTAGCTACCAATTTAATTGTACTTTTACAGGATGCTTTGTTATGTTCCAATAGCTATGGTTTCTGCTGATTTTCACTCAACAGTTTAACTATGTCTAGGTTTTCAAGGGGTTTTCTATTGCTGCTAGTGTTCCAAACATGTTTTCGCTACAAATGACCAAACATAGGGGTTTCAATGGACTTGAGTTACAACTACAGCAATAAGTAGCTGAATACTTGGCTGAAGTCCTGTCATTTTTTTTAATAGGGATTTTTTTCAGTTTTGTATTCTGAAATGGAAGATGGTGACAACTTTCCTAAGTGGACAATTTTTTTGTTGTTGTTGTTTAAAAAATAAAAGTTAAAAAGCAGAGCTTTGATGCAGAACTTTCCTGGAGAAGTTAATGTGTTTCCGAGTGCTGCTTGCTTTTCTCAGAACTTTCCAAAAGTGTTACTTGACCAAAGAACTGTGATTTTAATGGCCCAGTAATAACAGTTACTGTTATATCTTTTATGCAACGTCTGTTGACATCAGAAATTGTATATGTCCAGTATCTATAGAGATACTGTTTTTATTTAATTTTCTTAAAGGTGTACACATGAGAAGACAATGTTTTTCCCTGTATTTAAAAACTTCATAAGTATTTGATTAAAACCCCCTGTTGTTGTTTTGGGAACTTAAAACAGTGAGCCTTAAACTTAGATGAACCTGAGCTTTACTGAAGTTGGTAGGAGTCTCCCTCTAATTCAGTGCTTTCAGTTATTAATAACTGGCCGACAAAACATGGGTAGGTTTTTGGGATTGTGTTTTTTGTTGGTTTTTTGTGGTGTTTAATTGTGGTTTTATTTAAATGTATCCAGAATTGTATATGAGCATTTTAAGTGTATATGTGGAGATAATGAGAAGTTAACATACTCTCTTTTTGAAGTAACATAGCATAAATCCAATCTCTCTGTGGATTAAATTGATGCTTGATTGTGATGTTTATTTGCAAACTACCACCATGATTGATAACCTCTTTCTCATGAGTAGGTATGTTATTTGTATTAGGGTGAGAAAATCCCTTCTGTGTGGTGGCATTAGGAATGTTAAGCATGATTTTTAATTGTTAAAGGTTTGATAAAAGGGCTTTGATATACTGACTTTTATTAGCTATCTGCTTTTTGTTGAGGAAAAAAAAGTAACCATTATTTTCCAATTATTTGTGTTATGTTGGCTTGATTGATACCATACTTGAATTCAATTTGCTAATTTGAGTAGTCTTTTTCCATATTTCCTTTGGTATAAATCAAGAATCTTATAGTCTTGGATAGTTCTTTTTAGATTCTGAATACTTTGTTAAAGATGGAGTAATTTCATTAATAAAATACAATGTGTTACTAAAATTTAAATTTTAATTTTTCTAAGAAGAAAGTTTTTGCAGTGTGTCCTTTTGTTAAGGTTGAGCTAGTGAAGAGATGGTTCAAGTGGTGATTATTACAAAGCAGTGCTTTCTTTTTTAAAGTAAGGGTATTGGTAGGGATTTAATTAATCATTACACTTGAATAATAATAATAATAATAATAAATGAATCATAAGGCTACCAAATTGTTTTCCCACTGAAATTTGCCTTATTGTCTTATTAGTTGGGGGATCATATCCCCTATGATAGAACCATAAGCTTTTTCTGTGCATGTTGAAGGTCGAAGGCAGTTAAAATATCATTTGGAGGTAGCTGGTCAATTATGCTTTTGTTGAAACATGTCGATAGCAATTGAGGCATTAGTAATTTAGATAAAATTGGAAAAAAACAATTGTGAGAAATGAGAAAAAAAATTACCTGAGAGACCTGCAAGTGGCTGTATGTTAATTTTTTAATAGTGATAGCTCCTGGGTTTAGATTGTATCATCAGAAATAAGCATTTAAAAATGCATTAGGTGTGTCATATAGCAGAACTGCTAATTCCAGTTCCTGGCAAGCAGACTGAGCTGGGGCGACTTGCTGTGCTGGAGGCCCTGGGGCTCCCAGAGCCAGCTCTGCAGAGGCTCCTTGGCTGCCCCCAGGGCTGGATACTGTAGAATTATTTATTAAAAAACTTCTACAGAAGGAGCTGCTCTAACCAAAACAGGCATTGTATTGCAGGATGTCAGGCTGGAGCCAGAAACAGATCCAGGGTCTGTGTGGTGTTTGTATGGCTTGAATCAGTTATATCTTTTTATATACATATATACACACACATTCTGCTCTTTAAATATATGTGTATATATATATATATATATATACTGTTTATTTCTTGTAAAAAATTATTACATAGCAAATAGTTTGGAGACAGAGGCTATGGGGTTTCTTTTCTGGTTTCTTAACAACCCTATGAAGGAAAACACCAGAGAATCCTGAAGTGAGACTTTCTTGACAAAATTTTCCAAGAAATGTATTTGTATAACCATCAATATTAAAAAGCAATAGATGTGAAAGGAGCATAATACTGTAAAGAGGAATGTTGTGTGATAGATGGGCATTGCATTACTGCAATTGGTGCAACTGGCGTAGTGTGAAGCATTGCCCTGTTCCGTTCAGGTGAAGAAATGAAGTGTGCATTATAAATGCTGAAGAAGGGGTACTTGCTGTTGACTAACAACAAATAAAGGTTATATTGAGGTGAAGAGACACAACTTGAAGAGATTGGGTTACATGGGCTGTGCACAAAGCTGTGGACAAAGCAGCCATCCTCTAAAATACTAGAGCAGTGGGCTCTGGAATTGACACCCCAGTGAAGATTTTCAGTGTCAGAAGTTCCTTGCACCTGCTTATTTGCCCATGTTTTCTTCAACTGCTATTGTAGGAAGACAGTTTTCCCCCTCTTGCTGACAGGTTATCCTGATACCAGTGTGGTGCTTTTTTTTTTTTTTTTTTTTTCCCAGACAAAAGGAACCCAAAACCTTTGTGCATTGTTTCTCTGTTTGATCCGCTGAGCACAATAGCTGCTGTCTTTTCTGCCTTTTGTTTGTGTAGTGATGGTTTAAGAAGAAAATCTGGCATCATAGTCCAGAGCTGGATCTGCCTTCTTGCAATGGAGAGATGAAACTCTAGGTCTGATCTAGATTCCAGTGTGGGATTTGGGCAGAAACCTCTCTGCTTTTCATAACCTTCAGTGCATCACCAGAAGATCCTCAATCCATCTTGACTAGCATTGCATGATTGAATACTAAGGAGTTATGAAATTATGAAAAACTCTCCCTGAGAAGTTCAGCTGGATAAGAGTTGAACTGACCTTGATGTAAACCTGAGTTAAACACTGATCTGATTTCTAACATAAAAGATTTGTCATATAGTTGGAACTAATGGGTGATCAACACTTTGCTAATATGTCTGATGTATCTGGTTATAATTTATGCCTGTATCTGCAGGTGGAATTGTCTTGGCATGTCTTGCATTTTGCATTCTCTGCAATTTGAGACGGACAGCATATTTCAGGCCCAGATTTTACAATGACAAGGAAATGCACTGCATAACCCGCAAAAGAACTTCTTTGGGAAAAATATTGTCATTTCAATGATGTTATTTTTCTTTTCTGTGAAGTTTGTTTGTGTCTACTGAGGCAGAAATGTTAAGTAGTTATGATCACATTGGAATTTAAACCAAAAATCATCTGGCCAAGGTTTACGTTCCTTTCTCACTCTGTAAAGATTGGCTGTTGTCCTCTCTCTTCCCTCATGATGTTCTTGCTGCAGATACTTCAAAAAGGAAGAAATGAATGCCTAAGAACACATTGCTCTGTGTTGCTATCTAATACATACTGGTAAGATTATGAAATTCTGGAAGATGTCTCTGAATAATATTCTTGCTGGATTAATAGGATTATCCTACCATCTTATCTGAGGAGTGATCCAGAGGCATGCATGCACTGTGAATTTGAATATCTAGTTAGTATCTGTAGTTGGTATCTAGTATCTGTGTGCCAGACTACTGACAGCTTATTAATTTGCTCATGTTATGTTACCAGCTCAAAGTAAGTATTTTTGAGAGAAAGCCTCCAGTGCCACATCCCAGCATCCAAGAAGTTTATATGCTTAGGTAATATTTCCTGATTTTTAATCAGAGTTAGCAAATAGTTCCTAAACTCAAGACAGAATTACTGGGTGATTATATGAAGTGGGGTATGTTTTGTTGTTAGACTTGTTTAAAAAAAAAATCTTCAAAACCCCTTCTGTGTTGTAGAGCATTTCTGTAGGTTGATCAAAAAAGTAGTGCTCAGTTCAGTGTGACTGAGGATGAAATGTGCAATCTCTTGGTCTTCGACCACAAAGAGGGACCGTTGAACTCTTGGTTTTCTAATCAAATGGAAAGGTGAACTTCACTTGAAAGGGATCAAGGGGCTATCTGTACCCAGAGAATAAGAGACAACCTTTGTGGATGTGAGGCTTTCTGGGTCAGGACACAGCTGCAGGGTGTGCCTGCACTATGTGATGGTGCCTAATGCTGAGATCAGAAGTACCCTGCAGAAGGACTTGTGCCACTTCTCCACATTTCCTTGAAAAGAGGGTTATATTAAGCTATGCTTACAGTGAAAAAATTTCAAGTGTTTGTGAGGAATCATGAAGAAGTTGAAGTAAAGCATGCCAGCTCTGGTCTCTGCTTTGTGCTGCATGGTGTGAGGCAGATGGCCTTTCGGTATCTGCATGACATCTTGGGTTTCTGTACTGCCTCTGCTCAATGTCATGTGCACATGTGAGCAAAAATGTTCTATCTTGTGCCTTTTGAAAAATCATAAGGCTTGTTTAGAAGAGTGACAAATGTAGTTCAAGCCTTTTGTTCCTCCTTTGCCTGGTGACTGCAGCTAGGGGAGCAGGTGCTACACTGATTGGTAATCTCTAATTTGATAGATGATGGTGACACTTGTTCCTTTCAAAGCCAACATATTATGTATCCCATGATATACCAATGATACTGATGTTTTTACCTGCAGCAAGAAGCAGTCTTGCTGGAAGACTCTCTTTTGTCTGACATTTCAGCAACATTGGAACTCTTCATAAAATTACTAATAAACACTTTGCATAGTCCATTAGACTGGTTTCAACCACTGTATGCTTTCTTAAATAGTTTCAGGCTTAGATAGGACAGTAGACTTAACAGGAAACAGGGATGAGAGAAACAAATCCATCCATGTCCATTTTGTTTCACCTGCTGAGTTACCAGGTGTGTTTTGACAGCTAGAGACTGGAGTAACCACAGGTAAAGCACTGAATCCCATTAATAAAGAAAAACACGACCTGGAAAGTAACAGTCATGATACTTTGTTGAGGGTTTGCTCAGACATCTGGCCTGTGAGGGTGAATTATTTTTAAATTTTTTTTTTAAAGGCTTACTTATATAAGCAAGAAACTTTTTAGTTAACTAGAAGACCAAAAAAGAAGTGGAAATAAGTAAGCACAAGCTATAAAGGAGATGTGTAAAAGCACTGCTTAGACAACCAGATGGCCTTATAAGATTAAATGACTTGTTATGTCAGTGAGGGCAGTGGTGGAGTCTCCTATGCTGACTTTAGAATGGCTCCTGACACACTCTCCCACAGTGTTTGCATGTGGACCAGAGGAACTATGAGTAAAGTGACTGGACTGGTGGTTTGAACTGGATGGATCATTACTCTCAGCAGTTACTCAGTGTTAATTTGTGAAGTGGCTAAAAGTGGAGTACCCTGTAAGGTGATACTGGGGGTGATGTTCAGTATCTTCATAGCTGACCCTAAATGTTAGGCAGTGTTCCTCTATGGGGAAGAGAATTATGCTGCAAGATAGAGCCTGGGTTCAGAATTTGGCTGACAGAAACCTCAAGCTATTTGACAAGGAGAAGTGCAAAATTCTCAGCTTTGCTGAGAGAGATCCTGGGAGTCAGTGGTGTGTGCTGAACATTAGCCAGCAGTGAATTCACAACATAAGTATGGCAGCCTGGATGCTAGCCTACAGCAGGAGAATGTGGCCACCAAATGGAGGGGAATTATTATCCTCAGCATACTGCTGAAGCAGATGCTGCAATATTCTGTCTGGTTTTGGGCTCTTTGATTCCAGAAGACTGGTAAGAAACTATCCAGAAGAGACTATATAGTTAGAAGTTAGGAACAGGTTTCCTAGAGCAGTTGTGAAACCTTTCTCCTTGAAGGTTTTCAAGACTTCTCTGGACAAAACCATGACTGACTTGATTTGAACTAGTGTTGGCATTAGTCCTGCTTTCAGTGGGAGGCTGGACTAGGTGATCTCAGGAAGCACCTTTGAAACAGCTTTTTTATTCTTTAAAGACCAAGGAAGAAGTCAGGTGAAGGAGTGTGAGAAAAAAATTTACATGGATCATAATGTCAACTGAAGCAGTAGGCATTAGGAGAATGATACAGAATCCAAAGTGTTAGAAACTCATAGGATGACAGAGTCAAAGTAAAGGGAAGATGCTGAGATGACAGTGGTGACATGATTCCAAGATGATCTTTGCAGCAACACTGTATTTCCCTCAATGCTATTTTTAGTCAATAAAACATTATAGTAAATAAGACTGAAACCAACAGAATAAACACCACAATTTTCTGAGCTTGAAATGAGAAAAAAAAATTCAAGAGAGGCATCTGCTGCAATATTTTGCAAGTATGTTTCCTATAAAACAACAGCTTGCAAGCTGAGCAGAGTTATTTACCTTTTAATGAGCTTTGTTTTCAGAACAGGTGTCTCATGGACTTGCCCTGTACTTTGTTGTTATTTTTGCCTTGGAATATGTGTCCTGAGTTGTCTTCTGGGCTTAAACACTGATTCATCCTTACTCATATTTGAGGACTTTTATACTTGAGTCTTGAATGACTCTGCTGTTAAGAAATCAAAGTATTTCCTCTCATTTTCTGTATTTTTTCTGAAAGAGAACAAAAAGAAGAATCTAATTTCCACTAATTCAGTTTGAGGCTTTTCTGTGAAAATAGGTTATTTTTGGGAGCTTGTTCTTCTCATGAAAGGCCCGAAACTGTAAACCAGGGAAAACAAGCTTGTTTTTGCAGTAAGTATTTATGGACTACTTTTTGTTTTTCCTTTTGATTATTATAGAATTGCTGTTAATGTTCTTTTGTGAATTCCCGAATGATATGTGGTTAAGAATTGTTAAAAAGGAATGCTGCTCTGTTGTCTCCCAGCCCTGGATCTTCCTTAGCAAGAAAAAAAGCACCTTGTAAAGAACGTTTTTATTGTAGGGGTCAGAACACTTTAAAAATGCCACTTGGGTGCCTTCTATCAGCCCTGTATTTTCTTTTTCCTTTTGCAGTAGCTGAAATGACAGAGCGCTTTTCTTCTTGCTAGAGACAATGTTTAGCTTCTTTGGACTATAAGGTCTCTGAGATCTTGGCAAAAATGAGGATCCGTGTGACTTGAATTCCTCTCATCTGTATGTCCAGTCTAATGGGTAAGGGATGTAGTTACCCTTTCTAGTTGATGTCAGCTTTACTTAGGTAGCTGAAATGCAGGTCACTCACCTGGGGGAAACCCAGCTTCCAGTCATTGCTTTCATATCCCAATAAATTTAGGAGAGTATCAGGGAAACTGTAGCATCCCTCTTAGTTTGTGTCCAGGCTAAGTGTCCCTCGACCACACTGTGTGTTTGGCCGCAAGTACTTTGGCTTCCAGTTTTTCTTTACACCTGATTGAAAATTTCACTCTGGGAATGAGATAGATTTTCCACTGACAACTCAGTTAATATACCTCAGGGCACCTTTACCTGATCCCTGCAATTCCCCTGGCAACAAGTCTAAATTCAGTGACTTGTTTTGAATGACAGCACTCCAGGAATTAGAGCTCACCTCTACAGTGTGGGATGGAGCTCGCGAAAATAATTCCTGCTCTCCGTTTAATTAGCCTGTTTGTCATACCATCTTGATGTACTGGTATAACAAGCCAGGATGTCAAGTGGATGAAAAACATCAAACAACTGCTATGCTTTTAAATGAGCTGTAGGTCTAAGGTTTCTAGTCAAGACAACCTTTGCCTAAAGCCATCAGCAAATGACAATGCTGCAAGAATTACTCCTTAACAAGGATGCTGTCTAGTGAGCTGTGGAGTTTACACTAGTGAAAAGGAAAGGGCACCTGTCTGTCTGCAAGTGGCTGATTCCCCAGCTGCTCCCAGCTGTGTGCTTTTGCAGAGCTCTGTTCCAATTAGAGATCGATTCTGGGGACTTCTAGCACAGCAAAATGCAGTGCATGGTTTTGAAGAGAAGGGAGTATATTTTCATGATGAGTGGGATCTTTGGTTTTGGAAACTAAAAAATGGTCTGATTGTTCTTGTTCCTGTGTGTCTTTTCAGGATGCTTTTTGTATGTGTTATATGCTTGTACAAATAAGGAAACAAACCAGGTAATGTGGGGCTACTACCCTTCCAATTAAAATTATTTTCCTTATTTCCAACCATAATCATGCTTTTCCTTAAGCCTATTGCTACCTGTCTTGTCTACCATGTGCAAAGATGTGTGATCTTTTGCAGCAAGTTTTTATATACTTTGAGGCAGGAAGGACAAGGCAGGGAATTAATAATCTTCCATAAGATAAATTGCCTCAAATGTTTTCTGAAACTGGATGTTACCTCATCCAAGGCCTCATCATCAGTGCTAACTGAAGTAGGCAAATTGTATCCTGAAAACTACATGAAATAATCCTGTTCATACATCCCTGTCCAATGTTTCTCTTTTCACAACAGCATGATAGTGACTTGTGTTTTGCTTGGTATCTGCTGCCTTCCCCTCTCTTAAGAGTTGTTGCCTTGCCAGCCATTTCCTGTCCCAAAGTTAGTAATCTGGGTGTTATTATGAAAATACGGTGCTTGACGTAAGTTCCTGCTTGGTTTGTGTCCTTTTTCCTTTTCCCCACTGCTTTTCAGTTTGTTTCTGTTGAGTTCTGTTTGCCATCCAGTATACTTGCAGTTCTCCCTACTTTCTCATGTGTAGACTCAATAACGTTGTTTTCTCCATTGTCCAAATTATTAGTGAAAGCACTGAATGAAGTGGAAGTGGTGCAGTTATCCATGAAATATCCACCTCAATGCATTTCCTTTTTTTTGAAAGGGAACCACAGATAATTACCCCTTAGGAATAGTGTCTGATGACGTTTGAAGGCATCCTATGGTGGTTTGATCTAATCTTTGCTTCTGCAGCTTACTTGAAAGTTTGTCATGCTGGGTAATGTCAAAGGCCACTACTGAAACTGAGCTTTGACATTGATTTCTTCTTCCTTGTTGGTCTGTTGTGGAAGGAAATTAGATTGGTTTGGTATGATTTGTTCCCTACCATTCATCTGCTTTAGTACCTTTGGTGGATTTACAGATGGTATGATTTATTCCAGTAGTTTTCTGGTAATTGAACACGACAGGTTTTTAATTTCCAGCTCCTCTTTTCTTCTCTCCTTCTTAGAGGTGCTATAGATCTTCTGCCTTCTAGAAACTGTGTATGAGTTCCTCAGGATGACTACCAACACTTCCTCTGGGGTTCTGTTATTATCCTAGAACAGACAACATCATGCTCTACCAATATGCAGATCAATGGCCAGGCTATCATAACCTATTGGTCTTATTGGGGATTTTGGGTTAAAATTTCAAGCAGTCTGTGAATCTTCTTTGATTTCATTATTTTATAGTATTTTTCTTGGAAATTCTTAAGCAACTTAAGCATATTTAATCTTTTACAGTTTTTGGTTTTGATACGAATTGTATTAACCATCTGCATACTACTGATGTTTCTAGTGAAGACTCCTATGTGATGACATTAAGTGTTGTGGACTTGTGCCATTTTTTAATATTTTTGTTTTTTGAATTCCTAAGCTAAATTTCCTATTCTTCTCATTGCCAAAGTGTATATGTTAATGTTCCTTCTTAGTTGCATCTCACTTTGTCTTACCATTCCTGATTTTGTCTCTAGGCACTCCTACTATTCTTTTACATTCATCTTTAATGGTAAGACCTAGATTGTTTTTTGTATACTTGCCTGTTTTTATCTGAGTTGAAAAAAGAGCCTTTGTGTAATTTCTTTGAGGAACTGGCACCCTAATTCCTCCTTTATTTTTTTTTAATTTCCTAAATATAGAATATGATTTTGTAAAAGGCATCTTTCTTTAAATGTACCTTGTATTGAAGGCAATTTTCTTAATTCCTTTTACTCTGCCTTCCAAAGGATCAGTCAGTCTATCATTCTTTGGTTGCTGCCATTTTTGCTTTTCCCCCGGATTCCTCCTTACATGTTAGCACCAAATCTAGCAAGGCTTCCTCATGCTCCTCTGCCTTCCATGTCAGAAAGAATTTTTGTTATCACCATCCACAGGGCTATGTCCTGCTGTTCCCCCCTCCCATGTTGATATGGCTGGTTCTCCATTTTCTGAAATGGAGAGCAGAGCTTTGTGTACTGAGGCTGGGTAAATCATCAGATTGTCATCAAAACTTGAGAAGCCACCAGACTGCATAGAAACCCTGGTGGTTTTGTGATGCTCACTGCTGAAAGTCCCCCTTTTGGTGACTTAAAGGAAACGGAGCAGGGACAGAGAAAACGGCACTGTAGGATATACTGATCACAGCAGCAGAAAATAATTTAGTGACTCTGCTTGTTCTTTAGATTTTATATATATTCTATCTGGAACAGATAGAATCAAGCTGTAGCTTGTTTTGAAACTCTGCTGAAGCCAGCAGGGTACAGGCTGTCACTTCGGGTGCTTCCAAGGAGGGGTGCAGCCCTTGCCTCTGTCGGCTCCTGTGTGTGCGTGGCTGCCGCAGGTGCGGTGCCTTGGCCGCCGGCTCAGCTGTGCTCTGCTTTGGAGCTCCGCCAGCCCCATGCCTTAATGGAGATGGCACAGCAACAAGCTGCAGTTAGAACCCAGGCCTCTGGTTGTCTTGATCCAATGGTCTTGTTTCTCTTTCTCTGCTCAATTTCCTAGTTGTCTTCAGATAGAGCGGAGCTTAGGTAACTCTGCTGTTAGAGTAGCAATTAGCTTGGCCGAAATTCCGAGGAATCCAAGCCCTGTTCAAGCCAGTTGGATTGCTATCACTGATGTGCCAAGTGCCAGGATTTCATCTCGGTCTGGACTGCTTGGAGACACCGTGTTACTTTGCTGTATTGCATGCTGAGTGCAGTGTATTTAGCACTTATTTATTCTCTCTTTGTAAGTGATTACTCAAAATTCAAACCTCAAATTAAGCCAACTAAATCCATTGTAGTGAAGCTGAATATTTGTGAGAAATAAGTGAAAGTCTATTCTCAAAGCATTAACACTTATATTTTCCTTGCACTCAATGTAAATGCTTCTGTAAAGTGAAGGTAGCACTGGTGAAGGGTACTGATGTGAAGGCTTTAAAGCTGGAGATCTCTATCTTCAGGGCAAATCAGCCGCGAGCTTGTACTGCAAGATCCTTGTCTCAACAGTTCAGCTCTGCACAGAGCTGAGAACTTCAGGTAGCCTGAGCTGACTACAGTACAGCAAATGGTTCAGTCTGTGGCAGCACAGCGCAGTTCTATGAGATGTTTTTACCTTATTTCTTATAGTTAGGTACACTGAACTTCAGTGAAGAATAAAATTAAAATATGCTTTCTGATGAGAGTCCAGAAGTACTGTACTTCTTGCTGTACTTCTTAAAGAGTATATCTCTGGCAAACTGCCTAAAGAGCTTCTCACAATTTAGACTGCGCTTTAGGCTGTGCTTGGAGAGTTGTGTGGAAAAGGCTTCTTGCCTTCCCTCAGATGATGTTCAAGTAGGGCTTACTTCCATAAGCTTTATGATACTGTTTCAGACGTCTCAAAGCCATATGAAACTCCGCCGTATCCTTACTTAATGTCTCACCCTTCCTTTGCTTGGGCATTTGCACCGCCACCTCCATGCCGCACCACTGGTGATGGTGCTGCCCCATCCACACCCTGCAGTGCAACCCAAATGTGAGGGGTGGGACCAGGACGTGCCCTGGAAAACTGGGGACAGAGATTCCTACTGATCATCTTCTGCACATTGATTTCCACTAGTTCTAACACAGAGCTTGCAGCTGCTGAGCAAGTGGAAGGTAAACAGGGGTAACTGAGAAGGAAAAAGATCTGATTTTTAATTCCTGCAGGCCTATAGTAGTGCTAAACACAATCTCTTTTGACACAATAAAGGGCCAAAAATTGGGCAATCCAATCAAAATATTTCCATATCTTTTTCCCTGCTTCTGGTAGGGTGATAATTCAACCCTGATTTGAAGTACGGGCCATTTTATATAATACAATATTGAAAAACTGGTGATATCTGAAAGATGGGATTGCCTGGTATTGAATGTTTCTGTCTTCCTGAATGGAAGCTCATAATTATGACAGTAACACTGGAAATAGTTTCAAAATTTTGATCATTAAATACTATTTTCATTATGAGCCACTATATATACACACCATTGATAATTGCAACGATTATCTATGTCTGAAGTCAACAGTTCCTGTTTACAAAGTGTTTCTGAAGGGAGATGCAGCCTTCCAGAAGGCATTACTGATTCCTTTTTCCTAGAAGTCCCTTCTGATGGCTGTGACCAATGGGCAGCTAAGGAAATTGGTTAACTGGGTGTGCTGAGTTCGAACCAACCCTGTGCTGGACAGTTTGTGCTAGAGGGTTTGTGGGTTGTCCGCAGTGGTACGATTTGCTTTGGGGACAGAAGAGACTGACTTTCTGTTTTATACTGAGTTATCCCAGAGTCTGTGCCTATTTTGTTAGTGTTTTTACTATGGTAATTAATTTTTGCATTCTGTGAGCATACTATTTCTATGCTATATCCTACCATACACACATTTGCTGCCACGTGCTGGCTGTCTCGGGTCTCTTTTTATGCACAAGAAGCTGAAATAACCCTTTTGCTACAGGATCTTCTTAGTTAGCCACCACCACCTTGCTGTCCCTGGCTGGCCTCAACTCTTGTTTTGTTTTCTAGAACTGGCTTCAAAGGATCTCTGGGGACTGGGAAGCGTGGGTTTGGTGACTGTGCCAGCACCACAAGTCAGAACTGATGGCCTCAGAGCCAGACCTGTTGTGACATTTTCCTGACACTTGGAAAGGGCGGGAGGTGTGCTGCATAACCGGATGGTGACTTAGGTGTCTTTTTATTATGGATCTAAGTATTTGTGATCAAGCCAGGGCAAGTAGGCAGGAACAAGAACCTAGGTGATGAAAGAAAAAGCGTGGAAGTACATAACATTGCCTGGTAAGGAGGAGTATTGAGGTGAAGAGTAAATATCCTGGCTTCTGGGCTGTGAATTTAGGCAGATGGTATTTGTATATTGTCTGTAATTGTGCTTTTATCACAGCCAGTGAAACCTCAGCGGGAGAATATGGAGCCAAGTAAGGTCTGTGTTCTAAGGACGGTGGAGCTGAGTGAGGATGGCCTGTGCCCACAAACGCATTCAGCTTTTGAGCAGGGGCAGAAACACGCTCCGTGTGTGTTTTCTTCCTGTGATGCACAGAGACCAGAAAGGTTATGATTATTTTATGGCTTGTGGGTTTAATGAAAGCTCTGACAAACCTGATCCTTTTTATCCCCACTCAAAGCTGACTTTCTGTTATTTTTGGTTTGAAAAGAGTATCTGCATTGAAAAATCTGTTACAGGGGCACAAACCTGTACTTTTAGGTGGTTTATGTTTCAAGTCCATATGGACATAGCTGCAGTGCTTAATGGGTAGGTCTGAAGCTAAGTTAAACACAGTATTCTTTCACATCTTTCTCATTTTCTTGATCTGCCATGCAGTAAAAGGGAGATACAAGAATGACTATGCCTAGGCACAACACAGAAGAAACTACTCTGATCTCATCACCATCTCCATTTCGCAAATATATCCAGAGCACAGTAGTGACAAACCCTTACTTATTTGGTTCCTAATTCCCCTTTGAAATGTGTTACATGCCAGCGTTTATCTGGAGTCTCCAATGCCTCATTTTAGGTCCAAACAGACATTAATTAGAGACATTAAGCTCTCTGCTGCTCCTAAGCTTTTCATGCATCACAGCTGGAGTTTGTTTGTATTGCAGCTCAGTGCCAAACAAGGCACACCCAAGTGCAGGCTCTGCACACAGTCAAAATCTTTAATAAACAAAGTGAGGTTAAGCCCATTCTTTATTAGAAAAAAAGAAGAAGCGGGGGGAATCTTTTCAGTCTTGAAATCCTGCAGGGGTGATTTTTTTTTTTTTCTGTTTTGTTGTTGTTTTTAATTTAATGATGTTTTGGAGACAGAATTCATATTTTTATAAAGATGAAAGTTGACAATACTACTCTTTTCTGTTGTCCTGCTTTTGTTCTGCTGTTGGCCCTCTCCCTTCTTTGCTCACTGTTTTCACTTTCAGTTTCCATGCTATTTTAAATTTATGGTCTTTCTGATTGTACTGAAAGTATGTTTCCTAATTCATCCCATTTTCTAAGTGTTTGGTTGGTTATACTCTTCCTTGTTTTAAGGCTATTGAGGCAAGGATATTAATACTTTATGTTATGGATATCCTCCCCAAATTTATTATCCTACTCTTCTGGTTTTATTTGGTCTGACTTTTAGCATACCCTATAACAAATAAAGCCCAGGACTTTAAGCTTGCTCAACATTTCAGTTTACACTTCCGTTGTGTTTGCTGAAGTCGTTTTCATACAGTAGCTGTAGATATTTTGGTTAGGAAAGAACTGTGTAGTTACAGATTATCTAGGAGCTCCCCTGGTGAGCCAGGGTCCATATGTTGTTTTGGCTTGGTCTGTCATAAAATTACTCCTGATTATTACTTAGTGCCTTCTCCCAGCCACAACTTCTGGATATTAATAGAGGTTTAATTATTAACAATTGATATTATTAATTATAATTAATAATGGTGAGGGGAATTGGAATTAATGATTGGGAATTGTCAGGAAAGGCTTGTACAACCAGGTCACTGACTATTTTTATCAGAAGTGTCTGGTGTGGGGAAGGAACAAATACCTGCTTTTGTAGTTTTCAAAAGTCCATATAAATCCTACCTCCATGATGAAATGTGGCAGAAGTAGGTGGTTTTACTGTATCAGATGCCTTTGCTGGCTACTAGCAGTGTGGGTCTGGCCCGGGTATGCTCCTACCACACCTCTAATTGCACTGTGGTTTCATGTCTAATCTAGAAAGTATTTTACATGACTGCTTGATCAGAAGTGTTTCAGCTACTCTTGGGTAATAAGTCCACATTATGTATTGCAGATGGGACCAGTGTGACACTGTTCCACCCTGTGCTTTCAGTGCTGAGGTGACCTTGAGCAGACTGGCTGGTGCAGTCCCCTTTCCTTGCGTTTCTTCAGACAGTGTAATGATCGGCTTGCTAAGGGTCAAAGTTAGTCTGATGTAAGGGGAAGGCAAGTCTCACTTCTCTGCACGTTTGTGGGTTTTTAAGTCAATAAGTTGTTTGTTTTGATGAACAGACAAAAGAAAAAGAGAAAGGCAGTGTTAGGATAGCAAAATTTGAGTTCGACAGGAAAAATTGTGCTGGACATGGCTTTGCTCGTGTCCAATCCACGTGCAGGATCAGCAGCATCTGCCTTGTTGAACTAGACTGGTGCCTAACCTGAGACATCACCAGTGCTGGTGATTTGGTCACATCTCAGCTCTATTCCCCTGCATAGGGGAATGTGCATTTGTCAAATTAATGAGTGGTTATTGATTAATAACCTTAGTGACTCCACTGTCACTGTCCAACTTCCTTTTGGATCTTGTGATGGACATGGAGATGGTAAGCTGATGTGGGTGGTGCCATGCCTGGGCAGTGCTTATCTCTTGTAGGCACACCCTGCAAGCACCCCGTGCAGGTGGCCTGACTGCGGTGCTCACAACTCTCAGCACTGCAAGGAGTAGGTTGAATCTGCACTGGCTCATGATTTCAATGGTTATTGCTTTTGGAATTTAATATTGAGGGGTGGTCAGCTCAGTAATGATGAACCTTGAAGCCTGTCATGGAGCCTGTGTTCTGGAGGCAGATAGAAAACATGTGCAAACACTTGTTTCTTGTCAGCATGATAGCAATAATAGGATTACAGTATCAGGAATGCTAATTGAAATTAAAACAAAGCCAGGTGTATAAAATACAATGCAATAATCTAGAGCCAATTAAGCTTCATTGTAAACTGACAATGAATGTAGCTGCAAATTATTCAAAACCTCAAACTATGTGACAGTGGGATTAGTTTGTTTGCATTAGTGTATCACTGGTGTATCAGGCTGGCACGAATAGACTAGTTTTCTCTGAAAAAACAAGCAGCACTTTCCCAAATTTGTTTTTGGTTGTTGATTTTTAACTCTTGAATGAGACCCACAATTTTTTCAAGATGGTTGAAAAATATGTATAACCTCTTTGGCAATTTCTCATGCTGCCTAATTTTTACTGTGATTAGATTGTTTATATTCAGACTAATCCCCATTCCTAGGTTGTACTAGATGTACAGGAAAATAAAAAGGGAGACAGTAATCCACAACCTCTAAATGAGATTTATCTCATATAACAGTTGAGATTTGAAATATGCTGCTACTGTGGGATACTGAGTTTCTGACAGTTCTTGCTCTATATAAAGTTCTTGCTCCATTTATATAAATTGTCACCTTTCTGGTCCAGGTGCTAATTCATCTGAAATAGTCAGATGAATAGTCATCTGAATAGTCATCTGAAATAGTGCTACAGGACAGACCCATCTAAATGATGGTGGAAATGCTTAATTCCAGTGTTTCAAGTTTAGCAGCATCATGCTTCTGTCTCAGTCTCATTGACAATTCATAAGGATTCAGACCTTTTAAAATGAAGGATGACAGCTGTGACTCACGGCCAGTGTATCTTGACATTTACCCTTGTGAGGAGATTTTTGTGACTCATTTGAGAACAGGCTGGGTTGCCTGATGTGCAATCACTCTACCTCTGAGAGTGAACCTTATCTTTCTCAAAATAGGTTTCTATACAAATTGTTCCTGTGAGAAGTGCCTCAGTGCTTGGGTGACTCAATAATGAAAATAGCAGTGGGTACAGAGCCCGCTCAACAGTAAGTGCCATAAAGACTGAATGTCTCTCTGCTGATGTTCTGCCTCATGCTATTGCCAGGAAAGAACTCCCTTGATAAAACTCTAGGAGACACCAGAACTATTACTTCTCAAAAATACAGGAGAGGCAGCTGCTTACCAATAGATTTATCTAGACTGCAATACTTGTTTTTTTTTTTTAGAGTATCGACATGTCACAATGAGCAAAATAAAAACAATTCATCTTTCCAAAGATACGCCAGGAACAGAAGAGCTTGTCCTTAAATGTGCACCTCTTACACTGAAGGTTAGCTTCATGTGCATAAGTCATACAAGAGGTGAAACAGAGCTCTTCCTCATGTTGACACGTGCCACCTTTTGTCATTACAGCAAAACAGAATCTTTTATGGTGAAGCAGTGTCAGTGCTAGGCTGAGTGGTCATTGCAAGCACCTAATGCTGTTTTTGCCTTGTTCAAATCCTGCAGTTCTATTTCCCCCTCCTCCCCTAAAAGTATTTGCTCTGATCTCAGGCTTCTGCTCATTACAGCCTTCTAGGCTTCTGTCTCTTTGCTTATGAATCAAGCTTCATCACAAATATCTGCAGTTTTAATGCTGTGATGGTAGTACTCCTGACATGTTGTTATAGCAACAGTGCATACTGTATATCTCAGAATATCCCACCTTATATCACTGAAATATTTTGTGTTCTATCAGGTACATAGAATCTGTGGTGTTTTAAAGGTGTTTAAATGTTGTAGCACCCATCTCCTTTCTTAGATAACAGCTCAATTTCCTTGCACTTGCTCTATACTTCCTGGGTTTCTAATCAACCATAACATTTGTCCCAGAAACACTGTCAGCGCTGATGTATCCCTTTTGTAATTGAGCAAGCAGAAATGTGTATGTGCCTGTGGCAAAGAGTGGGCAATCGATTTATACAGTGGCAGTAAAGGAGCCACTCTCTCCTGGAATAAATGTGTGTAACAAAATAAATTAATGTTTGGAATTGAAATTGGGTGAGACCACAGAAAAGTAAGCTTATTTCAGGGGAGGATGGGTTGCATGGCCCAAAGTTCACAATGTATTGGGAATTACTGGAAGGAAGCAGAACTGATGGCAGGACCTCCAGTGCTCTGAGGAGGGAAGACGAGAGTAGGTCATACTGGTCCTTCCTGATTCTTCCCTGTCCTACCGTGAGCGACCCGAGGATTTGTTATTGCTTAAGACTTTTTTTTTTTTTTTTTCCCCTGCAGCTGTCTGAGTCTCCTGGCTGTCAGTCCCAGCTCTGCTCAGCCCAACACAGCCCTCTGGTGTGAGCGAGTGGGAAGGCTTACAGCCTGGTTTCAGCTCATCTGTATGAGCCCGATTTTCAGACAGTTTTCAGGGATGTTACCCACCTTTTTTTTTTTTTTTTTTTTTTTTTTTTCCCTGCAGGCTGGCATATTGTTTGACTATTAGTTCAATGTTACAAATGTTTTTCTTGGTATGAAAATAAAAACATCTGTAGATTCTCTCACATTTCTCAGATGAACATTGTCCCTGCTTCACCCCACCAAGAACTTCCACAAGGTTCAACCTCCTCAGCCCAGGTTTTTTTTGTGAGCACATGTAAAGGACATCTCTTACGTGGGAGCTGTTTTTACAGGTTCTATCAAAGTACTCTCAGTGAAAGAAGAGTTGCAAATGGGGTATTTCCATTTACAGATAAAGTGACTTGAATTGCTGCCGTTTCTGGCAGATGACACCTAGTGGAAGTACGATCTTCTCAGTAGTTCTACCGTTCACAATAGACTGTGCTAATAAAAACGTGGTTTTACAGAGCCTTCATTTGCACCTGCCTCTGCATGTTTGCTGTCAAGGGGTGATCCCTACTGTGTGTTTATGGGAATTTGCTGCAGCCTGTTTCTCATGGTGCCATATGAAGACAGCTAGTTTTCTCTCTGGTGGCAAAAATACAAAAGGATGATGTCTGGATAAGTTAATAGGCTAGACGACTTTTGAGTCCTTTGAAAAGTACATCATACATGGATGAACACCTCCTGCAGGTGTTCTGCTTTTGCACGCTTGTAACACAAAGATTAGAAATATGCAGCAAAGCAGGGCATGGACTAGATGACCTGCGGAGGGTCCCAATCAACACCAGCACCTCTTTGTGTAAAAAGCATATTGCTAAAATCAACATAAAGTGATGGGGGGGTGGATCTCATATACCTGCAGGGCTGGGGGAGGGGGGTGAAACCAAAAATGAGTGCATTTTCCCTTTTTCTTGTTTGTTGCTTACACTGATGATATTAAACCAACCAATGTGTGCTCCTTGCAGAAACTGAGCACAGAATGGGTGACCCTGTTGTTAGAGAGAAATGAAGGGCTGGTTTCCAGCAAGGCACACACGTAATAGTGCCTTCTCTTTTCCTGAACAACACATACAACTGTGCTTTCTTCCCAGTGCCTGTTTGAGGCATACTGAACTCTTCTGTAATTCACTTCAACTCTACATCTTTGAAAGGTCACATCAACAGCAGGCAGTTTTGTGAAACTGGCAGGTTTTGCATAAGATCAGCAGGGGTATTTCAGGCTGGGCTGAAGAAGTGTTTGTAGGAATCTGCTTGCAAGTTTATGTCGAGTTTATTTATGTCATTCCAGTGCTAGTATTTTTTACTTTCACAAGCATTGCAATTAAAAAAAAATGTGTAAGTATAAAGGAAAAAAAGACTATCACAAAAACCTCTGCAAAATCGGGGATATTAAAACCTTGAATTAGTTACCACCTGGCTAGTAAGTATGTACTTTCCTCATCATGGGCTTTGTTACATAGAATGCTGTAATAGCATGCAGTGTCTTCTCTCTGAATGCCGCATGGCAGTGTGGTCTGAGCAGCAGTGGGCAGGCTGTTCTGTCTGTTCAGTTGCTCAGACCCTTCCCACAAAGCCAGACTCCTGCCCTGGCACACACCCAGGCTAGAGCTTCATCTGCCACCTCTCCCAGTATGGGTGGTTGGGAGGTAGATGCTTCCACGTTGTCTGCAAACTGCTGTTGCTGCATTTCCCAGTGGTGGGGTAAATGCTGGAGCATCTCAGCAGGCTCTGTGAGGGAGGGAGAAGGTGCAGTGTCTAGATGGTGCTTGTGGCTGTAGGTGTGTGTGAGTCACGAAAACATGTTTGTGTCTGAGAAAGGAGCTGTGGTTACAAGACCATTGCAGGGACAGCCTGGAGCCACCTCTGCAGTGAGAAGAACTTGGCAGACATAGTACTCTGAGTATTCCAGCAGTGTAGCAGAGCTCTTGGACTAGAAAAAATGCAAAGATAGTGGAAGGTAAGCTGTCAAGTGCAAGGTTCCTTGGGGTCAGTTAATTAGTTCTAACACATGACTGGTGGTGCCTTTGAATTTACATTGCAGATGGATGCCAGGTTTAAGTCCTGCATGTAAGTCCCTTCTACACTTCAGCCCAATCTCTACTTGTGCCTTGTATTGCCTGCAACAGTTGGCAGGGCTCTGCAAGGTCTTCAGCCCTCCTCACTGATCTCAGTGGCACTGTACACTTGTAATATAGATGCCATTAGCGTGATTCATAAAATGACTTTGGAGACCCTTGAGCTTATGAATTAATCTTAGCTCCAGCCAAAGGTGGACCTAAATTAGAACTTGGACTTTTAGTCCCTCTAAATTTGTGGGAAGTTTGAATTTTGACCTCAGCTCTGGTGATGTGGTCTCATTTCCAATCCCATGATTTAGTGGGCTGGGAGTCCTAATTCTGTGTCTCTCAAAACTTTGATTTCCTTTGTGTGCCTGGCAATCTGGGCAATCACTGGATCTCTTTGTTTCACAGTCATTCAAGGTGGTCACTAACAAATGCTTTGGGCAAGATGTAAGAAGCTCTCTAATGGAATGGGTGCCTAAGGCTCTTTTTGAGCTTTGATTTAAAAGTTTGGATGTGGTGACTACATAGCTACATAGCCCTTGCTGCTCAGTGTTTTCTTCATTGGAATAAGGAGGACCTTAATGGGTCTGTGGCTCTGCTCGCTCAGCAGTCCATCCCCAGGACATGCTTTTCTTGTTCTATGCCCAAATTATTTCTGCAGCCTGCTGTTAAACACCTAGCATCAGTTTGCTTCAGCAACAATAGAGAAAAAATGTCTGAAAGGTAGTTTATAGAGGGAATGAATGTCAGGTATTTTTGCTTTTATTGCACATCTCTCTTCTGCATATGACTTTCAGCATCTTTATTGGTTTGTTATGTGGAGTAAGTTTCTGTGTGCATAACCCCTGGGGCACTTGACCCAATAATTGGACAGAGTTGTCTTGTGCATAACAGGAAAACTAAAGAGAGTAATGATTTATTAGTTGCCCTACCACAATTTCAATTTTTTTATAATTATGATAGGAAATGTCGTGATTCTCTAAAACTAAAGAAGAACTGGGAGCAGTTTTAGAATACATCAGACTACAGTCAACAGATGCAATTGTTTCTGCTTTCCTCCCCAAAAAACTGCTGTTCAGCCTCATGCACATTGTAACAGGACAACTGCTTATATAAATAGGGCAGGCTAACAGCTGAACAATTTCTGGAAAGATTTAGCAAGTAAAATAAACACAAACCCCTGATGTTAACTCTGAATAACCTTATCCTTAGATCTGAAAGACTTATGTTTCTGCTGTATTATTTTATTTAGGTGAGATCCACTTTTAATGCTTTGTTTAGAGAGTATGTTTTCAGAAATTCTACTTATTGTTAATAAATGCATGAAAAAAAAGGTTTCAACAAAAAACAGATTAAGCCCAGTTTCTTGGGAAATGCTATTAACTCCTGTCAACAACTGCTGTCTGTTCATGCAAGATAATAGGTACCCTCCCTGAATTGTTTTTAACTTGCTTTGGATGTACATTTTGTGAAATAAGATGGAATTTTGGCTTGTGGCTCTAGAATATTATTTTGGTCTTTTTCAGCTTCTTTTTGCATCAGTTACCATATTTTTTGTTGCTTTTATTAGGAGAACAATCAGACCCCTGGTTAAAACCAGACACGTGTTCCTGAATACTGGCGCACAGCTTGAGGGGAATCTAGCTGTGGTTTTGACAAGAAAAACCATTATTCATCATGCCTCATTTAGCAGGCATCAAATTTTACATTTTCCCTCTGCCAGCTATTCACTCTCCTGCCCCTTCTCATCAGTCAAATACAATTAATATCACCTTAACTGACTGTTAACTTTGATTATCCAGTCTAGTACTATTACTAGTTTTTTTTCTTGACATTAGCAAACCATGTGTAATGATTTAAAATCCAGTTAAAATGGTGTTGGTAGCATGTCCAGAGACCTGAGTTTATATTTCTTTTTATTTACCTCAAATGCCTTCCAGACTAATTTCATATTATTGTCCTGTTTACTTAGGCTTTGGCTCCCTAACAGCCCTTAGTATTTGTGACTGTCTTTCACTATGAATTCCTTTCTGCCATCAACTCTTCCGCGCAATCTCTTCCTGACTGCTCATCGAGGAAAGTTCTATTTTGTTTTTTTATTTTATTTTTTTTCAATTTCATTATCCTTGTTGCTGATATATCTTTCTTGGGAGTTTCTGAAGTGGACTGTGACCTCTAAAACAACATAATCTTTGACATTTAGTCAGCATCTTGTGCTATCTCAGTTTAACAGAGTCCTTCAGCTGGTGTTCCCACTGCTCAGAAGCTCTAAGGAAGGAAAGCTGTCAGGCTCAAGTAGTTGGTTGCTGAGATTAAAAGATTTTATTTGCTGGACCACCTGCTGTTAGCTGTTACTCTCCTTCTTCAAACACACATTTTTGCTGTGTTTACCCTGAATGCTGCAGATGCTACTGAGGTATTTGAGTAGCTGCTTGGCACAAGTTGGCTCTGAGAGATCATTGCTGGAAGCAAAAAAATCAGATATGGGAAAGGCCTGAAGGAGTGTTTACGTTCCTCATGCTGTAGTTGAAAAATAGGGCTGGTCCCAGTGATCCGCTGCCTTGCTCTCTGTCCTATGGTGACACCTTCTTTCTGTGCCTTACCTGGGTTTTAGAAGCAATGATTCTTGCTATAACATGTAAATACTCAAAGTACCCAAACCTTTTGTAAATCTAAGAACATCATTGAACTATCTCTGTTTGAATCAAGACAGTAATCCAGCCCTCCTGGAATGAGTTTTTGTAGTTGTCATAGAAGACTCCAGTCAGGAATACTGGAGCTGTGTATTGATTTATTTATCTAATACTTCTTAATCTGAACCTTACTTTGTCTTCTGCAGCTCACTTGCTGTGGGCCTGCAGGGTTTAATTTTCCACTGTAGCAGTGGTGGGAGCCCAGCAGGGAGGAGTCCTCTGGCTCACACCTCTCTGTCTTCCACAGTTTTTGTGGCTGACCAACTGGTAGAAGTCATCTCCCTGCATTGTTACTGGTTTTATTGTCTCTTTTAAAAAAATTTCTTTTTCATCCTCTTAATTTGTTCTATCAGGTATCTTCTTGTAATCACGTACTAATGAGTGAAAAAGGCAATTTCATTTCCTGCATGAAAGTGGTATGCTGCTACATTCATAAAGTAGCAATATCCCGCCCTCAAAGAAATGCATGTTCTAGAAACTTAAAAAGAAAGCTATGCTCCTGTGTCTGGTTTGAACATGGCTTAAACTCTCTACAATGCATCTTGCACTAAATGACTTTTTAATCATTCCGTAATTAAAGTTTCTGAAACTTTCCCAGAACTGTTGGAAAAAACAAATTACTTTGTGGAGATCTTGGATCTGTATTTCCTCAGCTCATCTATCCTTTTGATGGCTACCAAGATTTTTATGACAGTATTTTTTTTACTTATGGGGGGAAGTAATATTCAGAAAGACTTCTGAGATCTTAAAGTTGGCTTTAAACACAACAATTAATATTAATGAATCCCTACAAGTGAACATCAAAATAATCATTAGAAGAAGAATTTTTTCCTTTCTCTTGAGTTTAAACTTTAAGGATGTAGCTAGACTTTCTTTTGTTCTTGTGGCCCAAGGAATATTTAAGTATTCCTTGAAAAAATAGGACAGCTTCAGTCTGGTGGTTTTGACACCATCCTGGCCCTAGATGCTGCACACCTGTTCTGTGAAGACCTGAGTTTGAATTCACAAGGGACCTGAGGGAAGCTGTAACAAAATCTCTCTTTGGTGGGTGTGACTTTTGGCCATGGGTCCATCATAAAGGGTTAGCTCCTTAATGCAGGGGAGAACTGAAGGTTGTGCATCCAGACCAGAGAAGGGCAGTGCTTCTTACAGCAGGTCTCTGGTTTAACACATGCAATTCTCTTTTGTATCTCCCATCTCATGACACTCACTTCCATTTCTGTGCCCTGAACAAGGCAGAAGTTGTGGGGCTGTTGAACAGCACTGCTCTGCTTGAGCAGCACCTGGGCTCCTGGGCTCAGTACCTCCTTTTTAGACATAATTTGTTATTTAGTGACAAAACTGTTTGAGCCAATATAAAACACAGGGCAAATCTGTGACAGTACATGCTCTGGGGTAATGTGCATGCTCATGGCTCTGTTGAGCCTGTCATCAGACACCTAAAATAGCTGCAGATTTGCCAGGGAGGTGTGGAGACCTGCAGGGTCCCATTAATACTTCATAGAATCATCAAGGTTGGAAGAGATCTTCAAGATCATCCAGTTCCTGACTAACATATTCTTAGTATTGGCCTGTCATCCATGCTGCAATTGCTTCTGTCCAGGCCAGCAGAACCTGGGCACCCGATTTAGGACTCCCAAGTTCTGCAAGCTGGCAAAGTACCTAGGAGTGCTGAGAAACTAAGTGCTGTATTTCCCAAATTCTTTGGTGAGCCAAGCTCAGAGACTCTTATCACTTGTGTATTTTAATTTCATAAATTTCTGGAGGCCAGAGGGAGGATCAGGATCTGACTGTGTTAGATGTTACACAGACATGTAGAAAATCTTGCCCTGAAGGTCTTTCAGTCTACATACAAGAAGATTAAAGATTAGAGAAATGGAAATATCACTGGGGACAATAATCAGATAATAAGTGGTAAATGTTGCATTAGTTCCACATTAGTTTTTTCCCTTGTTTTTGTGTTATATTCCTTTACTCTTACCACCAAAGATAAGAGGTAAAGAACTGATGCTTTCCACTCGTTGTAATATATCTCACCTGTGGCAAAAGAACCACCAGCATTTTTGTTGGTCTCTGATTATGATGTTTAGGTTTGGTGTTTTTTTTAAATTAAAGTTTATTATTATTATTAATAATATTACCATCAATAATGGGGGGTTTTTGCTATTATGGTGTGCAAAGTCTGCAGAGATAGGGGCCAAGGGAAAGATGCTCCATAAGCAGATGAATAAATCCACCTCTAGTTGGGTTAGCAGCCCTTATTCAGCTACTTAGAAGAAAATGAAGATACTTTTTAGAGGAAAATAAAATTTCAATAATTAAAGTATCATCTCCTTGAGCCCTGGCCCTCTTAAGGGACAGAAGAATATTGCTGTCGGTTTTTTCCAGCTTCATAGCTGTGTTTTCCAGCTTCATAGCTATGGAATGATTTTTATGCTTAGACTAGTCAATATTCTTCTCTGAAGATTTTTTTCACTTAAGTGAAGTACAGCAATCAGCTGTCAATACTGAAGCCCTGTATGAAAGGCAGTCAATTTTCTTCCTGTGTTCAGCTCTATCATGCTGCCTATAGCTCCAGTAGATTGCATTATTTGGCACACCTGTGAATTTAGTGAAGTGCAGTACATATGACAGTTAAGTTATATCAGCATCTGGCACTTGCCACGATGAGATGTAGGAGGATTGAAAGAAATTATAGTCCCATTGAAATCAGCAGTAACACTCACTGTACTCCAGTGAGGACAGGATTTCAGGATGTGTATTTGTAGGGGCATGTCCCTGGCTTCTCTTAAATGGTTCCACTTGCAGAAATTGTCTTTTATGTCCTATGTGGAGAGGATCTTAAGCATAATTTTAGTTTATTATTGCTCACTGTTCTGCTGGGGAGTAAATCTAACCAATTTATATAATGACAAGGTCTCCAAACACCAAAGATGATCGGAGCACAGTCTTCAAAAAGTTAAGGGAGAGAAAAGTTTTCCTTCAAAAAACCGAGCGTCTAGGAGGCTCAGTGATACAAATCCTTTCCCTGCCACAAGTTGAATACAGCGTAATCAGTGTCAGAGGCAAAACTTTTGCCATTCACTTTTGTAAAGAACTGTAAAGGGCCCTACATTTTCTTCTGTTTCTCTTGCCGGAGCCCCGTGCTCCACATCCTGAGCCAGAATTTTCCTTGGCTCACCTGGCTGTCGGGAAGTCGCAAGTTTAAAATGATCTACGGGCTCATTCTTCAGCAGGCTCTGGCTTGAGGGAGCGCAGCTCTCTCGGGGCAGCTTGGAAAATGGCTGTGTCGCCTGCCTGTTTTTCATCGCTGGCACTAGATGGTGCTGCGGTACCGGGCTTCGCTTCGGAGCGCTCCGGCAGCCTGCCGCTGTCTCCGGCGCGTCCCTCTCACCCTCAAATACAGGGACAGTAAAAAGACCCTTTTCTAATTCTAAACATGAGCAGTTTAGTGCGAGGTCTGTCCCAAACCTGGACGTCGTTCAGCCCAGTCTACTTGTTTCCTTTGCTTTTGGAAACAGCTCTGCTCTTCCTGTAATTCCTTGGTCCACGTGGAGTATATGACAGGCATCAGAGACCTGAGGTTACTGGTAACCACAGTATCCCATTTATCTTTAATCTGTTCCTGTAATTCCCCATCTCCCTCCCTCCTCTTTATATGCTCTCATTTCTTAACTTACATTTTCAGATTTTGTTTAAGAATATAATGGGAAACTCCTTTAAACCTGCTTTAAACAGATCTGCTTAAAGCAATTTGCTGTATTTTTCAATTAAAAAATGGATTGGATAGATTCAAAAGAAAGAAATCAATAATCTCCAGCACAGAGGACAACAAAGGCAAGCTTTTCAGTACAACACAGACAGTGCTGTACAAGGGCCATGTAGAGAGACTCTTCAAGCATCTCCCATTTTGCTGCCTAAGTTCTCGAGATTTGTCTTGAAATGCTTCTGCTGCCCTCTTCCCAAGTCTACTTGGAGCCAATTCTGATGACCACATGAATGAGGGTAGAGACCTTTATTTGAATCCCTTCTATTCCCTGCCTCCCACCATATGATTTCTGCTGGTGTGAAATACCAGGCTTTGATGGTGTAGTGAGGTGCTGTTATACGAGAGATGTCAACTTGTGTTTGGTTCAGACCAACGTGAGGTGCATGGATGCAGCAGGTGGATACGGCCCTGGATCCATCTGATGAAGGGGGAGAGACAGATTAAGGGCTTATGTGGTGCCATTGTGAGCCTTTTGCTGGGAGCATGGCTAAATCTCCCTGATGATGTCTGGCTGTGGGCATGGGGCATAGGCCAGCCTGTTCTCCCCTGGAGACTCCTGAAGTAGGCAGTGGGCAGCTGTGGAGGAGGAAACAGCTGTCTGTGGTCTGGCAAGATCTCTCCAGTCTGTATCTCAGCAGACTTACTGCCACTGTAGATAAATTAAAGGATGATGATGATAACAGAGTCTGAGAAGACCATTCTCTGATCCTGTTCAATCTGAGGATGAGGTTGAACCCTGGAGAAGGGGCTGTAATATCCAATGTACCTAAGAATCTAAACCAGTAGGTGACAAGCCTGATCTTCAGCTGTCCATTTGGGTTTCTTCAAGGCTTTGCTTTTGTGTGTGTAATCCAAATCTCTCTATACCTCCAGCAAAAAAGCATGCAGAATGAGAAATGTAGAGTTTAGAGGATTTGAATCTGTCTCTACTCCAGATCCAGGGGAAATGTGGAAGCTTAGCTGGAGATGGGAGGGCTCTCTGGGCCAGATTCATTCCTCCAAATTTGTTTCCTCAGTCCTCGAAATTTTACATCTATTTACGGTGAAACTTTATACGTGTCTGTTTTTAGCTCTAAAATATCAATCAACATGAGAGTATTTTCTCATTACTGCTGGCTGAGGTTTCACATGATGTTAGTTAAAATGGATAGAAAAGAACCATTGAAATGGTCTCAGCACAGAGGTTTGGTAAAATGTATTCCAACATGACCATTATATTAAAGAGGAGGAAAAAATGGGAAATTTTCTATGACAGAGACTGTGTGTGAGCTTGAGGTGCCCTCAGAATTACCCAGGCAAAATTCAGCTGAACTGTATATTTCACAACCTGAGACAGGAGAAAGAGCAGCACAGATTAGTCTCTCATTTGTAGGAAAATAGTTAAAATGACAACAAAGACAAGAAAACCTACATTTCAATTTCAATACATCTGTTTGAATTATGGCTATTTGGTACTTTTGAGAATAAATTGCATTTGAAATGGAATCTTTCTAATGACTTTTCTTTCAGGCAGGTATTGTGCACACCTTTTTAATGCATTTTACATGTTTGGAGGGGGGAAGAAAAAAGATGAATTATGAAGAAGTTAAGAGGAAAATAATTTCAGGAGGTAATGGATGAGCTCTGTCTGGAAGATTAATCAAGGCAGTTGCAAGAGAGTGCCAAAAGCATAACTGAAGTAGAACTAAATATCTGATTGTAATTAAAACTTTAGCCTTCTAATGGCTCCATGAAAGATATTTTAATAAACGTGAAATGCACTTTCTAAATGGCACGCTAACTTTTAATGACTTGGGTGTTTTGTTTGATTAGTAACCTGGACTGTTAAATTAAAGCCAACTGCAAATGCATGATAAAATATTGATGGTTTCAGGCAAATGAATTGGGGGAGTTATGCTTGACAGATTTTTGGTATCATTAAGGATTTTAACTGGTGGAAAATATATATTGCTGGTGCTTAAAGATAGTTAAAGAGGATCTCGTCATTTATATGCCCTAGTTTTAATTTTGCAGTAATAATGGGAAAAAAATCTGAATTATTCACAGATGGTTGGTCAAGAGAGGTCACTTAATTTAAAAAGTGTTATTTTAATTACACCTGTTTCTCATTTCCGGCATAGAAAATTAAATATTTGGTAGTATTTGGTTATTTCTTTTCTTAGAGTGCCTGGAGCTTTCTTGAGGCTTCTGTGTGTTTTGTATGTGTGTTAAAAAAGGAAGAGTGACATGGTAGAAAGAGTTTTATTGTTTCCAGTATAAGCAGCTTTATTGGAAGTTAATTAAATTAAAAAAACATAATGGTGTCTGCAGGTTCAGAAATAACACATGGGATTTCCAAAGGAAATGGGGATGATCCCAGAACTCACCCTCTTTTAAAAACAGATTTATTTTATTATCAAATTTCAGCAGTGTTTCTGATATCTTCACATAACTGCAGAAGAGAGTTGGAGGATTGTGGGGAAACCACTGAAAGTTTACCTGGCTCCTAATAGTCTGCATCAGCTAAGAACAGGTTCTTACACCTGAGATGGGCTCTGCTTTTATTGTAATGCCTTAGACTTTACACAGACTTTATTTCTACTGTACTGTACTCTTCATGCAAAGAACAGAGATCAAAATAAGGCACAGCATCCAGAGCAGAGTTAATACAGCAGCACTTCTGAGTATTTGTAACAGGTGAGGTTTCACTGGAGAGGAAGGGAGCACAGTGTCTTTTGCATGCATGTGCCAGAGTGGCAACTGGAGTGAAATCATACTTCCACTGAAGGATGCCTGGTCACGGATTTTCATAGGACTAGGTGTTTCCATCACCTTTACATCTTCTGGTCTTCTTTTTTCATTCTGGTTTCTGCTCCCTGTGCCCAGGCAGCTGCTGGCTGTGCTTTGGGTATTTCCATGCCACTGTTCTTCTCACCCCAGGAACCTCTCAGGCTCAACGGCAGAACCTCTACCTCATTTTCTGCTTTCAAGTTTCCTCTTATGGGCAGTGGCCTACAGCAAAGAAGCAAGAGGTAAAAGACAAGACTTTGGATGGCTGAAAGTGGACCTAGAGTCAAGAAATTAAGGGAGGGGATTGGTGAGACTTTGGCCAAATTCACATGTGTCCAAAATCATCTCAGTGGGATCTCACGGAAGAGTAGCTGTCCCTCTGGCTTCCCAGGGATCCCAGACCTGGGTTAGGACCAAATTCAGTCCCTGATGAGAGAGAGAGAGAAGGTGGGAACACAGCAGGTACTGTCCTCTTCTGAAGAGTGTTGGGGAAGGCATTCAAAGAGAAATGGTGTATGCCAAGGCAAAAATAGGCAGCTGCCATCTAAACTAGAATCTGCAGTCACGGGAGTATTCGAGATGTCTTAAAACGCCACATGGAAGTAGTGGGAAAATACCACTACCTACTACTATTCCCTCCCACTTAGAGGGAAGCTCCAGGGCTAAGTCCAGTTTGAACCTATATATGAGAAGGAACTTGGCACAACTTTTAGGTAATGTCTAATGGCCACATAGTCCTAGGCAGAGGGCCATGAACTGGTTTGCAGTCTTTTGGCCAACATAGTTAATCCTGTGGAGGAAGGACTTGTTAGTTACTGAGAGAAAAAAAGTCATCATATAGACTTAAAGAAAGCCTTGGAGACACTGACTGCTGCTGTGTATCTGATGACAGCTGGTTACCTGCTGCTGGTATCGGTTGCTATTAAACCTCCAGACTGCAAAACTATGATGGTAGTTCTTCTGAATTTTGTGTTGTGTTCCACTTGCTTTGTATCTCCATGGACATTCGTGATCACCCAATCCACCAGACACCTCATATTAATTTCATGCCTGTGAATATTTCAACCAGAGCATTTTTAAAATTCAGTACCTTGGATCGCACGTTCATCAGGCCCATCTTCTCATTGAGTCATGTGCAATACTGAGCACACTATTGGTGCACAACTGACAAATTCTAAATCCCTGGAAACTCCCATTTGTCAGAGAAAAATGTATCCATGCTCAATAAAAGATTCTGTCCCTCTTGCTATTTGCAGCTCTCTCAGATTTATATCGTCAGCTGATGATGAGCCATCCAGTGTGATGGGTATGATGTGTCTTTTCAGTTGGGCGGGTGACCACAAATGTTATTAAATTCCACCAGTCTGCTGATGGAAGACAAAATCTGTTCCCACACAATTTCAGTAGTACCAGCGTAGGAGATAATGCAATATTTATTTATGTACAGGAGGCCGTAGATAAATTTCCCATATTGTGAGCCTTGTGGAATGCTGAATGCTCATAAATGATGTACCAACTTTATCCTGGCAGAACTGGCAGATATAAACATGATGATGTTTCTGACTGGCTCAGTTTTACTGTCATCCAAATGGCATAGTATATAATGTAGAAGCACGTCTGAGTCAGTGAATGCCCATTTTTGAGTGTAGCCAGATGGATTTCTACTGTGCAGCCCCTTGTTTGATGTCTAAATTTGTCTCCCACACACTCTCTGTATCAGCATGCTTGGAGGAAAACCTTGATTTAAACTGGTTATGGAGGCTCCATGCTTGCGTTTACAAATTTTCTGACGTTCAGCCAAAATGCTGGCTTTATTCCTCACCAGGTGGAGAGAAGCACACTTTAAAATTTATTTCTCTAAAAAACACAGCCTAAGTGGAGAGTGGAGTTTCTCCTCTTTGGTTTCAGCTGGGGTGGTGTAGGCAGTGTGACCTTCTCTTATTTCTTTGCATCAGGGAGGTGGCTTTCTCCAGCTCTTCTCTTTGAGTAGCTCATCTGGAATTTTTTAAAACTACCCATGCAACTTTTTTGTCACTGGGTATGTATCCACATCCCTCTCAAGGATGATGGAGACTCTTAGATCCAGTTGGGAGGAAGCTGAGATGTTTCAGGGTCAGGCAAGGATATTATCAGAGCAACCTTTGACTGAGGAACTTCCAAACCTCTCAAGCTAACAGAAATGAAATTCACAGATGGGATTATTAAACTCAATGTTTTTTTCTGAAGTGTAATATAAAGTTGATAGGATTTAAAATCCATTATGTTTATCCTGAGTAGTTCTTGCCTTGTTCTTTTAGCCATACTTTTCTTTTTCTAGATCCCCCTGCCTTTCCTTTAACCCAGTTATATTTTCTTTATTTTTTCCTTTTTTGTGCTAAATCCATTTGTTACAGATGAGGAAAAGAACATGGTAAGTCACCAGTCCTGACTTATCCTCCTAACCATTTGGTTTTCTTTTCTGCCGGTCAGGAGTATCTGTCCATGCTATCACATACTGTTCTCAGTTTCTGGAAAAGCAGAAGGAAATAGGCCCTCATTTGGTCACATCATAATACACTTGAGATGGTTATAGGATATGGTGCCAGTACTGTTAATGTTTTGCTTTGTTGAGTTTCCCACTTTGCTATGGAATTTGTGTGAATTTCTGATAGTGACCTTTAATTCATTTTTCCTGTTTCTCTCACCTGTTCCTAGTGTATGTTTCTTTCCAGTTAGATTCCTCTTCATTTTCAAATGGCTGAATATTTGCCCTTTAGCTTCTAATATTTTTTTCTCTTTTCCTTTTGGGGCTTTTCTCTTTCTTTTATTTTCTGTGTCCTGACTACTCCTTGCCAATGTGTTTCATCAGCTTGACCTTGCTTCTTATCATATGGATAGGGGCTGCACTCTTCCTGTTCTCCAAAGCCCTTCCACACTTACTTTGCTGCTGAATACATTCTCATCCCCTCTGCATCCTTGGCATAAGAGGATTTGGTCAGGCCCTGCAGCCTTTGTCTCAAAGGTGAAAAAAAGGCTGGAGCAGGGGTGGGTGGTAGGAGGTGAGGGTGGATCAAATATCTCATTGGAGCCAGGGGGAGGCTTTGGGGGGTGCCAGCCTCTGTGAGCAGGGACCTCCAAGGAGAGATGCCAGGATTTACTGTGCTGGATATGACATGGGGAGCTGAATCCTCTGCCTTTCTTTAGCCCTTGCTGCCTAGGGACACCCAAGCATGCCAAAACAGGGCAAGAGAGTTGTCTTTTAATGTCATGTGAGTGACGGTGATGTGACAAGCATCACATATGCTCATTTTGTTTTGCCCAGACTAGAAATTCTGCCAAGACATAGAGCCATGAACCTAAGTCTAAATGATGATGGGATCTTCACTGTTAGTGCTTTTTAAACAACATAGTTTGGATGTATTAGCACAAATTGTCTCTTTCCTTCCTGGGTTGCATTGATGCACTGATAGACCCCATATTACTTTCTAGGCTAATCAGTGCCCAAGGTAATATAAATATTGTAGGGACTGGAAAGGTGACTTGGTATATCTTATGAACCCTGTTTTGCAGTCTGAAGCTCCTCTTTTGTTTTCATTTGGTGGGACCGTGAAGCCTCAAATAAATAGCTCATCTTGAGCCTCTTCCAGAACCTTTTTGCATTACACTAGCTGAAGGCAAATTCAGGAAACACATGAACAAAAGATGTTATAGTGGTGGCTATTCTCATGGTGACACTATTCATAAGAGACAATGTCATTCAAGTAGATACATTTCCAAAACAGCCGCCAAATTTTGATATGTACCACTGGGTTGTGAAGACTGAAATTGGAGAGTGCTCACTGGGTAGACCTCAGTTTCTCACCTGGCACAGTGGCAGCCGCTTACCTACAGAAATTGAAGATTGCTTCTGCCAGTGAAAACACCTGGAGATAGTGAGAGAGCAATATCTGAGGCCAGAAAAGAGCCTATAATGACAGGTAATGAAGCCAGAAAGAGACTTCTGCAATGAGCTCTAACCTCCTGTCACCCCGGTCCATGCTGCGTGACTAGGACTAGAAAATATACTTTGGTATCTTGTCAAAACTGCTCTGTAATGTTTGGACTGAAGCTGCTTTGAAGGTGTGATCCTTTGTGGGATTTTTTTTGTTAAAGTAGAATGAAAAATGTTCTGTCACGTTCCAGGTTACAAACTGTAGCTGGAGTAATAAAAGGTCACTTTGCCATTCAGCATCCATTTCCTATTCCTTTGAAGTCCAGCATTTACTAGCAAGTAAACCACAATACTTCAAAAGTTTCACAGCAGTGTGGTGAGGCAGAGACATAAGTACATGAGTAAAATAACTGATTGTCTGGTACTGCTTTTGCTGCTAAAAAAAATAGGGCCTACCCTGGTTTTCTCCATATTCATGCCTTGTGCACTCTTCAAAGTTGTCTCTGGCTGTCTGTACTGTATCTTTTAAACTAGGATAAGTATCTTTTAAGTGTGTGGAGAGGGAAAAAAGCACCTTCTTTTGACATCTCCTTTGCTCTGCTGTTTTATTTGCTTGGGAGAATTAGACAATATTTTATCACCTATTCTCTGTTCCCTTCCTCTTTCCCCCTCTCTTTCCACAACTTTTCATATTGTGGAAAGAGAGGAAGTTCTTAGGAAAAAATGCTTGTTGTCCACAAGCAGAAGAAAAGACTACTTGAGGCTGTAGTATTTCTTAAAAGGTAATTTCTTCTGCCAAACTCCCCTTGTAATCAAATAGAACCATCTGGAAAAAACCAAGCAAACCAGCTTTCTCTGGTTACAGCCAGGAAGGAAAATGTTATTAAAATGATGGCAGAGCCTTTTCTCGGGGGTTGATTTTATGCACCGTGCCATGATGTGCGGCCAGCCCGGTGCTGCGGACGATGCAAGCCGTGGGCTGCAGGGGGCAATCCAGCACAACGCAACTGGTCTGTCAGCCCTTTAAATAACTCTTTCTGACAACAAAGGCCAACGCGCCGCTCACGGTCTGGGGACTGTCAGGCTGTGTTCTAGCGCAAGGATCAGTCTCCTCTGTGCTCTGATTATGCATTGTGCAAAAGCCCCTTCATCAGCTGCTCCCGTGCGTCTCTTGGGTGCACTGGAGCTGCCCGTGCTTCACCAGCACTTCGTTATTTGTGCTGGTGCTGAAGGGCTGCTTTATAGAGACTGTCTGTGCTGCCGAGCTGCCGGCCAGTGCTCCCGTGCTGTGTCATCGGGAGGCGTAGTTGTCTGGGGTGTTGTTTCCTTCAGTCACAGGCAAAATGGATAGTATTTGTTAAAGGATTTTAGTAAGCACGGTTGCTGGTAACAGTTGTGTTGGGTCCCAAAGAGTGGCCAAAGCCTGTTGGTACAGTGGGGCACTGGTGCAAGGGCAAAGGTGTGAGAGCTGGTGAGGAGAAGTGGGGCAGCAGCTCAGACAGCTTTTGGCTTTTCTGTTTTAGCCCCTGACACACTTGATGCAAGACAGTGGAGAAGTGTCTTCTCCAGTTTTGCAGTGGGATGATTTAGTAGTGCTCTGGGACAAAGTGGCTGTGTCAAAGGCAGGGCCCTCTTCTGTGCTAGTTTCAGGTGGAGTAGAGTCAACTTTCTTCACAGTGGCTGGTATGGGTCTCTGTTTTGGATTTGTGCTGAACACAGGGTTGATAATGTAGAGATGCTTTTGCTGAGCAGGGTTTACACAGAGCCAAGGCCTTTTTCGGCATGCTGGCAAGGGGACTGGGGGTACATGGCAGGCTGGGAGGAGACACAGCTGGGACAGGTGACACAAACTGACCACAGGGATATTCCAAAGCATAAAACATCATGCTTAGTGTATGAAGTGAGGGGAAGAAGGAGGAAGGTAGAGACATTTGAAGTGATGTGATTTGGCTTCCCAAGTCACCATTATGTGTGATGGGGCCCCGCTCTCCTGGAGGTGGCTGAACACCTGCCTGCCCACACCTGTGGGAAGTAGTGAATAAATTCCTTGTTTTCCTTTGCTTGTCTGCTTGTTTTTCGCTCTTCCTGTTAAACTGCTTTTATGTCATTCCACAAGTTTCCCAGCTTTTACCCTTTCAGTTCTCTCCCCAGTCTTGCTGGTAGGGGAGTAAGCAAGTGGCTGCACAGGGTATGGTTGCTGGTTGGGGTTAAACTATGACACCATCCCAGTGCTCTCCAGAGAGTGAAATGGAATTAGGGCAGGAGACATGCTGAGATCCTCCTCCTCTAATCCCCTTTTGCAGGCTTGTTGAGAGCCTTCTCACTTGTTCAGTTTCTGCATCTGCATGAGGATTGCAGGCAGCTTTCTCCTGAGCTGTTGCCCACCTGCTGCCTCTGGGCCACCCTGCCTCTGATATCCACTGATATCAGTCTCCCTGTCAAAGGATGTTTTTTGTGGGAGGCCCTGGCTTACTGCTGTTTGATTAACGTGCTGTACCATGTGGGCACTGCCAGAGGAGAAGCATGGTGGTCATGCTGCTGCTTTATCTCCTGCTCATGGCACGGAGCAGCCAGCAGGATGGTTTGGTGCCTGACAGAATGCACAGGAAAGAGCTGCCTGACAGCAGCTCAGGGAGAGGGGAAGCTAACAGAGGGACTTTTCACAGAGGCAGTAGGTTCATTCTGATGGCTCTGGCTCCTCAGCCTCTGCACCTTAACATTTAATGCAATCCAAAATATTGGCAAAGAGAAACCTAATGTTCAAGGTGATAGGAGGCCAGTAGCTTTTTCTCTGGTTATTTGCAATAATCAAGAAATGCAGAAAAGTTAAGATTTGTGCAGTTTTTTATGACAAAGAACTAGTGTACTGAATAACAATGAAACACTATTCTGTTTTTAAATAGGAGGAAATAGTTTTATCTGTTTTTTGTGTGTGGAAGGATAAAAAAAAAGAGAGAGATTGTTAGAACTAGATTAAACTAGAGTTTATCATCTGTAGGCAAACCAGGCTGCACTGACACAATCTGTGAGAAGCCCACTGTTCTCATCTAAACTATTCTCAAGTCTTTGCAAGTGCCTATAAAACAGAAAGGATTAAATTTCCAATGTTAGATTCTGTAATGAGACATTATGATGTTACTGTAAACCTTCCAACTTAAAAAGGAAAAAAAAAAAGGGGGAAAAAAAAGACTTCCCGAACGGTTCTTGAAAGAAAGAAACCCCTTGTGTTGGGAGGCATGTGGGACATCTTATCCAACTAAGCCCTCTCCTCACCCACCATCAGTGAGTGCCTCCGTACCTGTCCCAGGACCAAGTGATGTCCGTGTCTCCCCTTGCTGCCCCTGCTCCATGCTGGGAGAAGCAGCTTGCCCCTCTAGCAGGATCCTGCTGTGCTCCTCTTGGGAAGCAGTCATTTTGCCTCTGGGAGTGTTTCTGCTTCAGGTTTTATAAATTGCTACCGTCCCTGCACAGGGCTGGCAAAGTGGAGCTTTTTGTTTTGTTTGCCCTAGATACAATTTTATTATTAATCACATCAAGGGAGGCTCAGAGGTTTTTAGGGCTAGAAGAGACCATTACTGTAATCTAGTTTGGAAAACGTCTTCCACTGTGGTTTTGGGTTTTGTCAAAAAGAAAAATGTTATTTGTTTTCCTTTACCCTTAGGCCGTAAAGTGTAATTTAAGTTCTTATAAACCAGACAGAATGATAGAATAATCATTATCATAGTATTTTTAAAAGGTTTTTTTCATTTACTGAATAAATTTCTCAAAATTATTTTTAAGTTTTGGAATAAAATCTGTCCTGGTTTTAAATGGAGGAAAACCCCCCTACCCTTTCTGGTTAAAACACAGACAAACTGATGCTACAGGGAAGTCCAAGGATGGGGGCATGGACACAGCACAGCAGGATCTGTCCAAGGAAGTTGAGGAGAGTTTTATCTGTATCTCAATAAAAAGCTGAAGTAGGCCATAGAGGAATTCTGCTCACATTCTGACAGAAGCAAAACTTTCAGCTATTCTTGATGTTCAACTCTCAGGACTTGTTTAATATTCAACACTAGTTTCATCATCAAAGAAATTGAGGCAAAATTAAAAATTCTTTTCCTGGGTCTGTTATTTTCACAGCTTCTGCTTCCTTTCAATTTTGATACTGCCATCCATTTTGATAAAAGAAAATGATATGTGAAGAACAAGGCAGGCAGGAAGAAGACAGAATGAGAAGTGCTTTTCAACACTGGCTTCACCTCTGCAGAAGTTTATAATAAGGTGTCTGCAGATGACTCCATGCTGAAAGCTCTCACAAATAACACCCTGTTACGGGAAGGGAATTTAACCAGTCCAGCTATGCATGACTGCTGGGGAGCACCATGGTACACTCTGTTCTCCTAAAAGTTGGTCTCTCTTTTCTATTGCTGTGCAATTTCTTTCTACTCTTCTCTGTTGAGCACATATGATTTCTCTGTTGTTTTTGTGTGTGTCTTGTCTCCTCCCTTCCCAAAAGCTTTTTGCTGGAAGAAAAGGCTTCCAAAAGCTTGTTAGACTTATTGATCTGGATTGACTTCTGGGGCTGGCTCTTGGGATCTAAAAGGCAGCTCTTTTCCAGACCTTTGGTTTGGAAACCATCCTCTCTGCCATTTGTTCCCCAAATAAATGGGTGAACGTGGAGCTTGGCACCTTGAAGGGCAGCATGAAGGTGGTGTAAGCTTTGGAGGGACCCTCTGAAGCTTGGTGTTAGGGTCAATCCCAGCTATGTCACTGCTTCCTAGTGTGACCTTAAGGAAGTTACTTGGTCTGTTCTTGTGTGCTGTGGTCAGGAGCTGCACAAAGGATGTAACACAACTCTAAATTATGCTCTCAGACAGCATTTGTGCTGCTGTCACTGGGAAAACACCTCCATTGCACCAGCCTGGCCAATGCTGGTAGCAGCACAGCTGAAGCATGACGTGCACGGATTTCTCTTTTGGAACAAGCAGAGTGGTGGTGGTGATGGCCACATACGCAAAGGCAGTGGAAGGAGGTGAAACTGGGTGGTTTTCTGTGACAAAAGGAAAATTGAATGAATTTGTGCCAGTGCTTTAGACTTCAGTAGGCTGTTAAGTACAAAAATCAATGTTAATGTAACATTACAGCTGAGCTATTAAACTTGTTAGTTAACCTGTGGAGCTCAGCCTGTAATCTCATAGCCCCTTTTTGAACTGCATATAGGCCAGTGTCTAAAACACTGTCTGCACAGAAAAATGGTAAGGTACTTTCCTTTTCTGTAATTCCAAAAGAGTTTTGCAAAACACAAAGTAAAGTTTGCCTAAGAACAAATTAAATATATGAGAAGTTTCACTTTAGGGACTCAAGTTTTCCAGAAGTTCTCACGTTTTCCAGAGTACATGAGGAAAGCCAGCTCTTGTCTGTTGGGTGTTTGTTAACACTGGTATTTCTCAAAGCACTCCAGCAGAAGAGGGTTGATCTCTGAACATATCTTTGGATGAGATGCTGTTTAGATTAAGAATGTCCTTCTGTGGTCATACATGAATGAGGATGATGGGATGCTGGTCCCAGCCAGGCTTCAAGGCATCACTGCATTTACTGGTGTTGTTGTTGGAGTCACTTCTGTTGCTAGCAGTTAAAAGTTGGTTCTGTAATTGTAATGCATGTTCATACTCCATATGAATCTCAGCAGTTTTGCAAATTCTGTTCTTTACGTGGTGCCGCTCTTTGCATAAGAAAAAATGCTCCAATTTACATAGTCTCTGGGGGAGTGGCAAGCAAAACCTGTAGCCTGACTGTTTTTCCCGTCATTATCTATTTTTCTGACAACTTCTTGTGTGTCACTTTGCACGTATGACCCGATACTTTATTGCAATTAATAGACACGAATTTACTAGCAGCAGAACATAGTGGGCATTTGTTGTTCTAGTGACCCTTATCTTCTCTTCCCCTAATAGGTCATGCAACTCATTCAATCCCAGCTGAAGCTTTGGATTCTCTGAGACTGCAGACGAGATAAAAGGCTGTGTAGCAGCCCAGAAGGGCGTGCTACATCCCCTTTATAGGGATGTGATCCATTGTGGGAATGGGTCCAGATGCACTTGCCTGTGGTTAAAAAAAGGAAGTATTTTTAAAGCTGTGTAGACATTATCATAGCTCATATATATGGAAGGGTCAGGCTAAAGTTGTCATGGGGATTGCATCTGAAATCCTGGTGGCACTGAAGTCTGCCAGAGCTTTGACAGCCCCATTAATTGAGTTTCTGTGGTTGGTAAGCCTTCTTTCCTAATGCTATTTTTAATTCCACACAGAGAAATCAGAATGCAGTGCAGTTTCCAGAAGGGGACTGAAATGTCAGTGCCCCCATGCCATTCAAACAGCTGTGATGGGGTGGGCAGAGAGGGTGAGGGCAGATCCTTCATCCTGGCTCCTAGCTGTCATGGGCTGGGAGGCTGCTGGCATTGCTCCAAGCTGCCCAGTGCCATTGGGGAAGCTGCTATGTGGGAGCTGGAGGTGCAGGCTAGAGGTCATGGTCCCATTCTTCCCTTCACTGGGATGCATGGGGTGGCAGAGCCCTGGGGGGTAGAACCTGTCCTTCCTGCTACAGTGGCTCTTTTTGGGGTGCTATAGTTTGGACTTTGACATGTGGACAGTCTGTGCAGCCCTCGGGGTTAAGGGTACCCAAGGGGAGGCTCCAGTTCTAAAGGGGATGTTATACAGTGGGTTCCTGTTTCTTTCTTCCTTGAATTTAAACTCCTTAAAAACAAATCCCTTCACTTCTCAAATAAGCTCTTTACTTCTGCCTTTCAACCCTAAATAGCTTAGCATATAAGTAGCTTCTTTTGGAAAAAAAAAAGTTGACACTGTCTGTGTTTCTGTGATCAGATGCTCAGAATGAATTTCTGTCTAATCCTAGTTTTGAAATTGATTCAGCACAATGGCCTTGGGCAAGTTACTTAACCTCTCAGTGACCCACTTTTTCTGTTTGTAAAATAGAGAGCAGAATACCCTTGTGAGCTTGGTAAACACCTCCTGAAGCTTAATTTAGATATGCCTGTTTTCGAAGCCTTTGGACTCTGTGGTTTGGAAGCATGATGGAAGAGCAAAACATGCTTCTTGGTAGGGAGTTTAATCTCCCAATGCACTCTGTGGGTCTGGTGCACAGGCCAGCCCAACCAGAGCTTTTCTGTAGCCATTAAACATAATGCCAACAGGAGGTTCCTCCTCGCTAGGATTGATGTTAGAGCATCTTAATCTCTCCTCTGCTTGGAGAGGCAGTGGAGCAGCCTTGCACTGCCCCAACTGGGCGCTAGGTTAAGGAGGCTGAAGAGGGATGTCAGGTGTACTTGACCCTCCTGGTTTTCAGCCCTATCTGGTTTGAAGATGACATGTGCAGACTGGATGAATTCTGGAAGCGAAGTGGAAGTGTTGGCATGCCCGTTTGCATACTAATGCAACCCGAATGCCATTATTTTTCCAGCTTCCACAGCTGTGTTATGACTGTACTAGAGCTGAATTCTAACAACCAGCCAAAAGGTTTGTTTGCGTGTATATGTGCACCGAGATTTTGCAAGCAAAACTGGAAAGCTTTCTAGTTGTTGCCATTGTGGTTTGGTTGTTTTTTTTTTTTTTTTTTTTTTTTTTTTTTTTAATAAACTCAGCACACTTTTGTGCTTACATTAAAAATTATGGATCAGCTGTATTTTAACAACTGTCTGTTCCCTGAATTTATGCAGTTGATGGCCTCAGAGCTCAGTTTGAAAGGTTTCCCCCTCTGTATTGCAACTGGGACTTCTTCCATAGATTTTTTTTAACAGAAACAGTGTTTTATCTTTGTATCTTTGTCTTGTATAAAAGATAAAAATCTATAGTAATCCTTTCCTATGTAGACTGCTCTATTTTTTTCCCGTAAAACACTCTTGCAAATAAGTCTGCAGATCTTTCAACACAATGCCTAAAGCATCACACATGATAAATCCTTCCCTAGTCTCAGTTTTCTGTAACCTTCCTCATTCCTCACAATGACACACACTTTCTCTCATTCATCTTTTATTACAATTCAATATTGTGCTTGAATATAATTAGGTTTTATGCAGTATACCCTTCCCCCCATCCTTGGGTGGTTTTTTTTGAGAAAGGAAAAACTACTTGTTCCCATGCACATTTCATCTGGAAATTGACTTCAGTGTTATAGGTTCCAATATATTTACACAACAGGTAGGGAAAGGTATTGGGAAAAAAAGAAATATTTTTAACATCATAAACCTCTAGCAAAAATATGTATGTAATAGAATCTGGTACTGTGGTATTACACACATTACAACTGTCACTGTGACTTACAGCCTTAGTTTAGCTGAAAGAAAATCTATAACCCTAGAAATGCAACAATGTCCAAGTCACAGTTCAGAGTAATAAATGTTTTTCACAGAATAGTGTAATCCATATTTCCAAAGCTGATACAACAAAGGCATTTCTACTAGAAATCTTTCAATTTCATGGGCGGAGGCTCAGAGAGGGAGAGAGAATGGTTAGGAGAAATGATAAGCAATAAAACTCCCGTGTTCGGAAATATTGGCCCTTTGGCTACTGCCTTTGGTTGATCTTTCTTGACCCAAATTACATCTTAATAAAGAATCATATGTCTTTTGATACCAATACAAAATATCACCTTTTAAAGTTCCTGCTGTCATCTCAGGGTGGTGAGGATGTTGGGTTGGAGGTTGCTGTGCATGAGCACTTTGGTGTGTCCTGCATTGTAGGAATCCTATATGGTAAGCATTGGTCCCTCTGGGGCAGATGATGTAAAGTGTGCTTTAGTGATGATATGGGCTGTTTTGTCTGGCCAGGGCTCTTGGACATGCTCGCCCCTGTCTTGGTGCTGGGAGCTGCCAGCTGCTGTGCCTCTTTGGGGTCCCAAGAAGGCAATCTCTCTGTGTACCCACTGCTGACCCCTTCACCTCTGTGCTGGGATGAACTGATGGCTTGTTGGGTGCATTCAGATTCTTCTCTTGGGAACTTGAACTGTGAAGTCTTATCCCAAATATTAATTTTTGGGATAGCTGATTCATCTCAGCTATCTTTTCTCTAGGAAAAGTGTTCTCAACCAAAGGTATCGAGAGCCTTGGGGTGTCCTTGTGCCCCTGGCTTTGGTTTGACTTTGTGTGCGCGGAGAGAATTTGTCCATGTGCCAGAAGAGTGAGACTATCCTGGCAGGCCTTCCTGCTGGTGACAGCAAACAAATATATCACACTACACATTTCCTCTCTCAGAAGGGTATAGTTTGAGTAGCTAAGAAGGTTGTGTTTTGGGCGCCCAAGACCTTCATTTGTTTCTGCCTTCAAACTTCCTGGCAAGCTTGCTAATGTCTATTAATTTTACAAAGTCCATGAAAGCAAAGAAAGAGCAAATTGCATTAAAGTAATTTGTAGTCATTTGGGTTTCAGTATGAGTGAAATACTCTCATAGCTGAGCAGTTAAAATGGAAAGGCAGTATTGGGATGCTATATGTGCCATAGTTTATTGCCCACTCTATGTGTTGCAGAGTGTCAGGTTCATTCCAGAGAAGGTTAGTAAGATGCTTGTGTTTGGTTTCAAGTTTAAAAATAAATAAATAAAAAAGCAAGAAGAAAAAAGCAAAGTAAATGGTAAATGGAGACAGTGGTAATAGAAAAAATCTGCCTCAGCAGGCCCTTCTTTTGTTTCTTCTTTCCTGGTGGGGCTGAGAAGATATGCTGGCACCCAGGACTTCTGAATGGGATGTGTTTTGCAGCAAGCATGTGGGTGGCATGGAAGGGCCAGTAGGTTGGTCTGTGCTGGAGAACCAAGCTTTTAATTGGATATGCAGAAGCTCAGCATATCTAGTTGTATTGCCCATCTTGAAGCAATGCAAGTGCTTTGTATATATAGCACTAATATTGTCCCTACTATGCTGAGACATCATGCTTATTTTAATGCACAGTACTAAAAATTTCAGCTTCACATAAATTAGCTTTATTAGCTACTTTACTTAGTCGTCATTCCTATTACTGCTTCATTAGATAACTGATTCATAATCACTGACTTACGAAGAACAGATTGCAGAGTTTTCTCCTTTCCGTCTGCTCCTCACCTTCCCAGGCTTCAGTGTGCATTCAGACTAATGCAGTGGTACAACGCATAATACTAATCCCTTTTGAATCTTGATGTGGGACAGCCTGAAATGCTCTGTCCTTGTAAAGCTGTGTTTCTCTCAGACTTACTGTAGGAGACTCTATAATCTTGATTGGAGTGTCTGACTCACAAGGATGAGCTAATTTTGTTGGCAAGTTCCTGCTTTCTTGAGCCAATGCAATCATATTTTTTCTGGTGTTCAGGTGGCTGTGATAGGAGTCTGAAGTATTGCATGTGTGTAAAATAGTCAAGGCATAAAAATATCCTCACAAAGTGGTGAGTCTATGTACAGCTTATGTGCCCTTGGTGCACAGGACAGCAGACACTCTTGGGGCTTTTTTCCATCTCACTGAGGTGAAGAAGCAGTTATCATCTGGCATATGTGTCAGGACATTACATGGCTCTGAGACCAATTGTTACATCCACTGAGGCATGACCTTATAGCTGGGTGCAGGATGTAGCCTTTCTGCTGAAAACACAGCTACCAAGTTCTCAAAAAAGGTTTATCATGCCTGTTCCTTTGGGTGTTACACTTCTTCTAGGCTTTGGGAGCAACTTAAAGTGTGAAGCTGGATGTTTTGAAAGGAGAAAGTAGGAATGTCTTTGTGAAATAAAATTGACCTTTCTTTATATTGCTTTTATTTGCTGCTATCCTTTGTTATTTGATTGTTCTGTCAGCCCTGTCTTCAAGTGCTACAGAGTTTCTCCAGTGACCCCTAACTCCAGGACAGTTTATGTGTCACACCAGCCATCCATGTGTTTCTTGCTTGGAAAGAGGGGCCTCTTACCAGTTCCTAAAAGGAAAGCTGTGCTTTTCCGACAGAGTTCTTGGAAGGAATTCTCCCAATCATCAGGCTATTCTTCCATAGTGAAATGGGAAAGTTTTGCTAAAAGACTGTTGTATATAGTGGAAAAGGATTCTGCTGCAGGAACGTGAGCATTGCACTGCATTGTAACTCATCATGTCTCAGATGAGAGGCTCTGGTCTCATGAAAAGGTTCATGCTGGTTTCCTTTGCTGCAATGAAGAGAAAATTTGAAAATCCCAAATGCCTTGTAGAATTCCTATGACCTTTTGGTAACTTTTTAGACACATGCACTTGCTAAGCTCTAATATGCATGTGGTCAATGAACTGGCACTCCTCAAAATTAAATAGACCTAATGCAAATTACTAATAATCTGAGAAAGCTTTGTGCTAAAGAGGCTGTAGTAAAATTTCACAGGAGAAACCTCTTCTGCAGGCTACATTAAATGGCCTTGTTAGACATTTGAGTATTGAGTGTCATTATGTAGTGATTTGAGAAGGACAGAAAAAAATCATAAAACTGCTAGTAAGATTCTCACAGCAGATCTATTATGGCTAGTCTCACTTGTAATAATTTAGAGTTTTAATTTTCTCAAGTGTCCCACAGGTTTACTATATCCAGCCAAATGCTTCACGGACAAGCTGGCAGAATGGAAGTTTTTTATGATCCGTCCCCACTGGTGGCTTTTAAAGCTTCTTCCTCTCTTCCTCTGTATTTGTGTGCCACACTTATGCACACATGCACATGCATATGCACATGCACACGCACATGCACACAGACACACACAGAAGAAATCTCAGGGAGACACAGGAGTTTGCCAAGGCCTCCACAGTTTTCAGCTTAATTCATGCTGTTCAGAAACCAGCAGCATCTTTATGAAGGGGCTCTTCTTCCCTTGGTTTTTAAACCAAGGAAAATATGAAAAACTGAAACCAAAGGCAGATTAATTGATACAGAAGCTCAAAGAGAGACTGTGGGTTCCTGATTTGAATAGTCTTCCTGACAAACAGCACCTCTATCTCTGAATTTTACTCATCAGTCAATATCCATCTGTTTGAAAAGTGATGAACCTGCTAAGAAGCTGATAAGACCCCTGGCAGTGAGTGTGAATACCCTGAACCTCAGGACTTATATCAGCAAGCAAGGGGAAAAATACATTTTTCTACCTAATTGGCACAATGCAGACCAAGTTATCCATGCTGAGTGCTCATGCCACGATTTGGATTTGTTGCTGACAAATGGGGCCAGGAGGGTGCATGCCTTGGTGTCTCGGCTGTAGGGATGCAGTTAGTTGGTGCTCCTTGGGCTGTGGAGGGATGCTGGGGATTTCCTAACCCCTGCTGACCCCTCCCATGAGCAGAGCTGGCTGCAGGTGTGGAGAGATGGGAATCCTGAGTCAGAGATTTTAAATGGAACTGTTGAAATTCGCTTCAACGTCTCCAAAAACTCTTTGACAGAGGCTCTTGCAGCAAAGTCCCCAGAACATGAATTTTGACAACGAAAGAGCCCATTATTATCAGTGATGTTTCAACCATTATTTTATGAATATATTCAATGACAAGAACTAGCTTGTTTCCAAGACAACAAAATTCAAACCCGATCCATGATTGCTCTAAAGGAGGCCTCCTGTCATTTCGTTCCTTTGAAGAAACTCACAATTTGATGGGCAAAATGCCAGAAATAATTAGACAGAATAGCACCATAAACCCCAATGGAAGCAAAATATCTGCTATAAGAATTTCCCACCAGAAATCTTGAAAATCAAATCAAAGCCTGGATAAAATCTTTTCTGTTGAGTGTAAGAATGAAGGAAAAAAAAAAGTGGGTGGGAGAAGAAAATCCAGTTTTTACCTCATCAAAGGGAATACTAAAAACTGTCTTTGTGACTTGCTTGTGTTTTCTTGTGAAATAATAAGTGGGCAGGGCAATCAAATTTAAAGCAGTATTCCCCAAAGCAAGGTCAAAACTGCTAGAAATGTTCATTTCATTTTTATTTGCTTTTCCTGCAAGGTACACACTGTGGCTATAATTTCCCATTCTTTATGGGGAGATCAAAAGATTTGTGCTGTGCCGTGTAGGAATCAATTCAGTCATCCTGGCAGCACGCCAATCTTTATTACATTATTTGTTAACCTGCGTTATTGCAGAATGGAATAACTGTTCCCTGGGATAAACTAGGGAGTTCTTGCTTCCTTGACCTTGATTTCCACGCTCGCGCCTTGTCCTCTCAGCACCCACATGCAGATACTGATTGTCTGTGTTAGACTGAATGAAATATCACTGCAGATCCTGTGCTGAAGCAAAGCACTGAATTGGTGGTGTGTAAGTGAACCAGCAGCCTTCACTGTCTGCCTCTGCTTTTGCAGCAGAGTCTCAGGTATTTCTTACAGTGGGAGTCTCCTGACTTTACCAGCAGAAAACCCAGCCCATCTGACAAGAACTGTATTTGCTCTTTTCTTCCTATCAAGCCATTTCTGTAATCTTCAAAGCTAAGTGCATCAAACTATCCTTGGAATATTTCTGAATTATTTTTAAGAATATTTTTCATTAAATTGGTGAGCAGTGATATATTTTGGTAGTTTTGGGGACATGCATTAGGGGCATGCTAAACCTAAGTTTTTGAGTTCTGCCTAAGGAAGCATCACAGTTTCACATGTACCAGCTCTGCACAGGGAATGTTTCACTTACATTTTCTTAACAGAAAAAAAGTAGGCTTTGCAGTGTCATGTTTTTCATAGAGAAAATGGAGGGTAGTTTCTGTTTTCATTGAACTGGTGTAATACAACTTGTACTTGATGCCAATCAAGTTGTGTAGCTTTTGGATTGAATCAACATTCATCTGTGTCTTAAAAAGTGCTGCAGTAACCACTGTTAGTGGAAGTTTGTGGACACTGTGCCCCACTGCTGCTCTGACCCTAGACTTCCTGGGCAGGAGCATTTTCCACGCTACACAGAACTTTCTGACTGAAAGAGCCATGCTGGAGGTCACAGTTTTTGTGGTTTTTCTGGCTGGTGGACAGAGCATGGTAGGGGAGAAAGAGCAGCCTGGAATGAGATACTTAGGAGTCTGAGACAGATCTGAGGCTTAATTTTGGTGAAGGGCAGGGAACACTATGTTGCTATGCAGTCTGCGCTGTGAAATGTCGGACTGGGTTGAACTCCTCTTTGGCTGATGTAATTCAGTAAAAAAAAAAATCAGATTTCAGTAAGGAAATATTAGTAGAGGGAGAAAGAGGAACAAAACTTGCAATTTTTTCCCCCAAATGTTCTCCACTGCTAAAAAAGCAGATTTTTAATCCTATTTTGAAATAGAAACTTTTGTTGAAATCCTAGGATTTTTTACAGAACAGGTATCCTCCATGACAACAAATCCGAGTCACTAGGTTGCAGACCAAAGTTGATGGCATTCCTTGATGCCAAAAAAGTGCAAAACACACAGAAATGGAGAGTGTGGAGTGGATCAGGCTCTGAGACCAGGGAACTGGTACATGCTCAGAAACAAAGAAGAAGAAATAGCTGTCTTTTGTTGTCCCTCCCCTAAGAGCCAGCTGGTGGCTGGGGAAGGCTGGGAACCAGTTGCAGGGACAGCTGGCAAAGGCCAGGGCACTGCAAGTCTAGGAAGATGCAGTGGCAGCATGTGGGACAAGAGCAGGGACAGGGCTCTAGAGACCTTTCAGGTTTTCTCCGTTTGAGACTTGTCCCCGAGGCTCCATGCTTGGTCAGGTACAGAAGTTGAAGGTCACCTACCTGCCTGCCAGGTCACCAGGGAGGTGCTCAGCTGGGCTGCCAGGTCATCCTCCTGACCAGATCCTGCAAAGCCAGCAGAGGAGTCTGGCTGGAACTCAGGTGCTGTTTTCCATCATGACAGTCCCAGTCCTTTCCTGATGAGTTTGGGCTGTGCTGCTTGCACAGGGTGGAGTGGAGCAGGGAATCCAGAAAACCTATTTAGCCAGACTTTGCAATAAGCAGGGCAGGACTGGAGAAAAAAAGAATTTCTACCTTTGCTGAAATACTCCATATGCTGCTTTGCAGAAGGATTTTTTTTTCCCCCGTTCTGCTCTTCCATATTCTGATGCTGTAATCTGAAAATACCTCTGCCTCACAATAGGTTGAGACAAAGGTGTTTACAAAAGCACTAAGCCTGAGAATCCAGCCACCCAGCATCAAAACAGGAAACTTAAATTCATAAGCTCCCTCCTTTAAACTGATGGAAATGGATCCAAACAAAACAAACCAAAACAAAAGCAGTAGGTAAACATGTTGGAATGTACAATGGATAATGGATAGTGAGGGATGATCTAGTCATGCATGCTAAACAGATACATTTATGAGTTTAAATTTAATTAGCATGTGGAAATTAACAAGGCTAGAAAGAAGGGCAATGTGTTTTTAAGTGAAGGCGATGAATAGGTACTGTTAGGTGCATATAGATAAATGAGGATTTAATTTGTAAGACATAATGAGCCAGGTGCCTCTAAAATAATTTGTGGGGGTTTTTTTTTCTGCTGGATATCACAGATGATATTGGTCTAACACTTCAAGGTTAGTCTGTATCCACCTGTTCATTTCTTTTTGGGGAAAACATTTTTAAGAATAACTAATTGAAATTGACTTCTTTTGTAGAAAACTGCTGGGTGTTTTGATTTTTTTTCTTGATTATGCATTATTACTAATTTTACATTCAAAACCCAGCTGCCCTTTGTTGAAGAAGGCTTTAGTTTCTGCTCTGATTTTAATTTTTCAATCTGTACCTTGACCGAGACAGGTTTCTGTGGAGAAATGCTAGTCTGTGTCCCTTACATGTGCCATATGGGGGATGCCTTTCTGGAAGAAATTATATTTCACAGTGCTTGAATCTGAAAACATTTATTTAAACTAGAGCATTGCTTTAAAAAGCAAAATATTGGTTTTAAACCAGGGGTTATTTAAAGAAAAACAGTTAAAGTGAGTACTGTATGATGCTATGAATTGCCTTTTCCCTGTCACCTATAGGATTTTCATCCATCTCCTTAAGCATTTCAGCAGAGACTACTACCACTTGAACTGAAAACTAATGATAGCAGGAGATCCTGTTATCCCAGTGATGGATAGGACTGTAAAAGTTACCTGTTGGGTCTTGGTGATGTTCAACCGAGTGAGGAAAAATATGGCAGCATTTTTTTCTGTTTTCTCATATTTCTGGGAGTGCTTCTGCGGTCTCTGGGTGTTGGTGGGATGTAAGCTGCACAAACCATGTAACTGGGTAACAGTCAGCCTCTTTGTCTCCCTTCCGCTTTTCCAAGTGCTGCAGCAATTTCTTGGATTTCCAGAAAAAAATCGTGGTGCTTGCTTGTTGCTTATGCATTTGCTTGTGGAGCTGCTATTTCTCAGAAAATGGAAGCTAGAGAAGAGAGGTTTCTCTTCTCAGCTGTTAGCCAAGCAAAGCACAAGTGAAATTTTATGAAGGAAAGTAAAGGCATTTTTCTTCAAACGAAATATCATAGGTCTACTGCGAGTAATAGCTGCATACAAATTTATTCAGGAAGAATGATTTCTCTCTCTCTTTCTGTCCCTCTTTTTTATAAAGAGAGGTGTTAAGTACCCTGTATAGGCATTGCTCCCAGTATGTCATGCAATCAGTAACTAACTTTACCTTGAACAGGAATGAAAGGGATTCTACCAGGAATGCAAAGGATTTGAGGAGGATTAGTATTTTGATCAATTTTTGAACATACAGTTTTGGATTAACACACCAGCGATGAAGTTATCTGCTTTAAATGGGCTTACGGTGGGTGGGGAAGACGGAGCACCCTCTTGCTGACAGTTCTTTGCATTGTGATAAATTTAATGTGGCAGTAAAGAAGGGTTTACGTTTGTATAAACGCCTTTTACGAACCACAGTTTCCATCCATTTACTAGTGACCCTGCTTTTCTCACGAGAACAGCGCCATTACCAAGCTGTTGGTATGGCTTCCGCAGCGCCAGGCAGCTCCTCCTGCAGCACTTAATTGCGTGGCCCATCTGCGGAGCGCGGGGCTCGCCGGGAGACACCTGCTTCCTCAAATGTTGTTTTTAAGGATCAGAGCCATTGCGGCTGATTGCACGAGGCCTGTTACTCTGGTTGTGTTTTAGGAGAAAGATGGGTGAGAGCCAGGCTTCCTACTAGGCATTCAACTTAGCAAAAGCAGCCTCTGAGGAAATACCCAAAAGGTGCATGCGCCAAAAGCCCACATGCAAACATCTCTCTTTGCATAAAATACTTAAGTTCAGTAAAGGATTTGTCATAAATTGAAACTAATGGTTAATTTGATATTGCTTTATGCTCTTTTGTATCCAAAAGAGCATAACCTAGACTTGCTAGGGTCAGTACCTGTGGGGAGGGGTTGGACATAGTCTGTGGTTTAGCCCATGAAAAATTTGCTTTATTTCACCTTTTTTTTCCCTTTATTTGGGAAACCCACAGAGTTTCAGGACAGGCTTAAGACTGGCAGGCCAGTTCTTGTGTTTAGAAATGATTCATGGCTTAAGCTCTGTCAAACCACTGTTGTTTGGCCAGATCCTGCCAGTTGAGGAAGCCCACACCAGCCTCCTCCCAAGCCCAGGCCAGACCCCAGGCACTGCTGGCCCATGCAAAGGCACATGGAGCTGCTGGCAGACCTGGAGCCCCTGCCTTCACATCTCTTGGCAAGGAGCATTTGCAAGGCCACCTGAGTTTTCCTCCCAGCTAACAAGCTACTCGCTCTTTTGTCATAAGGTTGGCTCCACAGAAATGCTCTGGGGAGGGATTTGCCAGAAGACCTTCCCAGGCTTGTCTGCCTGTGGAAAAATCTGATTACAGAAAAAGGGAGAAATTTCTCAGGGTGGTGCTACAGGCTCTGGAATACTTTGTGTTTGCTCATCAAGATGGTAACAGCCAATTTATTCAAGGAAAAGAATTTGTGGTCAAGAATTGTGAAATGGGAGTGACTGTGGACTCGTCGTCCCAGTGTGCAGCCTCTCCCACACGGATGGCATCACCAGCAGCTACAGCATCACAGATGGCTTCTCATCCTCTTGGGAGAGGCTGAGAGCTGAGCTGAGGGAGCAAGGCACCCAGAGAAAGTGTTATTTTATTAAGGGCCACATCAGCTGCATTGCTTTCCTGCAAGTGTGATTCATTTCCTTATGCCTTATAGAACGGCAGAGGGCAGGTTAGGTGCTGAGGTCTGCTTTGCACTTCCCTTACACTCTTGGAAAGGGTATTGGAAAGGTGGGACTTTGCAAATTATCTCTGGGTTTTGTTCCACCTTTTAGTGGCATTACCTCTAAACATGTGGCTGGCCAGAGGGGTTCCTGCACTCTTCCTCTGCCATGGGGAGCAGAAACACTTCAGTCTGCCTTTTGCAAATAAACATTGTAGAAAAGGTTTCATCTTACTCAGTGTTTATACCATCCTCACTGCTGTTTGAAGAATACCTGCACCTCTGACACCCAGTCCCCTCCCTTCTAAAAACCCACCTTTTTCTAAAAGATGTAGCTAACACAATTATTTGTATGAATTGTTATAGGTGGTCCTGAACATTTTCATGCAGAACTTAAGGTCTGGCAAAAAAAGGACCATAGGAGTCCAGTAAGTCTTGCCATATAAGATATTTTAAACCTAGTTATACCAACCTGGAAGGTTGTTATAAATGTTGGGTAGAAATGCCAAGATATATGTATCTATTTCCGAGTGTTGGAACTGTATGCCACTGCTTTAAACAGAACTGTCACACAAGTAGGGGTTTGGTGATGCTGGACTAGGACTATGTAAGGGGGGACCTCTGATCCTACACCCATTTGTGTAAAAGTTTACACTGGCTGGAGCAAGGGGGAGTCGGAAAGAGTCACTAAAAATTACCAATAGCATCATGGTATTAGCATTCACAGCTGCTGAAACTTCCTTTCATGGAAAAGGTAGCTTCTTGCTGCTAAGAATGAAGATTTTACTGACTTGTGGAAACCTGGAGCAGAAAATTAAAAGAAAAACTGAGAAAGAAGATTTGGATATTGAATTGATGGATTTATAAATTCACTTTCTGTTGGCTCAGATTTCCAGCAGAGCCTCAAGGAGTAGTGATGAACGGTCTCTGTAATGTAAGGTCCTAAAGCAACACTGTGGCACAGACTGCTCACACTGCAGAAAGCAAGGTAGGACCAGGCTGGTGACACTGTCCCTTTACCATACCCCACGCGATGGAGGGCCTGTCCCCTGCCAAGCTCTATCACCCAAAAAAGGTCCTAACAACATAATAGTTTCATCAGCAAACCACAGATGCAAGAACGTTTAGGGTTGACTTGTTTGTAGTTTACAAAACAAAATTGAAGTTAGTCAAATTAAAGTCAAATTCATACAGGTTGTAGCAGGTTTCTCAGCAGTGGTAATTCTTAAAAGCTGGAGTGTATGTTTCTAAAAAGCTATTATTTAATTCAAATGCAATCCTGAGAAAACCTGTGTTATTTTGGGAAATGACGAAAAAGAGGCCACATGCATAAATTTTAGCATCTGTGGTCTCAGATGAGTTGCTTGCTGGCTGGTCTTTGGCAAGTGGGAGGGATAGGAGTGTGCTGAGATTTGTCACTGTAGGAGAATACTGAATGAATTATTAATGAATATTTAATAGTTCTATAGGGAGCCAGAGGGGTGTAAATGGACACAAAGGAAACTAACATTATCTTAGTCTATGAAAGAAACAGTATGGTAATAGGAAATAAAGGGCTAGTAAATTGAACTTCAGTTGCAGTCAAGTTCCTAGAGATATTGAGAGATGAGATCACAAAATACATGGGGAAGTGTGCTTTGATAAAAGTTACCAATGTGCCTTCAGAGAGAATAAGCCTTATATGGCAAGGCTAGAAAAGTTATTTTGTGAAGGTCATTGAGAGGCAAAAAATATGAAGCAAAGGAAAAGAAAACAAATTTTGCATTAGGTCAAATCTTGAGCTGAGAAAAGAGACCCATTTCTGAAGGTATGAGACCCCTGTGATAACCATGGATAAGCAGTAGAATAAGAGTGAGTAAAGAAGTTATCAGAGAAAGTAGAAGGATGATTGTTAAAAAAGTAATTTTCTGTTTAGTGTGCTAAGGACAGGTTCAAAAGTGCTTTGTTCTAGTTTGTCCTCTCCACACTGCTGGTGAGGGGAAGGTCATTTTTAAAGGAAATGCTGCCAGATCAATGTTGAGCACCTCTGGAAATTCTGTAAATCATATCTGGATCCTGTGAACTGAAAACACATCTCATTTTGCAAGAAACATGACTGTAACCAAGGAAAATGACAAGTAAGGAGGATTTAGACTAGCCTTCCTGTACAGGTATACTGAATATGCAGCAGGTGCAACTCTACCATAAAAAAAAATTCATTGTCTCCCCTTCTCAAAAAACCCCTCAAAACCAACCAAGAATGTTGCTAACCCTGAGAAGATTTCTTTAGGCACTTTTGTGTCTCACTGGTTCTTGCAGCCTTGAAGTTGTCGGATTGTTTTCAGTTTGATAATATGCAAACATCACAGCTCTCTTCTTGCACTCCTTTTCATATATCTCAAATTGTTTCTTTGGCCAAAGAAAAACACTTCTATTTCGGGATTTGTTTTCATACTTTGTAACTGTACACTGACACTTCTTCTGCTCTGTTCTCACAGACAGACAGAGACGGACAGACAGAGAGAGAGGATCCCAGAAGCCGAGCAGGCTGAAGGGATTCTCCTCTCCTTTTCATCTCTCTGTTTCATCTAAATAATCTTATTAAAGCCTTCTGATTTCTGATCACTCAATCTATGGACTTTGTTTGTTCTTGGAGCAGCTCCTGAGAAGCAGGGCTGTTCCATCAGATCAACACAAGAAAACAACTCTCAAAGAGAACTGCCAGGCAAAAGGTAATGGGTAGGACAAAATGGAGGGAAGCTATAGATTTAGGAGATGCTTATGAGATGTCTGCTAAAACAAACTCAAGACTTCTGCTCAAAGTTTACAAATAAATTATAAAAATTATGATTGGATAACATTATACTAAAGACACATCAAGGTCTTTAACCTGACATTAGAGTTGCCTTACACTAGAGCTGATCCATGGAAACCAAGAGAACTTACATGAATCCCCCTCCAAAATGTTGTGTCCTGGTGTTAAATTCATCAGGTTGATTCCAGTTATTGTGGTTTTCCAATTTTCCATACCAGAAACTGTTTAAAACCAGGGATGTTACTACAGCCATTCATGTTCATGGTTACAAGCTGAATCAAATTGCTGATGGACTTCTTATTGGAAATCTTATTCCAACCCATTTTATTTCCTTGTTTGTATCTTCATCCACAGATCATGTTCATAACAAAGACCTGTTAGAAAGCATTGCAGAGGGAACTAGAGGGAGTCTGGATGTGACAGATTGATCTGTAAATTAATTGCAGTTCTGGACAGTGCATGCTTAGAGGCAGACAGATTAAATGTGTGTTGTTTGCAAACAACCTGCTTACCACTCTTCACATTCTATTTCATACCAAGGCATTGCTGTGGAGAGGGAAACCTGCCAGCCTGCTGGTGGCCAGGACCTGCCAATCCCTCTTTGGTTTCTTGAGGCTGTTGGTAGACGCTTTACCTGGGGTCTGGCAGCATGGTCAATGCAGGAGTGGTGATAATGGAGACATGAATTCAAACCAAATCACCTGATTTACTGCACTGAAATGGCTGTACACTGCACACACTCCCTGGACCAATTATTCAGGATTCTTGTCATCTGCAGTGAGTATGTTAAGCCTTTCTGAATTTTATTTGGGCCATGTTTTACCAGTGGAAGCTCTCCATCACCACTTTGACTGCCCGTGCCTTACAGTGGCCATGAATTTGTGTGTCCGTCATCTGCGCTCTTTGAAGCTGTGGTGGCATTTCTAAAGCATGCCTGTACTTTGCCTGCATCTGTGTGAACAAGAGACCTCTGTGAAGTATTATCTGCCTTACCAAGTCACTAAAAAGAAATAAGTACAGTCTCAGCCATAACATATAAAAGCTGACCAGGAAAGAGAGGATTAGTGGTGACACAGCTACTATTATAGCTCTGCAACCAAATCAATGGTGTAGGAGCACATTTATGCATATGACTCCCACTCTTATGGTTCTTTGTCTTTTATCTGTGGAGCAACATCCACACAAGCATAGCTGAAACCCAGCAGAATATGATGCTTGGCAAAGCTACCCAGCTGGGGAAAAGCGATGAGTAATACAGACTCTGTATTGGAATAAACACCACTGCCTCTCAAATTTGAACAATATTTTGACCTTCTCATCAAAGAACTTTCACTGATTTCCTTTCTAGCTTTTCCTCTGATTTTTGTTACTTGAGTTACATCTGTGGCAAGATCAGAGCAGAACTCATGATAATGATTTGAACTGGAAATTAAAATGTTTTGATGGATAAACATCTAAGTTGAATATGCAAATTGATTTTGCAAGCTGGGGGCATTCATTAATTCTTTAGACCATCAGAAAATGAGTGTAATTCCATAGTTATATTTATGGCTATGGAATGGGTTATACACTTTCCCAATAAGTGAAAAACATCATCAGGAAAGTCAACATTTCTGTAGAGCAGAGAAAGATGAATGAGAAAGGAAATGTTCATGTAATTTAGGTTATGTGTTTATATTGGACTTGGTTTTTGGTAGTTGCTAAGAGCTCATGGAGCTGTTTGAAGCCAATGGGACATGAAAGTGCTCAGCAGTGCTGTAGCTTCATTTGAGTAACCTGTGAACCTTTCAGGAAGGAAATAAAAGAAACTTCTTATTTTGTACAGCTCCTAATTGAACTGTGCACTTATTTTTTTAACCTGACTAGAGAACAAGGTTTTAAATGGGCTCAAGAAAAGATTAGGACGTTCTTTTAGAGGAGTAGGTCAACTGCTGGTTGTCAAGTGCGGTGAGATTAATGCCGCCTCTGAGTGCAAGAGTTCCTCACTACCCATCCCCAGGAGCAGAGCTGGGGCTTGGGCATCCAGCAGCTGCCTGCCCCAGCCCCATCCGATCCCTCCTGTCCTGAGCACCTACTACTGTCAGTGTCTGGCTGCACGCTTCCTCTGCTGCTGTGCTCAACAGGTCACAGGGCGGATGAGGAGTGGCTACCAGTCCCCATCAGTCATAGTGGAATTCACCATGGAAAGGGCAAGAACTAAAAGCAGGCAGCTGCAGGTTGCTTATTTAAGCACTATTGTAATAAATGCTGCAAACAGCTGTAAAGTTGGGCTCTGCTGCTTGGCCCAACATTACTGTTAACTCTGACAATGAAAACTATTGCTCAGGTCTCTTATACTTCATAATTAGTTCATACAACAGCTTTTCAAAAAACAACTTTATCTTAAAATATCTCTGGATATATGTTAGAAATTTACCTTAGAATTTTTTTTGAGGGGGAAAAAGGGGAAAGATTAAATGTTGAGCAAAGCCATAGAGAATATTTGCATTGGCATAGGTACTGCAAGTACTGAACAATTAAACCTTACCCTTTATCATTATCAGGGTTTTAAATTATTTATGATGGCTTTACTGAAGGGTACGTCTTTATAGACAAGGGATTGCCCCTCATATTTTGTCTACAACAAAGAAAATAAACCTTTCTGTAAATCACAATTTTTATGTTGTTGCTATAAAATTCTATACAGCTGTCATATGTATTGACTTTTGACTTGATGAGAGAAAAACTCAAATGGAAGATACTTTCTGGAGCTTGGTGTCTGAGGTGAATTTATTGTGCAAATTGCATAAGTATCTACAGCATCTATGTTGAGCCAGAGTACCTTTGATATTATGTCCATGCCCACACTTCAGCTTTCAAACCATTTGGAATGTTGTCCAGCAAAGTGCACACCCAGTCCACTGGACACTTGCTCCTCAGTACAGAAAAGTGGGATTTCGGTGGCACCGAGATGGTTTTACGTCTGCTGGTTATCTTACAGGGACACAGGGTTGGAGTGACCCAGCCACCTGATGTTTAAAACCTGTGAAGCTGCAGCAGAATGTGGGACTGGGGCAGCCCTGTGCCGAAGGAGCCAGGTTTACTGTGGCACATTTGTGTCCCAGTTGTCATGTGCTTGCACACAGCAGCCTGCTGGTGCACATTCCCATGCTCTGAAAGACACAGCTTGCTCATGAGTGTGCAGCTTCCACTGTGCAATTTTCTCCAAGTTTCTCTCTCAAGCTTTATCTCTGTTTATATGTCCATGGGCTTCAGAAACCAACTGGCCCTTTTCTTGTAGCAGCAAGCTCTGCTCTCTCTCCTGGGAATGCTTTTGGCTGCAAACTCAACCAATTTGAGTCTGCCTTACAGCAGGGATGTTTTCTAACTCCATGGGGGCTTGTTTGTCTTTAGCTTTTTGCCTTCTCTGGCATTCAGAAATAATTAACAAGTAATGAACAGAAAATAAAAGGTCCTTGAACAGCACAGCAGATGGGGTAAGCTACAGCACTTCTTTTCCTGGTTCTTCCTTTATTTTATCATCATGGGGGAGTTGCGCTGCCTCTTTCCCTCCCAGTCTTTATCTGCCTTATTTGTTCAAACACTGAATATCCCATGTTAGGACCTGTCTCGAATGCATCAATACAATGTCTACATCAAATGAGCTCCAATTTGTAATAGAGTTTTCAGGCTCTGCTGATGAATATACTGGATTCACAGGCTGCACCTGCTCTATCCTGAAAGAGTGATCTCGATGGAAGATGATCTTGGCAGAGCTGGCCAAGCAGACAGACATATTTCTAGCATGCTTGTTCATGCAGAGGAGACATCTGGCTTCCTGGCTTTCTTAATACCTGATCTATTAACCCCTACACCACCTCTGAAATTCAATTGATAACATGTAGCCAAACACCAGTGTCTTTTTATGGGCCTTCTGGTTGGGGAGAGAGTAACTAATGTGCGATACTGTAAAAGGTAGATGATCAACTGGGTGATGATTACATGGGTACATCTGCCTGAAAGCTGCTGATGTTGCTGAGAACATTCTGGAAGGATGTTTGAAATATAAAGTTTTATGAAATATAAAGTTTTACTATTTTTGTAGCAGAATGAGGGTTGCTGAATTCCTCCTGAATGTCCAGATGGGTATTAGATCTGAAAGTGGTGAAGATGGTTTTAGTTACACTTAGCTTTGACTCAGAGAACAAGCTAAAAGTGAAGGTCTAAACAGTGTTTCTTGACACAAGGGGAAACACCTGGGTATGCAAATCACTCTGCTCCCCTTTGCTTCAAGGCCCTACCTTGAGGGCCTAATCCTGCAACCCTTCACAACATGGATAACCTTTCTGTGTTAAAGTATCATCACATATACAGGATTTGCAGATGCACAGCCTTTGTTCACACTTAGAGCACTGTGTGGATTCCAGTCTTTTCGTACCACTGGTGACAAGAAGATTGCTTTGATTCACCTGTCAACAGTTATGAGGTAGGCTGAAATACCTTGTCCCACAGGACAGAACTTCTATAGGACACAAGCTTTCTCCCTACTATGCTTAATTTTTTTCACATGCTCCTTCTTCATTATATGGCTGCTGCACTCTTTTAGCATCCACTGGAAAGATTTCTCCCTTGTGGTTTCTTCCTATCTACAGGTATAAGACTTTCTCTTGAGCAGCATACAGTTCGCTTTTAATAAGGAGTAACATATCCTGAAAGCACTTATAAATGTTCCAAGCCTGTGATTCTTAATTGTGTTGTGTGTATTTTGTGAAATACTGCTATCCCTCTCATCCTTTTTGCTTGCAGAGTTATAGTGTGTTATGTGGTAACAATAAATGTTAAATAACCTGCCTGCCACCCAACCGCACTTTGTGGCACTTGTATAATTATAGAGGCTTTCAGAAATCACCTTGTAAGGCTCTGATTTGCTGGCAACATGTGAACATTTCACTGTAAACACTCTTTCATTACACAAGATTTCATTACCAGAGATTTCTGCTCTAATATCCTCTTTCCTTTGAGAATCAGGGCCAACCCTAGAGTAACCACATTGTTAGCAAGACCAATGTGAGATTAAGACTGTGGACTCCATTGATGTCAGAGCTTCAGAGTAAGGGCACTAAATATACTTTAATAAGTGGGAGCGCCTGTTGGCTCTATGCATAATGACTGCACAGAAGCATTTGAGTTATGTTGCCTCAAGCATAGTAAAAAAAAAAACAAACCACATTGTAAGATTGATATCAGATTATTTGCCATTTATTTATCCCTGTTGTATGTGGGTAAGATACTAATCTCCTGTGGGTGTCTTCCCTGCAGAGGCAGTGTGTGCCAGCTGCCACTCTGGCTGTGTGTGGGGCTTCACTGGACTGAGTGTTACACTTCGAGCCAAAAGAAACTGAAAAACAAACACTTTTTATGGCTTGAAGATGCAAATGTGTGTCAAAGACCAGGCATACAACCACCTAGTGTGTGAAAAGCTACAGAACCCCATGGCTCCCCCTGCACCTTGCAGGCACTTTTACCAGGGAGCTGGGAGATGCGGACAGTGCCGAGTGCCAAAGCCAGATCTGCATGGGCTTTAGTGGAATGCTGTTTGCACCAGCCCAGTGTTGGGCCCACTGGGTGCTGGCTCTTTTGCAAAGCTACCAAAACCAGATCACTTGTCTGCTAATAAAACTCTATTAGCATCCTTGTAACTAACATGTGCACCTTTGTAATTAACAGCTCACGGATGCCATCTTTTTTTCATTGATGTTTCACTCCCTTCTAGTTTTGCTTTGTTTCCTTTTGTCAGTGGTGAGGCAGTGCTGAGCTTGCTACTGGCTTCCCTTGACAGTAAGCATTAAACTGTTGCAAATGTCTCCCTCAGACTGTTAATTACCTTGGAATAATACATTAGTGAATGCACTTGCTTTATGCCAGCTACATTTCATTGGCAAAACCCAGCCTGAGCTCACGTGCTCCCTTCCAGCCTGCCCGTAGCACCAACCATCCGTCCCATTTGGTAGAAGAAGTTATTTTGCTGTTCACGTGCTGTTAAGAGCCTGGTGCTCGTGCAGGGCAGGGCGGGCTGCTGGCCCCCGAGCAGCAGGTGCCGGCTGCAGGGGTGTTTTGAAGGCAGGCTGGGACGCACCGATTGCCTTCTCTGTGTCCCAGCCTGCGTGTCCCAGCCATGCTGGGCATTGTGAGTCTCATAATTAGTTTCTGTGCTTCAACTGCTTCAGTAAGTTTGGGTATTTGGCCTGACAGTACTTAAAGCAACACAGAGTTTTGAATAGGGTTGAGTGAAAGCTACTGCTAACTCTGGATCAAGGCAGGCTGGAGTGCAGATTCTCATGGGACTGCATTCCACTTTTAGGGGCTGAGCTCCTGGGCTTTCTGGGTTTTGATCACAGCATCGTCTGTAACCTTTATACCCATTTCATAGTTTTTTACTCGAGGTCCTGATTCCACATCTCTAGAAACTACTAAACTGACACTGCCTGGAATTAGTTTCAGATCTGTTGTATGGGAATCACTTTGAGGACCTGCTTGAGCCACTTAGAGAAGGAAGAGCTGTGGCAGGTGGCCTCTGAGAAAGAGACTGGGACAAAAAGTCCGAGGAGGTTTGAGGCTGTGCCTCAGTCTCCACAGATAGCCTTGCACAGAGCTTTGCAGTCACTGTCCCTTTGGAAGCATATTTTGATTGTGCAAGGCTGTGGGATGCAGTCTTCCTGTGTCCTCCTTGTCTTTCTCCTCCCCTTCTTTCTCTCCATCCTCCCAAGACACTGCCAATGACAGGCAGTGGCTGCAGCAGGGCTGCTTTCCTGCAAGTCAGAGGTGGACATGCAATCTGTTTCACTAGATGCCATTCTCGCTTTTAAGGGAGCCTCTCTTTTCATCAGGGTCCTCACAATCAGATGTGGTAGGTTCAAAAATTCTTTGTGATACCTTGGGATCTCTCCCCTTCCTTCACCTCAGAGCCATCCAATCTTTCTGCAGCCTAGTATAAACTGCAATGCTACAAAGCAAGGGAAAAATGTGGGATGTGTTGTACATACTACAATTGCAGCTCAGCTTTTATCCTATATGTGTAGATATTGTTTTCAAGTCTGTATGAATGAGGAAGTTCTAATGAAACCTAAAAATACAAGGAGCATTGACCTTCAAGAGATGTTTCCTATTCCAGCCGTTCAACTCAGTCTGTGGTTGCTGCTGCTTTTCCTGACTGCAGAGAGAGAGGCTGAAATGAGCAATCAGCTTGTTTATGGCAGGTTTTAGTGCTTCACTGGTATAATAAAAGAGCCTTTCGCAGAAGGGATTTGGTTCTCGTGTACTTCAGTGTTTTCTGCTCCATTTTGCTCCATAAAACCCAGGCTCTTGTTTACAAGAATTAGCAGCTTCCCAAGGTTTCTGCTGATTTTGAGGAATCAACCCCTTGCAGTTATGTGACACCACCATGCAGCTCCCACTCCACCCGGTGCTTGCAGAACGACTATTCCCTACGTGCGGTTGACACTTGGATTAAACACCTGCACAAAACAATTGGCACAACCCAAAGGGCTGTTAGAGGCTCCATATCCTGTTTGGGAATCACTTCAAGTGAAATTAATGATTCTTCTCTGCATGCAGACTTCTAAAAAAATCTGTTTTTATATGTGCAATTAATCCGAAGCTGTTGGTGTGCACTCTGTGCTGTTACACATCAATAAGACAGCAACTTTATGACTTTTAATTCCATAAGATGTGTAGTATTCAAGACAACTGCATTTAAGATAACAAAATCCTTGCACGGGTGGTAACTGTGGCATGAGCATATACCCCTGTCCACTTACCTTTTCTCCATTTTGGAATGAGAGGGAGAATGTAATTTAAAAGGCATTTATGCATGTGGTGCCTACACTATATAGATATTAGAGCTAAATTATTTTCATGACAGAGGTTCAAAGAGTGAAAATTTCCAGTACTTTGTGTGCTGATTCCCAAAGTGCTGCCAGCACTTGTGATATTTTCACAAGTCTTGTGATAGTTAATATTCTGTCTTAAAGCTTCAGGTTTTCTCTACATGTGATTGTTTGAATCTCAATTTTCCTATCAAAAAAGAAAAGCCCATTTCTCTCTTAGCTGCAGAGAACAGCTTGAAATATCATTTCCTCTCCCAAAAGCCAAAAAACATCAGGAGGAAGGTAAAGTTTCCCAGCCTTCCCCCCCCCAGTCTGTGGAATTTTTGATTCCTATTTAGCTCTTGTTTAGCTCTTTTCTTGCTTCTGGATTTCGAGTGACTGCCTTTGGTGCCAGAAATGACCAATCTACATTGTGTTTATGGTTTGATGCTTCAGATGAAGGCAGAAGCACTTTCTTATGGCAGATAAATTTTGCATGAAGAGATGCTGTTTTACTACAAATAATTGCTGTTGTGTAGGTTTGCTTTACCACACCCCTCTTCACATGGAACTAGTGCTTATCCCAGGATCTTATAAATGCATAGCAGCAACTGAGTTTCTTTTATTCTGTCATGTAATTTATCAAATAACAGTCTCCAGAAAGAGATGAGCCAGGTTATGTCTTGTAGAGAGTTCTACCTGTGTCAAACAGCTCAGAATAATGGATCCTGGTGGATCAGCTTTTCTTACTACTTTCACATATGTGGTCCTACATGGACAGAAATATTTTAATCCTATACTACAGCAGTAAAAATCTGTTGTTCCATTTTTAGCTGAAATCTGATTTCTGCATTTTTACTTTTCTCTCTTGCAGTTCTGGTTCAACTGTTCTAAACAGAACTGTATAATTAAAATGCATTTTTACTTGAATATTTAAAATAAAAATGAATTGACGAACCCTACACTGCTTTAGAGTCAAACAAATGAAATCCAAGGCCACTCACTAATTGGCTGCTTCTTGTGAAGAAGCAAACCTGTCATCTCTTACCCAACTATAGTCTCAGCCCAGTCTAATGGCATTTTGCCCCATTTACACTAAGCTGGACCGTGCAGCCTGACATGCTGCTGAAGCCACAAAGTATTTATACACGGACAGTGGAACAACCTGTCAGAGGCAAGGTTTCCATCAGGAAAGGCCTGTAGATGGTGCTGTAATATAACTGAAAAAAATAGATTTACTGTGAGGCTGGATGGAGTTGTCTTAGTCCTCAGAAGCTGAACTCAGCTCAATTTTGCTTAATTTCATACCTGCAGGATTTTGAGTTCAGAGTGACCTCAGCAAACTCAGTTCACTGGAGATGAAGAGGTGCAAGAACCTACAGATAGGCTCAAGTGCCCTGGCATACTACCTTCACCGTCTTCCTCATACTTTGTACAGCCTGAGCCTCACCCCACCAGCCTGGCACCAAGAAGATTTTGGAGAAAATCGTGCCATTGACTGATCTGCATACTTACATCTTGGAAAGGGCTGAATGTCCTAAAAATCCAGGGCTCTTGCATAAGGAAAGACTTTCTCCAGGAGAAGGAAATGGGCAAAAGAATAAACTTATTTGAGTTTTCCACCAGCCTCAATTTTTACCAATTTGCCCCTCCTAAGAAGCCTCCCAGCTCTAACTCACAGCTTACCTCGTGGTGGGTCAGCTGTGGGTATCCTGACTGCAGGAGCTGGGGAGTGCCAACTTTAGCAATTAAGCAGATTTTAGAAGAAATAATTTTGCTGAAGAGTTGACTCTGTGTAGTTATGAGCTTCCCTCAGTAACTGCAGGCTTGGTGTCTCCCTCCCCAACTGTGAGTTATTATTGGATTCTTTACTCTCTTTCATAAACTGCTGATTGGTGGCAGATTGTTAGGCAGCTGCCACCTGCTATAGTGCTTGTTGAATAAATTTCCCTTTTTAGTTCTAGAATAGCCTTGGTCTGCTAACAGCTCTGGAAGCATTTCAGGAGGAAAGGGACAGAGATAACGCTGTTTTTTTCAGGTTTTTTGGGGCGTTTTTGGCAGGGTTCAGTACTGGTCCAGTGCAATTCTTCTGGGAATCTTGAGTCCCCAAAAAGTAAAGCACTTTTAAGTGTGAATGACCTCTTCTCTGTCCAGGGGGGATTTAGACATGTACCTGAATTCTACCATTTTTCCAGGAGGTAAGAGCTTTTCTGACCTGCAGTTTTGATCCTCTGAAGCCAGGCTTGAGTGCTTCACTGAAACTGGGGTTCTGTGAATCCTAAATGGCCATTAGAGGTTGTTCTGTGATTGAGATGATTCTTAAATCCCAGAGAGACCTAATGCCTAGTAATTTATGGAGAAACTGTAGGGAGAACACTTGTCTTTTGAGAATATTTATTTTGGGACAGTAACATTGTGGAATAGATGCCAGAAAGGATTGCTGCTCTGCAGTCCGATCTTGGTACAGGGAGAATTCCTGTGGGCTCTGGTCTTCATGCTGATCTCAGTGGGCACAAAGCTAATTACCATCTGTATCTACAAAGTCCATTCCTCAGGAAAGATCCTGGTGACTTAGACTGCAAAGAGAAATAGGGAAGATGTAGCAGCACGTGTGTTAAAAATGCTATGCATGCAGGAGAGAGTGGCAGGGGTGTGGAATGGTTGAGGAGACACCCATTTTTTCCTTTGCATCTCTCAGTAAGTCTTGGCCAACAGGGTAATATCCTTCCAGCAAGAAGATATCCTTCCACTCAAAGAAGTTCTGGAGCTCCCTCTTCCAGGAAAAATTAAAGCAGTTCAAGTAAAAAATGTGATTTTTTCCTGCATAAAGAGGAAGGAGGACATTAGCATGCAACTTTCCATGTGTAGGTGATTGGCCAGTTTCTTCCTCTTCACTGTTTGTCAGTGGTAAAAATTGAGGATGTTTAAATCAAGTACATGGGTGGTGTGAGCAACTGATGGATTCCTCTCTTGCAACAGCTGTCGTCGCTTTTGTCAGAGAGCTTTTTTAAAAACAAGAATAGGAGGGGGTAGTGCCCATTGTTCTGGCCAGAATCCAATTTGGATAATTGCATTCTGCCTACCTAAAATTGTAATGGCATGTTTATGCTTCCCATCTCCATAATGCCTGAGGAGCCTTTGCTTGAAACTTGTTGTTTAAATATGAAGTTATTAGTTGAGTCATCAACATTAATTTTATTCTGTATTTCAATCAACAAATAATGGTTCTTATTCAGGTAATACAGATCTTTCATAATAATACTATTTTAGAGGATCCACACAAATATTATATTTTAATATTTTTAATATAATTTCAGGGTCTCTAATGGCCTGTTTTTCAAAGATGGGAACACCCACTGATGTAACTTGTAGTTACTACTGCATGGCAATCTGGAAATCAGGCCATTCACATCTAGGAGTTCAAAACCACCATGAACTGGTTTGGATTAGTGTGGTAACACTATCCATTAACATTTTCAGTTAAGCTGCATTTTAAACCATACATAATGCAATTTACTGAGGAAGTAGCACCTAAACAAACATCTAAATGGAATTTAATCAGTTATTCAATGTCTTGATCAAGATCACTGATTTTAAATCTCTCTGGACTTTCAGAAAGGTGTATGGAACCATGCTCAGGCTCACAGATTGGTTAGTTTATATCTGATTTTAAACATAAATGAGGTTCCACTGAGCATATCTTCATTTTGATGTGGGTGTATGGAGAGAAATGCAAATGCAAATTTAGAGCTTGCAGGCAGATTTGATACTGATTTCAAACTTAGACCTGGAGCAATATATGGATCTTAGTTTTAACGTGTCTTTAATGCATCCTGTCGGGGACTTGTTGGATGAACCATGCTTAGGCTTGTCCTTCCAGAGCAGATTCAGGTTACAAACTTCAATGAAATGCTCTTCAGAATGACTTCTGTAGATCATTCTTATACCCACTGAGGTGTCCACCAATCTGGGAAGTCCCTGCTGAGCAGCAGATCTGTCTCAAAGGGCCTGGCAAGTTTTTTGGTATGTCCTGTCCATATCCTGCTCCTGCAGGTAAAACTTGCTTGGTGCACATCCTGAGGTGTGGCTCTGGGCTGTCCCTCTTGGCACCTGGAGAGACCGTCCTCTTGCATCTCTTGTCCTGTAGGGCCAGGGCTAGACACACATTCACATCCTTCTCCAGGGGTGGGCAGATTGCAGAGTGTGGAATTGCTCTTCCCAATCCATTTCCAGACTTTCAGCCTCCTCATGCTGGCTGAGATTCAGGCAGTTGGAAAAGCAATCTGCATAAAAGAGCGAGGAAGCCTTTTTAAAGCTGTCATCCTCATTCATCGATCAAAGATTATGATCCTACTTTCTCATTGTTTTATGGAGAGCATTTGTTTGTTTACTACTTTGGCAGCTATCGGTACATAAGCAATGCATATACTATAAATATCCCCATTATCCAAAGGCCCAGCTCGGTGAGCACTGCCAGGCACCGTGCTCGCTGCCATCAAGTTGATAGAAGCACTCCAAGCAATAAGCACTGAACTCGACAGGGTGTTCATATTTCTGTCTTTTTCAGCATGAAAGGCAAAAAGAGGAAATCTGTCCTACGCAGACACCTAAGAGGGAGGCCAGTCATCCACTGCTGAAACGTGCTGGTGAAGGACATGTGGGAGGCAGTGCCAAGCAAGGCATGGAGATGCTGCTCATGCGTGAACATCAGTGCACAAGGCAGTGGCAGCAGTGCGTGGCACAGGAAGGGGCCATTGGAGAAGCCAGGACCCTGAGTCGGAAAACAGGCTGTGAGGAGCATGAAGACAGCCAAAACAAAGCTCAGAAAGAAGGCAAGGAAGAGGGAAAAGACACTGGCAGAAACATGCCTGCAGAGCTGGGTGAGAAAGGGAGTTAGGGCTGGCTGACAGTGGGGAAGATATTGTGGTGAGTGAGAGAGGAGGTGATGGGAGGAGGAAATGAACATCTAGTTCTTTCTTGTTTGTAGCGCTGTGCTCTGTCCCGGGGAGTGTGAAGTCTGGGGTCCTCACTAAGCCATAGTGGTGAGGCATAGTGGTGATGCCTCTTTCATGGTGATGGGGCTGCCAAGGCCAGTGCTGCATTCTTTGAAACCATTTAAACTCAGAAAAACCTAGTTCTTTTTCACACTTTGTATTCTTTGTCAGAGGGATTTTTCAGATGGACATTTTGTTGTTGCATGAAGGAATAAAACCATGCATTGTACCCACAAAGATTAGTCGTCAGACCTGTTTATGCACACAGCCATCCAACTGCTGTTATTTGCATCCATATAAACAGAAGCTATGCTAAATTCTGGCCAAAAATCAAACCCATTGTGAGCTGCCTAGGAGGCTTTAGCAGATGGGAGCCATATAAATAAAATGTGATGTCGTTATTAACTGGCCTAGCAGTTCAGTGCGTTTCTAACAATGATTTTTTGGAATGGCATGAAGACTGTTCTATCTTGAAGGATGAGTTTATCTTATCTACTCGACTGAGACATTTAAAAACAAAAGGTACAGTCCTTCCTCACAGGGGCAATGATGCTTTGAACTCCATTGTTTCCCACAGTGTATGGAAAAGGGAATTGCTGCAGAGTTTGGATTAACTTCAGTGCCAGTTACATTAGAAAATATAAGTTACAGCTCCGTACGACTGCTTTAATTTGCTTCCATCCTTGTTCAGCACCTACTCTCTCAGCCCTAGCCCCAATAATGACAGAGTGTTCTTTGCTCCTTTAAGATAAAGATAGAGCTAATTTTTAGAAGGAAATTTTGGTTGACAGTGATCTGCTTGACTCTTTACAGCAACATTATGTCCTATATCAGAACAAAATGAAGACCTGAACACACAGTGCACCAGCATTTGGTTGTGGAAATCCCAGACTATATACATATGAACCCAGTGAGCAGAGAGAAATAATTCCATTTCCTCACTGTGATCCATGTTTCCTGTCCAGTTCTAAAATCCCCAGTTAGGAAATACCTCACAGGCTCTTCCTGGAGTGGTGAGCAGCCCTTCTAACTGGGCTGAGACAATGACTGATACCTCCCAAAGAGCTGTTTTCAGTTCTCTCACAACTCCTCTCCTTCAGTTCAGACCTTATGTGTTTTCCCCAGGCTTTGTCTTATTCATGAGGTGGTTGTTGCTCTCCACATTCTCCTCTCCATCTCACTAGCAGGAAAGAGGGCAGTTTTCTAGGGTTTTAACCCATTTTATTGGCTGGGCATAGTTGTGCTTTGTGCTCCATTCCCATTTTTTACCAAAGGCAATGTTTCCCAGTGCTGATGGGACCCCTGGTTTTGTCAGGTGGCTGCTGTCCAATTCTACCATTTCAAGCAGCCTTACTGGAGGATTTCACAGTTCACTTTGGCTGAGAGAATTGCCTTGTCAAAATACAGATTGAGAAAATCTATCAGGAATGGCAGGCTGTAGAGGGAGGCCAGTATAGGGGCTGAGTTACTCTTACCTTGGTGCCACTGGTTCTCAGGGGTGGTTGTTGCTGTGCCTGGAAGTATGGCACTTCCAGATTTTAAAAAGCCATTTTGATTGCTAAAGTTAGACAGCAGCTGAGTAATAGAGGTGTGCTCTGATGCTATGACTGTGAACTAAATGATAGCAACGTGTGAGCTCAGGAGAAAACACTGCTGGAGGTGGGTAAGGAAAGCACCACCTTCAGGACCTTGGGCCCTGCTGTTCTTATTTCTTTTTATAGAATGATGTTGTCAGCTGGACAGAAGAATTCCTATCAGCTCTTGAGCCACTGCCTTATCAGTCCAGTAATGAACTTCATCCAGTTGTCTCTGTATACTTCCCACATATTTACACATGCCTTTCCCATGGAGCTTGATGTACGTGAAGGTCAAATACTGGGGGAGTGGGTGAGTAGGGACAGCAGGGCAGGACCCAGACTTGGAAAAGGCTGTGTATTGCGTATATTGCCATGTTCTTCAGCCTGCAGCTTGACTGGGTTTTATCTTTTTCCAAAAGTGCCTCAGAAATACAACCAAAAAGACTAGTGCTTCACTGTTAATAAGAAAGCCAGGCTGACTCACTACTACTAAAGGTGAGTTATGTAGAGTAATTAGATTTTAGGGGATCTGTTTATGAGTTACTTTCCCAGACACAGAGATATTAAAGTTCATCCTGACAGGCCTGCCTGGTATCTCCTCCAAGGCTGTGGAAGGCATCCTGTTAGCATGACCACTAGCCTTGGTGCTGGGATAGCAGCCTGAGTGTGGGTGCACACAAGCACACAGACACACACACGGGCTAGAAAGGTGAAGAATATTTTTATGACATTATTTTTATGGTAATCTATTTCAATGGTTAATTTAGTTTAGGGCACTGATTTATAACAAGTTTATAGATCTTCTTTACTATTCTTTGTTGAATTATGGAGGTGGCATGTGTGAAATGGAAGTACTAGGCCTATTGTTCTGCTTCTCACGCAACCAGTATAGTTGAGACAATAAAAAGATCTATAAAATTAATATATACAGAGAGAAAGGGACAGAGACAGAGAGAATATGTAATGCTCTGGAGTCTGGTATCACATTTATCTCTCCCAGAGAGGTTAAGATTCAGAATTTACATGTAGAAATACCAGAAAGATCTTACCTGCTTGTGTGAAGAGAAATTACTTCTAAGCATCCAGGCTATCATCTCCTTTATTTATAAAGCCAATTTTCATGGTGTAATTTTTTCGTGGTTTTTTTTAGGCTAGAACCATATTGCTTTGCTTACAGCTTGGAGCTAGGCCATCTACTGCTGAGGGCTCACTGACCTGGAGCTATTAGGCAGGATTTTATGGAGACATAACCACACTAAGATTTCAGCTCCCAATTTTCTTTATACCAGTACATTATATCATATTTAAATGTACCTGCATGTGAACACACGCACATTGTAATGGGAAAATATTTTTACATCTCTCAACAAACCCTATATACTCACACTTATTAAATGTGATAATAGCATTTTTATCTTACATATGCCAAACTGGGTTCAGTGTATACTACTGACTACGCAGAGGCACTTGACTCCATATTCTACCTCCTCTGAGACTCTTTCTGCTATTTCAGGCCATTGAGAAGTGATTCATTTAAGGTCTGCTTTCTCAGGTATTTTAAGACTGGTTTCCCCTTCATATTTATAATAAAGTAGTGTTTCCCAGTAGCCTTACTTTTATACGTAATCATGTGACTAGGGAATTAGGAAATTTTTACCTAATTTTGCTTTAGAGTTTTCTTTAGTTATTATCTTTTATGAGATGGTAAGAAGATGGAAGCAAGTATAAAATAAACAGAATTAGTGCAAATATTTTGTTTTGTATCATTAACAGAGTTCCTTTAAATGACCGACTGTTGGTTTGCTCTTGTACCAATAGCAGTGCTCCTCTTTCTCACTTGGCCAGAGCTATGCTAAGATATTCTTAATCAAAGCTTTAACACAACCTTGCAATGAATTATGACCACGGCAATTAATCCATATTAAAGTGGTGAAAGCACTTCAGAGCTGTGGTATCTTGTCCAAGGTGTACAAATCTCTCAGCTCTCCAATGATGTATTTGCTAACTGCTGCTATTTTAAACTCTCCTCTTTCCCCAGTCTCTCCTCTTTGATTAGTTCTCAGTATGTTAAATTGGGTAAACAAATAGGTAGTTGGTTGATAATTGTGAAGCTGGTTGATGCCTTGTCCTTTTATGTGCCTAAAGGACAGCAGCCTTCTTTAATAAGCCTATTAATGTACCATCATTCCTTCTACAGAGAATAAATACATGGTAATATGAGGTCTGTCTTCTTGTCACCACACATCACCCCTTCTATTTGAAGAAAACAGAATAAATGCACCAAATATAATATTACATTCAAATGGAAAGAAAATTCCTGGTTTCTACTGTCAAAAAGAAAAAGCAGAACAATAATTTGAATAGAATTGCAGTTTATCCCGTTTGGTGTTAAAGAATACCAATTTATTTTATAAACTACAAATCATTACAGATTTCAACAGTTTTAATGAAGTTTAACAATTCTGTATAAGATGGATTTTTTTCCTCCATTTGGTGTATCCTTCCTGTGCAATATAAACCAGTGTTGTCCACACAGTCTAGGTCAAAGATTACTGACACTGACAAATTATCAAAGTGCTTATTTTCTTTTTAATAAACAATCTCATAGAGTTTTTTCCTCTCCAAAAACATAAATAAGAAACCTGCAAGATCTGACAAAGCTGAAAAGTTCTAGTGAAGGACCAAATAACAATCTGGCTTAGTGCCCAGCAAATAATTGGAGAAGACTATTTGGTAATAAAAAAGAAAATACCATTGGGCTCTACATCATTCACAGATACAGATCGGAACAGCCAAGAATAGCTCTTTTTTTTTTTTTTTTTTGGAGGGGAGGTTGTTAACTAACAGTTCTGTAAGGGTATTCACCATAGTGGGTACTGATGCAGACAACTAGAGCTAATAGTGGTAAAGAAGAACTGCCTAACAATTTTTTTTAACCCAAGCCATCTTATTATTTCCATCAGACATTGGATTTTAAATATTTGCAGTAGTAACATCACAGACTACAGGTTTAAGTAAGGCAATATTCAGTTAATGCCAAGCTTTATCTGAGGGTAAATACCTGCAGGTAGCATCACATTGGTACAAAAAGCTTAGATTTGCTTTACTTGGAATGTTTAATTTTATTTGCAAACACCTGTCAACAGAATAGTTGTGGCTTACTTTTTGAACATGTTATGTCCCACACATTCAAGAAAGCATTTTATTTTATTTTTGAAGCTGCTAGTTGTTGCATGTGAAAAGAAGAGCTGCACTCACATCATGTAAGGATACGGTTTCTCCTGTATTCTGCATATATCAAGTTACAACCTGTGGTAAGGCTTGTAATGCCTGCCAGGTGATGGTAGGGGATTTAAGGGTACAGAACCAATTAGTTAAATGCCCCATCCAATGATTAGGTTTGTTGACCTTGCATCATGGCAATATGTTGGTGCAAGTGGCTGAAAGCTAGGCAGAATCACTCAATTAGTAGAAGGCTGGAGACTCTCCCTGTTGCAGAGCCTGCGGTAAGTAAAATAAGGGTCTTCTGTTCAGAGAATGGGTGGACTCTGAATCTTCTGCATCCTGGCTGAAGTGGAGATGGGCTCCTGCAATTCTGTGAAGTATTAATACAAGCTAAACTTTCAAGAGTGTTCAAGCCTTCATAGGTGTGCCTCCAGTTGCTGTGAGTCTGTAGGGGATGTGTACCTTGGCAGCTGAGTTGTTTGTGTGTCTACTGGACCCACTTGCCACAGGAATGGAACTCTAAACTGTGGCTTGAATCAGCTGTTGGAAGGAGTCATCAGTGAAGATAAATAGGCTCACTGTTAGCTGAGATCTTTGCACTAAGGTGTGTCTTTCAAAATGATACAGAGCTGTCTGTCCTCTCTTGCTTTTGTACCATTTTGCTTCTGAAAGTGGTAAAAGCTATTATTTTATCCTCTGGAAAAGTTTTTGCATGTGCAGTGGGAAGGAGATGGCGAAAAATAAATTGGTTTCACTCTGTCAAGGAAAATGGATTAAAAATATGTATTAGGACTGAAGAGCACTTACCTGAGCCTCTTCTTAGTAATTTCATCTTGTAAACAGCTTGATCCAGAAGGGCAACTGACAAGTCTTAATCAACTGTCTTCTGCAAACCCTTTACAGAGGAGCATGCAAAGGTTATAGTCATTTTCACTTTAGTTCTGGCATCTGTCTTTAACCGCCTTTGGTGTGCTGTCCCAGGTAGCTGTCTATCCCTACCTAGCCATGAAAAGAGCTGCCAAAACACCTTCCCTCTGGCTAGGTTAGGAGTTTATTGCATTTAGAGTCTGTGTTATGCTAATTGTGTACTATGATAACAAATGATATGAGCTAATCACTGTCCACTTAAGCAGGAAACCACAAATCCTTCATACCTATCTGAATGATACCAGAGCATTCCTTTCTTACCTGTTGCAACTTTCCTTTGTAGTAACAGATCCAAATGTCTTTCAGGTTGGATGAATGTTGCCCGCAACATGTTTCTTTCAACAGTGAGTTTTACAGCTGAAATTTGTGCCCATTGTTTCAAATTTCTCCACAGTCTTCTCTGTAGAATTCTTTGCAGAAGCCTTTTGGCAACAACTTTGGGCCTGCAAGGGGCAAATAATGTGAAACACGTTTCTAATGAGCAATAATTACAGGTTTAAATAGCTGGCACAATCAGTGTTCAGTGATTTCATTATTAGATGGCACCGTAATTTATGCTAATCCTGATAACGGTTCCGGATGAGAGAGGTCCAGACATAGGCGATTGCACTGCAATTATTTACACCCTGTATTTCTGAAACAATAGATATGGTAATTTGGAAATCAGATGACTATGATTTCATTTATTCTGGTAGGAAACACATGTAACAAGTTGTGTCAACAACCATAAAATTAAATAGGATTATTTGATTTCCAATTCTAGGTTTATTCCTTGTTAGCTTTCACTGCCCTAGACAACCCATGAATCAAAGAAAGTTTATTTGTGGAGACCTGGAATTAAAAAATTTCCTACCCTTTTGTAAGTCTTGCATTTGGATATATGTTCTCAGTGCAAGTGAAAGTGGGGGTTGAACTTCATGAGTCTGCTTTCATGTAGCTGCCACCTTTGTAATTACTGCAAAAAAAGCCAAACCTTTCAATCTTCTCCAGCCATTCCTGTGACTGGGGTACTCACCTGTGCCTTTTAACTCCACTGGGCTCTTGTGCAAGTAAGCCATCAGTAAACTGACCTTTCAAATCAAATTGTGGTGGGTGGCAGGACATCAGGGAGTATGTTTTAGAGGGGAAAAGAAATGGAGGCTGGAGTGATTTCAGTATGGAGAACACTGGGAAAGCCTTTAGCAGGAGAATCTGTGCTTCAGTCTCAGGTTCATTCCTCAGCACTGCAGTGGTGCCAAACAAGTCAATTAGGCTGTTCACATGTAAAGCCCAGGCTACGTGCTTCATGTGACTGGAAGATCAGGTCTCTGGTGTAAATAAGTGAGGTAATAGTCTGTTGATTGTTGGAAGTTCCTGGAACAATCAGGACTCTGGTCTTTCTGCCAAAGTATTATTCACTGTAATTAAGACAATGAACATCGCTAAAATTCCGTTCACTGCACCTCTCATCTGTTCCTCTGGTGAACTTGTACAGTCTTTCTTAACACTTCAGATTTGAAAATTGCTGTTGGTATTAGTGAAATAGTTGTGCATGTTTTAGGAAGGAATTTTTTAAATCCAAAATGTGATCTGGATACTAATGACCTGTGTGTATAGATTGTATTTCTTTTCTGTGATTGCTGGGACTTTGCTGCAGGAGGGGGAAGAGAAGGCATGCAAATGCTGTAGCTCTTCATGAAGAAGAGGCAATTTGCAGTATTTGTATCCTGGTGCATCTTAAATAGTCTCTACCATCAAGTCTTTTTCGTGATGTGATAGCAGGTCTGGGTTGACCCTTGTCATAGATAGGTGTTGGCAGTGCCACGAGAATGGGGGAGTATCAGGGCAGCTTTGCCAGCAGCTCAGCAGTGCCTGGGCTAACAGGACTCCTGCATTTTCCTGTCCATGTGTCTGCTCTCTAGTGCTCTTGCTGGCTTTCTTTTGCTCACATCCAGGGCGGTTCAGGCCTTCTGGCACTGCTCTCCCCAACCTCCTTGGGCAAGTAGGAAGGTGAGGCTGGCCTGGGTACCATACTTAGGAGGATTGGCTGCTCCTGGGAAGCTGAAGATTGCTTTTGGGAAAGCTGAATGTCTGTGTAACTGCCAACTCCCAGCAGAAAGGATGGAAAATGAGTGCTGAACAAGCTAGTGTAATCCACATGTTTGAGAGTGGACAGTTAGAAAAGCTTGGAAAATCATATTCAGAGGCTTTGGTAAACCTTATCTGAACTGCTCAAGGTGTTTAAGCTGAGACATCTCACAAGAAAGGCTTTTGCTGTGGTTTTGACACTTGCTACTTTCAGCATAGCTTGGATTTCTGATAAGACATTCTTTGTGGGATGTAATTTTCTATTTCTGACCATAGCTTGCCCTGGAAGACAGAAGAACAGCAGCTGCAAAACAGACAGGTGAAGCTATAAAACCCTCTTACCCTAGCTTTTTATTTCTGCCAGCTTTATTCTTTCAGTGTTTTGGACAGGTAAAGCTACAGCTTAATTCCCTCTTTATATGAAGAAATTTGCTTATGTGTTTAGTAGAAATACAAATTGCTGGAGGAAGAAACCTTGTGGCAGACTACAACATGCTGTCAGTGTTAGGATGGTAGCTGTCAAAAGCAGACCTCATTGTAACCAGCTTGTCTTAAGCTTTATATGCAACCCATTAACATTCCAGCTTTGACTTGTACAACACCAAACCATGTTTAGAAAAGGAACACTCTAGTGTCTTGATCTCTTCCAGGAAAGTTTCTTCATTTACAAGCTTAATTTATAGATACAGAAGTTAGTTCCACAGAGCCACATCTTCATTTCACAGTATAATATTCAGTGTTTATGTGCTGAAAGCAGTGGATGTAAACCACTCTGTGTTGGAGACCTACAGCATGCAACCTAGAATAAAAGGGTCTGCTTTTGTCATGGTTAATATAAACAAAGACTTAACTGGAGGAAACGTCTCCATTCTGGAGTTGGTTTATGTGGAAGTTACAAATCGCTTTTTGCTGTGTAATATAAATAGTTTTTCAAAATGCTGGTGTTATGCTATTGATATTTAAGATCACATCATTAATCATCTTGCGGAGTAACAAAGTTATCTAAGTTCATAGATTCACTTCCTAAAGTGGATAATAATAAAGAGCAGAGAAGAAACAATATTTTAAAATACAATATTAGTAAACCTTTGAAGTCAGGAGTAAAGATTAATTTGTACATAGTAAAAAGGTTTCATAATGTTGAGGAGATGATCTGGTCAGGGGTCAGGTGTGCAGTGTGGAGAACAGAAAAGAAACTGTATGAATGCAAGTGGTGGTGAGTGTCATGCAGAAAAATACTCTATGCTAAAATGTCAGTAGATTATCTTATTTTTGCATGCATTTGGAGAACCAAGATGGAAAGCAAGATTAGGTTGGCCTCTTGAGCTGGAAGTAAAAAATATGAAAAGCAAATAATTTTCTTAGAAGCAAAGATATAAATTTTACCCTAACAGTCACTGCAATTTATGTGAACTCTGGCAGGAAAAAGCTGAAGAGAAAGGCAGCTCAAGGAAATCTAAGCTTACTCAAGCTGAAGAAGACAAGGTAGTTGCCAGGGATAGAAAGAGGAGCTGATCTCACTCAGAGGGAAGCACAGGAGATAGTTAAGAGGTTGTGGAAGCACACAGAGTTTTGGAGGGGAGAAGCAGTAATTTTTCACTATTTCCTTTGTCACATAAAGGTGCCAAAGCAAACATATTTGCCACACACAGTGGTCAAATTTTCCATATGCATCAGCTTCACTTGGTGTAAGTGCAAACAGCTGAATGTAGATACTTAGGGATGTTCAAGACCTTTTGAGAAGGAGAAAGATAAAGTCTACATTAAGAATGGAATAAATTATTTGCTTTTGACCCTGAATACCATGAAATCTATGATATTACTAATATTGCATTATAATCTCATTTACAAGGTTTCCTCAAAGATAAAATAACAAGATTACCAAGAGTAGTACCTTCAGAAATGAATAGCATTCAGCTGAAGCTCAAAGGCTTTTTTAACCTCTGAAGCATTGTCATGTAGTACATCTCTGGCTGTTTGAGTGATGGGAAGGATTCCTCTTTGTTCTCACAGTATTTTTAAGTGAGTCAGGAGCATTTTACATGAACATTATATGAACAAAGAAGTATAATACGAACTTTTAAATGAGTGCTCAGGTGTAGGTCATAAAAAATGCATGTTTACATTTTTTGGGTGGATTTTATTAAAAAGAGACAAAGAACTGTTGCTAAGGTTGCATCCATCTGCAATGGATGAGGTGGAAGGAAAAAGTGAAAACAAGTATTTTGTCTCTCTTTTTTTCTGATCATTTTATGAGAGAAGAGCTGCTATTCATGAAAGGATTTCTAAGATTCCATGTCTCAAATGAACCTGAGAACCTAACCTACTTCTGCTGGGGTCTAGTTTGATTTATTTCTGATAGTTCTCTAGGAGTCAGATGCTGGGTTTGGCATTGGAAGACAATGGACAGGATTTGAGGAAGGTCTGGCAAAAACCCCCTCTGCGATATGGTACATGGGTCTGCTTTTGGTACAACTTAACATGGCACTGCTTCAGTTTGCTTCCACTGACATCAGTTGCTGGTTCTCCTCATGCACACTGTATTCAAGAACAGATCTGAGCTTTATGTTCAAGTTGTTTTTTTACCCAAATTTGTTTGGTTGAAGGGGAGATGGGACTATTGGGAGGGGAAAACCCACCACCATGCTGCTTTGACCTTCCTGTGGACAGCATTTTCAGGACAAGAAATTGTAACAAAAGGATTTCTAATAATTCAGAGCAGAACTATTTCACTCTCTTCTGTAATGGACTTGAAAAATTTTATAAAGTGGCAGAAATTATTTGAGTTGACCTTTTCCTCCTGACTTTTCCAACTCTTTACAGCATTGCATATTGTACTTCTCTAATTCCTTTCACTGAAGACAACTCTCTTGGGGATTCTGGCTTCTTTACATCCCACTCTTTCTCCCATCACAGTCTTGCCTCGATTGTAGACATTTTGAGGAAGGAACAACTTTTCATCATGTGTCCTTACGTGTCTGTCACAATAGGATGCTTCCACCTGACTGAGGTATCCAGCAGCTACAACAGTGCAAGTAAAATGTAGTAGCAGGAACTGCAATACTCATTTATCCACCATTGCTGCCTGAAGGAACTCTTGAAAATATGGCCAGGATGTACCAAATCCTAGCCTTGGGCAATCCCAGGACACCATGGTTGATGCCAGAAGTGTTACACAGTGCAAAGGAAAGCTTAATACGTGAGGCATCTGTCAGAGAGAAAGAAAGGAAGAATAAGATGAAATGTTTATGATTGTTGTGTAAATAAAAGGAAAAAAATGAAGGTGTGGTTTAGGATTAGAATAAGTAAATACATTGCTATATTTGTGAATATTGTACAAACAAAAGTTACCAATTGATTCTACTTGGAAACCTTGGCTTTTTAAAGAGAGAACATTCATATGTTCTATGTTGTTTTAATCCCTGGTTAAGATTCCAGTTCAACAGGAATTCCAAAAATGCATTTTACATTATTTTTTTTAAATGAAAAACTTATTGCTCTTGCAACTTTTTCTCCTGCACATCTTTAGGAACCCTGATAGAAGTTCAGAGTTGTAGACTGGCTTACAAGCAAGAGACCACTGCTGTTTTAAAAGCAATATTAATATTAATTTAATATTAATACAACTTATTTTTGATGCAAGACTCACTGAATGGCTCAGAGAATTAATAAAAAGCCTTTGAAGTCTTTAATTTCTTTATTTCAGCATCTAATAGGGCCCAGTTTTATAGAGATGGAGGTTTGTGTACTGCATTTAAAAAAACTCAAACCCTGTAATTAGCATTAATTATCCTTTCTGGAGAGGTCTTTGGAAAAAAGCCAAGGATTAACTGAAAAGAGGAACTGACATGCCTTCCCCTCAGGGGTTGCCCGAGTTCAGCTTGGAAAGGTTCTGTAACGTGGTGTGGGACCTTTCCACAGGGCAGTCCCTGTAGGAGTTGGATCTTTCAGGAAAGCAGATACATGTTAACATCTGGACTTTTATTTGTTTTTTTTCCCTTAATAATCAGGTGGGCTAGAGGTTCCTCAGTGTGGAGAACAGGCCTCCTAACTTCTTCCAGGAAGGTATTCCTCCTTCTCTGTTGTGATGTCTATCTATAAAATTCCCTTCATGAGCCTTACAGTATTTATGTAAAATTATATTTCCTGTGTATACCACTGACATAAGTCATATGAATGTGGTGCAATTTTAAGGAGATAAATATTTACAATTGTCTGCCTATGGGAAATGTATTTAACTAGGTTCTTGCCCCTTAAAGCACTACTGTTAACTTTTGAAACTGTTAATTACATTTATGCCTTCCACTCTATGAAGTTTCTGGTGTATTTTGCACCAGAAAACTGTTCAGGATTGCACAGAAGAGTTCCCAAAGCAGAGCTGTGGCAGAAGCATTGAAGCAATCTACTTAAGAATTACTGTGTGAAAAGTTATTTTGAATTTTTGTGGGGTTCTTAAATTATGTAAGAGGGATTTGTATTATATGAACTCCTCTTAATGAGGAAATGATTCTCCCTTGCTCTGTAATAGTAGCTCTATTCTAGAAGCCTGGTGGCATTCTCATTGCAGAGTAGCTCAGAGGAATTTTGAGGACTGAGAAATGAAATTTCTAAAAGGCTATCTGTGTGTGTGTGTGTGTGTGCATCACCTGGGCTTAAGAGACATGAAGTCTTTCCCCTACTGTGTTTCTGAGGAAATAAATCACATTCAGTGACTGCATAGATCAAACATAGTTGTTTGCATGGCTTCTGCACCATATCCCCTCCAATCTCCATTCTCACTCGGTGAAGGAGAGGGACTGCCCTAAGCTCTAATGAAGTCCATGGCTGAAAATTAATTCCCTTTATCACTTTTATTCACATCACTTAATCAACATTTGTAGCACAAATACTGTAGTGTAAACAATTATTTTGCTTTTATAATTTAGGCAACTATGAAATATTTGTACCAACTTTTAAAGTGCAGAAACATTGAAACTGGGCTTCAAATATAGTAATTAATGTAAAATTGTCATGGTAAGCCTAACCATGCTCTCTGTGTTGCCTCAATAAAATGCCTCTAAAACAATGCTTTTATGAGTGGGGAAAACTTTATCTTTAAATCCTACTACCAGAGGACTCAGAGGATTCAAAGGGAGCCTTTAGGAATGATCTCCCTGAACCAATTATACTCCTGAGCTGGGAATTGCATTTTACTACCTCTTAAAGTGACTTTTTTTACTTCTGATCACCTTCCTGAAATATATGGAGTCCCTCTCTCCTTAACTTGATCTTTGGTTTCTGTGTTGAGTCCTTGCTGTGAAAGATCTAAAGTGACAACAGCTCCAAATGAGAAGGCATTTAAGACCAGTATTGAGAGACTTTGTAGGGCAAGGTTCCAGTGATATCACTCATCCAAATTTTTCATCTGAAGCTATTTGAGTAGTCATTTACTTGTTGGCGGTTTGTTGTTTGGTTTTGTTTTTATTCCTCTTCCTTCTTACCACCAGCACCTTTCTCCTGTCTTCTGCACCTTTACCCTCATAAAATCAAGGAGCAGCTCTATACTTAAGATATTGTCCAGGCTCCTTTCTAGTTAGATGTGCAAAAGCCTTTCCAGCAGCTGGACAGAATGATGGAAGATAAACAGGTTCCATATGGAGATTTTAGGTGCCATGTATGCATCAGTAGTATCTTTTCCTTCTCTCAGGCTGTCATCTCATCCCACTGCATCCTTTATCACTTCCATGGCTTTCTTGAGGCACATTGGCTACAGCCTATAGGTGCTCTAGCATATTTTTATGCACATTAATAAGATGATACATGACCATGCTATTTTTAAATTTTATGTTTGTTAAATGCTGTTTGATAAATATTATAAGAACATCACCGCTTCTTTGCCTCATACAACTATCTGGATATCCATTTTGCCATCAGTAATAAGATTACCTTTGGGGGTGGTTTCTCTTACCCAGCTGTGGGACTTTAACACTACTGGAATAGTTGAACTTGGTGGTTTTAGAGGTCTTTTCCAACCTGGATAATTCCATAATTCTGTTCTATATTTACTGCTAAAAATAGGGATTGCTGTTTAGCATGAAGTGACTCCTTGTCACTAGGTGGATACCCTTTTCTTTGATACCTATGCTAAATTTATAACTTTTGTCTTAAAACACACTGAAATTTGCCTGAGGCACTTCTTAAAGCTTTGCTAGAGCTCAGTTTAGTTTGACCAACAGAGTGGCTAATACTTACTTGGATATCTCTTTACATGTATCTTAGTGGGTGTTGCTCTCTGATTTCCTTCATCAAAGTACTGCTTTTGAAAACTGGATTCCCATCCCATGTAGATAGCTCTGGTCTCATTAGGGATTTTTGGCTATTTTAATATCAAGCCATGCTTTTTTCCAGAGTGGAATCCTAATTGTAGAATGGCTCATAAATTGCCTTTTCTTAAGTAATGTTTATTTAGCAGCAAAGAAAATGGAGTAAGAGTAATTGTTAAATGGTGACTATCTGTGCCCGTGAATTTGCCAAAAGGGGAGAGGCAGAAGAATAAGGGTGTGAAAGCTAGTACATGCCTTCAGGCAATTTTTTAGTCTAACTGCATAGGTTTCAGATGGTCTTGGTTTTTATCTCACAGTTTTCTGTTATTCCAGTAGGTTAAAATTGTTCTAGCCCAGATTGTTTTGCTCCTAGAAAAGCGAATGTACTAGTTGTGCTAGATGTAATCAGCACAGGGAAGTGAAGAGTACCTGGAAATAGGAATTACTCATACTGGTAGTCCCATTTTTACTTGATTAAACTGGTTTTGAAACTGGCACGATGCAGCAAAGGATTCTGTGTGTTGTGGCAACAGAAGCTGACAGGAGTGTTGCCCTGATGTTCTAAGGCTGCTTCTTAAGCTCATCCTTGGCTTCTTGCAAGAGCCACATCCTCACCATCTGAGCAGAGGATTCGTGGCAAAAGGGTGTGATCAAGGCCTTGAGCTAACGTGAAGCCAAAGTCTCAATGTACATTGGGAACCCAGTGTCAGGTGAGGATGGATGTAGCTGCGGTGCTGACAGACGTGAGGGACGGCAGGGGACTGCCAAGATGAGCACAGGCTCTCTGTGTAAGATGCTAGTTATATACTATTCACTAAATCTGGGTTTGAAATTGCTCCAGATGAATGCCTGTAAGGGTCTCCTGAGCAGACCTTTTATGCTGGTCTATCTCCTAACAGTGCCAGTGAGTCCTGACAGAGACTCATTTAATTCCTGCCTGCACTAGAGTGCAAAACTTTCCTGTGGTAGTTTAATAAATAGATATTTACCTACGGGTTACTGAAAAGTCCCAGTGCTGGGAACTGGTCCATTTTCTATAGAGTGTGAACAGTGTCAGTACCAACTTCTCTACTTTCTCTGCAGGGATGCCCTTGTTTTAGAGATCTTGTTTACAACAACCCTCCAGATGGATCAGTCGTCAGCCTGTTGAAGTTTCCATTGAGACAGGGAGTTTGCTGACTGCTATTGTCACACCTGTGTTCTTGTCATGGCCTTTGTAACAGCTTCAGAGTGACTGAATTAGGCCTGAATCATTTACTTTCCTTCTTCTACCTCACAGAACAGCTTAGTTGTGTTTTTCTTCAAATAGGTGTTTGTCTAACTCATGTATAAAGAGGAAGTTTCTTAAGGATTGAGTTTGTGTTGTGGCACGGAAATCAAGTTTCTAAATATTTCAACAGACACTTATCTCCTTTGATGATGTGCTGGTGGGTGTTGCAAAGTTGGCCTATGGTTGCTATATGTGAGGCCTGAGGGAGGGAGTCTTGTTTCTCAGGAAGGGTGAGAATGAAATTGGATGAGGTGTGATTCCAGGTAAATGGAATAGCTTTTGGTAAGGACAACACTAGCATAAAATGTTCATATAGATTGAGTCAAGACACGTAGGAAAAGCAGTGACATCTTTAAGGTGGTTTATGTCAAACTTCTGTACAAACACACTATGAACCCAGCTGTGTATGGTATGTATGGTATCACCTTTGACTGTCAGTTGCTTGCTGTCTATCCTGGGCACAGTTCATATGTATAAATATGCCAAAGTGCTAAATCCTGTGGTAGAGCAAAAAAGGATGGCATGGTTCAGGGTTATATGCATTTCTGAAGCACTCTGTAATAGCATTAAGGAACCTAAAAGCCAATCTACGATATCTTTCAGGATGCAGAATATGTTTTGGTAGCTTTTTGCCTCCAGTGTTGTGCCTGGAGGTCCTACCATTTAGTATTTTGTTTGTTCCATATGTAAATCAAAGGCCCAAAGAGTAAAATAGGAGCAGATTTTGCCTGTATCTAGGGGTCAGAAACCTTTCCACATTTGTCAAAATAACTGGGTTGCAGACTGCATCCTAGATAACTCTCTGGTTAAGTCGTGAAACGCTCTTTTTCAAATACTGACTTCCACTTCTATGGCTCCTTTGGAGTATGAATTGTTGTGGTAAATTTGAGGGGCATTTTTTGGTCTGAAATTAAATACAGCCAACATAACAAAGTAGTTTCTTGTAGTGAATGCTATCTGCATGGCTGTAAGGCAGTGGATTAAGGCCTGAAGTTGCAGTTTACTTTTCTTTTGAAGCTTGCTGGTTTGGTCTTTCACCCATATCCTGTGTGATTTCAGCTCTCAGAATCCAAGAACCTGCCAGTATAGCAGATCTATTCCTCCTTTGTGTCACGACATCAAAAATTTCAGTTTTAGTTTCAATATTTGTATGTTGGCCTCTTCAGAAGGAATAAGCAGTGGTGCAGGTGCTCAATTGCTGAAATTAGTTCATTAATTTCCACCTAAGATTAAATGGAAGTGAATGTCCATGTTTCCCAGGAGCACAAGATAATTTGGTCAATAGCCAGAGGGTTTGGCTAGTAACTGAGCTTGTGGTAAACAGAAATAAACTATTTCAAGATGCCTTAGAGCTATGGAAGCTATTAAGCAGAAGTTTCTGTTAGGTTTTCCTGCTGGATCATCAAATTCCCCTGAAGTGAAAACTGTTGCTCTTGAGACCCATCAGGAGAACTATGAATTAAGGTCTATATTTACTGCATGGCTCTGATGCAGGATTTTGGGAAATGGAAAATACTAGCATTGTATTCATTGCTACAATAGGAAAACAGAGAAAATATTCAGACAAAGCATGAAAAAAAAAACCCAAAAACCCAGGAGAAACTTGGTTTCAGTCATGGGGTTTCAGAACTTAGTCATGGATGATAAAAATATTCTTTAGCATATCAAACTGAATGGTTGGCAACTTGAGCAATTCTGAATTTTCAAACAGTGCTGAAGATGCATCTGAGACCAACACCTCCTTTGAAGGGTCTCAGCTTCCTATGACTGTTGGAAGAAACCAAATATTTGGTTTCAGTAGCTTTAGTGCACTTTCTTCTGTGCGCGGCAAGCAAAGTCCCAGTTCTCCGAGGTGTAATTTGCTGGCAGCAACACTTTGATGTTTCCTCAGAAGAGGTAAGGAAAAGTCTGCCTAAAACTCACTTTTGTTCCTAGCAGACATCAATGCAAATACCTGAGTATTTTACATTCTGTCAAAAAATGTTGGCTGAATTGTCATCCCCCTGGAATAAATCAAGTCTGTGTATGGTATAATAAAAAGAACTGCAGGAATTTTTGGCTCTTGGCACAAAGCCATGCAAAAGGTGCCTGAATCTTTCTTTTACCTTAACTGCACTCATTCCATACCACTTGTTCAAGATAAACTCCCCCTTTTTTTGATAGACCAAAAGTCTATCATTTGGTTTTCAAATATTTGATTTGTTGCCAAGCTCTTCTATTTATCTTTCAGTCTTATTTTCTTCAGTTATGCAGTAAACTTTTCATTACAGCTGTCATTGAAAGTCTTCTGCTTGACTTTTGTCCTGGGTGTCTGTGTGGAAGAACCCATGACAAACATTTTATGTAGGGTCTAACACCTGGTGCATTATCCCATGTCATATGCTTTACTCATTTCAATAAGCCCACCTCGTAATTCAACTGTAATTCACATTTTCTAATATAGATTTTAATTTCATCATAGAAGTCTTTCATTTCCCAGGTATGCAGTTTGCTTGGTTTCTCTTCTCAGGTTATCCTCTGCTCACTCAATGTGATTGAGGGTGGAAAAAAGCAACAGCTTCAGAATGTGGATGTGAGCTAGACTACCTGTTTTCTTAGGTATAAAGATAACTCTGATTGCTTTGGATATCTCTAGTATGTGTTAGCTTGTATCAGTATGGACTCCAAACCTCCAACTATAATGAAGTCCAAATCTAATGTACCATAGAAAATATTTTAATTACCTTTATCTAAGATTTCATCCTGCAGTTCCACACTGTTATCTCCTGGGGTTCTGTGATAACTGGCTTCCTATTCTTCCCTCCCCTGCCTCTCACCTATCTTGATTTAGAGAGAAATATTTTTTACCTTTATCTGTTTTGCAAAATTTTCCCTATCCATTGTTTAAATATACTTTGGTTTTCCTTGTAAGATAATACCCTAATGCATAAACCACTTAAAAAAAAAAAAAAAAAGAC
>VZTN01029334.1:0-63993 GCA_013400515.1 Erpornis zantholeuca | reverse complement strand
GGCCTGTATCAGGAATAGTGTGGTCAGCAGAACAAAGGACGTGATTGTCCCACTTCCATGGCACTTGGCACTGGTGAGTCCACATCTCAAGTCCTGTGCCCAGTTCTAGATCCTTCAATTCAGGAAGGACATTGAGGTGCTGGAACAAGTACAGAGAAGGGCAACAAAGCTGGTGAAACATCCAGAGGGTAAGTGCTATGAGGAGCAGCTGANCTGGAACAAGTACAGAGAAGGGCAACAAAGCTGGTGAAACATCCAGAGGGTAAGTGCTATGAGGAGCAGCTGAGGGAGAATGGGTTTAGCCTGGAGAAAGAAGGCTTAGGGGAACGTTATCACTCTCTACAACCACCAGAAAGAAGTTTGTAGCCGGGGGGGGGGTCAGCCTCTTCTCCTAAGTAACAAGTGACAGGACGAGAGGAAATGGCCTCAAGCTGTGCCAGGGAGGTTCAGGATGGACATTAGGAAGAGTTTCTTCAAAGGATTTGTGATTCAATGCTGGAATGGGCTGCCCCAGAAGGTGGTGGAGTCACTATCCCTGGAAGTGCTCAAGATAAGACTGGACATGACACTCAGTGCCATGGTTTCATTTGCACAGTGGTGTTTGGTCAAAGCTTGGAAAAGACCTCTGAGATCATCAAGTCCAACTTGATTCAGTGAATCTGTGAATTAAACTAAGAGACTTTTTAAAATTGAGTTTGCCAATTAAAAGTCTTATGTCACCCATATTGGTAATGAGATGGAAAAGAGAAAATCCAAATATGTGGGACTGTAATGCATGTGAGGTGAACATTACTTTGGGGAAAGCTATCTGCTAAACTCCAAATTCATCTGTCCTGGTGAGGCTGCACCCACCAGGACTTACTCGTGAGGACAGGGCACTGCAGCTGTGTCCTGGCTGGGCCAGAAGGGAGCTGTGTTTGTTTTTAGTGTCCTGTGGCTGATGGACAGCCAGAACAGTATGGTTCTCCATCCCTTTCAGGAGCATAGGGGTCAGACCATGGTTGGTGGAGGCCTAGCCTGGTGATATGAAGCAGAAAGAGCTGTGCTGAAGGAGCAGGGAGATGAGAGACTCTCTGTCTCCCATAGCCTGAATAAAGAATCCCCTTTACACTCCTTAAAACTCAAATACTGTTTTCACTCTGCTAGGAAGGATCCTGCAGGCACCAAGCACAGAGAGGGTGCTTAACAAGTAATAAAGAACAGCAATAACAACTGATTAGGTCTGGGCAGGTAAGAAGAAGGGGAATACTTTGTGGGTGTTTAAAATCTTAAAATGCATTGCAAGCAAGTCCCTCCATGCACTGTTGTTAATTACCTAGACAACAGAAGCTGTGCAATCACCTTCAATCAGAGACTTCTATTTAATAAGCTTATTGTAATGTATTGCAATTAACGCTCTTCTAACAGTTTGTGCAAATTTTCAGCTTTTTCTCGCAGGGCAGAATTGTAAATCAAACTATAAAACTCATTGGTAAATCTACTTTTGCCCTGTTAAAGTAAGTGGATGGAAATGGTGGCAGAGCTGAGAATGGGACTCTCTGGGTAGCAGGATAGGATTGCCAGGCAGTGCTGGACAGTCACAGCTGTGCCCCAGTGTGGGTGGCTCCTGCAACTAATTGCGAAAAAAGACGGGGAGATCTCACAAATCCGCTAGAAACATTTGCACATTCACACTATTTAAAATGCTTCCAGTGTCAGGAGCAGGATCCTATTTGTCTCTCGTCCACAGCTAAATCAAGCAAAATTCCTTCTCTCTTGTACCAGCTCTGTTCAGAGCAAGTCAATTGGAAGTTGATCCAACAGACATCAGAAAAATGGGAACAAATTTTATCCTATAAAAGTTCCCTCTCAGTTTAGTTTGCCTATGTATGGATTTGGCCAAATTTGTTTCTTAGATGTATCTGCAACACCCAGATGTATATGTATGCACTTGTGAGATTCAGCTGGCAGAGAGCTCTGGTGTGTATGCTGTTAACAGTCACAAACATTAAGTGATGAGTGGGAACACTTAAAAATTATTCTGCAAGGATGATACTGCCCAGGAAGCAATTCTTTACAGGCAGGATAGTACTGTTTAGGATATTATTCCTTGGCTATGTATAACCATAGATTTCCTTTCTGATACTTTTCTATTCCAGGTTAGTTTTAGGCAGTGCACTAGAATGCTGAAATAAAAGAAGCAGAGCAGTATTTTGACTGACGCACCCCAAACAATAAGCATTAAATTCTGAGAGATGTTTCTCTTGTCCTGCTAGTTTGTTTAGACTATTTACAGGTTTTGCAAAATTTTTATGGAGATGAAGTATCTGCAATAGAGTTATCAATGATCAGATGAGACACTTAACCATTTAAAAAATATGTATGTGTGGTATATGAAGATACCATGCTGTGTAGAATTCGGCAATATAAATGCCCTGTGTGATGTTTGTACCTATATGACTCTTCAAGGTTGAGCAGAGAGGAAATTCTAAAAACAGAAAGAACAGGAAAATAGAGGCAGTTATATCAGTTGCATATTCTCTCTTTTTGTAGTGTTTTTTTCTTAGCACAGAGCTTGAGCACAGCCAGCTCTCACAAGAGGTGGACACTTGCCAGCCCCTTCTGGACACCCACTGAGGAAAAATAAAAATTCAGGAAAAATTTCAAAGCTTCAAAATTCGAATATTTTATTTGTTTATTTTTAATAACTGTCTTCATCTCCAAGGATTCCAAGGAATCGTGCTTTCAAAATGAACTCTGTTGGTTGGGGTTTTTTTGTTTGCTTGTGAGTTGTTAGCCTCTCCACAGTGTAAGTCCTCAGTCAGGTCTGTTTAAACAGTTTCTTGTCTGCTTAAGAGATTGACAGGAAGCAGGTGCTTTAAGTTTTTAGACAGATCAGCCTTTTCTCCATTTGGTTTAGCTGTAGCTTTAATCCCACTCCCTTCTCTGACCCAAAACCCCTTTTTTTCTTTTTTTTTTTTAATAATATTTTTTCCGTCTGCATTTGTGTATTGGTGAGAAACAGGCAGAGAATAGCTTTTCAGCTCTCCAGGGAGTGGTGCAACTGCAGCCTGAATATGGGATGCTCAGAGAGACATACTCTGAGCCAGGTCCTGCTCCCTGCTCGGAAATACTACAGCAAGAAATGTTTTGGTGCGAGCAGCCATGGCATGTGCAAGGCTGTTGTTGTTCAGTCTGAACTACAAGAGCTCCTTTCTGTAAAGCTGAGTTTTTACACATCTATGAAATATTTTTTATTTTTCTTGGTTATGGAACAGCCAGTGCCTCATTATGGAGCTCTCAGCCAGTAGCAGTGATGCTGTGCTGCTGCTTGTGGGTGCGTTGTCACTCTGATTAGTGGACCTAAGGGGCTCAGCTGCATTCCACTTCCTCTAATGTATATTCCTGTCACAAATATCATCTCAAGTTTGCAGCATAAGTTAGAAACATTTTTAACTGCACAGACCAAGAGATGTGAGAACAAGGTGAAGTGCTGGTAGAGCTGCAAGACTTACTGAACAGGTATCTTAAAGTTCAGAAAATGCTACTGGCTTTCTGTGGAAACCAAGCCCCCAACTGAGAGAGAAAAATAAATATTGTACAAATTAATTTTCAGTTTTCATCCAAACTAGGTCTGTTAACCATGATGCCATCTATTTGCAGAAATTAAATGCAGAAAACAAGTTAATTGTGGTAACTACTACAAATGTCTGCTACATGTAACTATGAATAAAACTGTATTCAGCTTTCCTTGAAGTGAGAAAAAAAAATGTTTCCAAATATTAGGAGTTTGCTTTTTTGGGTTTTGTTTTTTAATTGAACTTCTGGGAGAAAACAAAAATGTAAGGGAACAAAATTCAGAGAAAAGATTGCCAGAAATAGTAACATTCAAAACAACAAAATCCAACCAGAGAAATACTTTCTGTAAGTCACAACTGTGTGGCTCCTGTATTTTTGACTTTTTTCTGGGCTCGTACCATGTTGTTTGATCACTGAGCTTTTTCCCTGTGCCCTTCATCATGCATGTAGTTTGAAGAATATCTAGGTAATAATTTTCTTTTCTTGTTTTGTTTAAAAGAAAAAAGCAACAAACAAACAGGCTTTTCATAACATGAACAGGAAATATAAGGTGAGTTATACATAAATTAGGAAGCCTTATTTCTCCTTCATAAGACTGGTTTAACATTTTGATTGTAATATGTCTGCTCCCCAACAGAATCCCCAGAGGAGTTTAACACAATTTCATTCAGTGCTATTTGTTTAGAAGCTTCAAAGGAAACTTTAATTAGAGGAGGTTATCAAAGCTTAGAAGGTATCACTTCCAAAGCATCTATGCAGATGTGACAACTACAGTCAGCCTTCACATCTGCACAATAAAACTCTTCCTCAATCCCTTTTTTCTTTCCTTTTTTCATTTTTTTATTTATTTATATATTGGGGTGTTGTACTTTGCTTTGAGAGCTTTCTTTTATAGAGGTGTATGAGATTAGGCATGATTCAAACACCCTATGGATTCGGGAAGGAGAGGGATGAATAGTATCCATTACAGCCTTATCTTAGGCCATTGATTAAACCTGTTTCCATTGCAAGTTTCATTATTTTTGCAGTAGAGTTACAGTACATTTTCCCTTTTCTCTTATGTACATATTTTGCCTCTAATTATTTATGCAGAGAAGTTGTACATAAGAGATGATACAGCTTCTGTAAGAGACAAGAAAGATTTGGCAAAAAGAAAACATCTATCAGGGAGTCATGGGAATTCTGAGATATCAATGACAAATTTTTCAAGGTCTTTCATCTTCCAGTTTCTGACTTAGTTGAGAAACAGTGGTCTAAAAGTACAGACTGTATGTCTGTTACTGTATCCAAGAACAGTAACAACTGGTTTGTGCTAAAATTAGTGTCCTAAAATGGAGGGGAAAACTTTCACAAATCTTGAATGCTAGGGTTGAAAGTACGGGATTTGGTTACTGTCAATATTTAACAGATGACTGTTCAATTTATGTATATGCAAAGTCCCTGGGATCCTGATGTTGATGCACATAAATATAGAATGCTTTGCTGCTTAACAGAAAAATAAAATCTGGCATTATGTAGGTTTTTAGGACATCTCTCTTGGTACATAACAGATATTCTGATTTCTGAAAAATGCTGAAATAATTTTGATTGTACATCCTTGCTAAAATCAAATAAATGGACAAAGATATTTTGCAGAGTCCTGTTTGGGAAGCGTATGGAAATGTGTCTAGTGCCACCATGTTTATTTTTGCAGTGCAGAAATATCCTTGAAGTCAAATGAAGGAAATACGCCTACAATAACTCCTTTGATTATATGCCTACATATAATATGCCTACAATAACTCCTTCACAAGCTTATTTGCAGGTGAAAAGATAGAAGGATATTGAGGATGCCTAGAACAGTGATGCTTGCATGGCCTGTGGGATGCCATGGTTCTTTGTAGGTAACACTGATTTAAACATCTTGCACAGGTAACTCTATGTGGAAATGGTGCTTTGATACTGGAATCACTTTGGAAATTGCTTTTATGTTAAGCCTGCTCGTAGCTGTACAAAGAGGTGGTACTTGAGAACAAGCTCTTTATCATCATGAAAAAGCAAGGTCTGGCATCTGGAAGCTGAGGAAACTGAAGGCTGGGAATGCAGCACAATTTCTCAATGATGAGGGTAGACCACAAGTAGAACACGGANAAGCCTGCTCGTAGCTGTACAAAGAGGTGGTACTTGAGAACAAGCTCTTTATCATCATGAAAAAGCAAGGTCTGGCATCTGGAAGCTGAGGAAACTGCAGGCTGGGAATGCAGCACAATTTCTCAGTGATGAGGGTAGACCACAAGTAGAACACAGAAATGTGGAGGTAACTTGACTCTTTAGGCCAATATCAGATGGTTTTGGGAAAGATACTTTTTTGTTCAAGCATATCTTTTTATTCAAAAGGTACTCTTGTTAAGAGTATTGAGGTTGAACATAGGAAATAACATTCTCTGATTTAATGTTAAGAAATGGTGACTACATAATTTCAGTGATACAATAAATTTTTAGTTTCATCAAAAGGTATTGTAAGGGGCTTTGTGTTTTGCTTTATAGTTTAATGTTAGTTTTCTATACATATTGTAGTATATACATTAATTTATTTCATGTTTGAGAGTTGGAGGCATGTCTTTTTCACACAATGCCATTGGTCCTGTTAACATCTTCACCTTTTGGATCTCAGGCTGCTGTCTCAAAAAGGCTTTGACAGGGATTTCAGGTTTTCACTCAGCCCTAAAGATGCCATTTCTTCTGCCACCAACACTGGAAGTCAAATGTTCTCAACATAGAACAGAGGCAAATGTCAGCGAGTTTTTGTATTTCTGTCACTGTTCAAAATAGAACACCATTCATGAAAAAAATCTTTTCTTTATTATTCTTTCTAAGGCAAAGGTGTTCAGTCCAGATACTGAAACTTCCTATGTATTTCAAATACAATTAGAGGTAGCGGATGTTTTCATTTCAAGGAGTTTATTCAAGCTCCAGCTCTTGAGCAAAGAGCAAAAACTGTAGGTAGTGTTGTAGGCAGAAAGGCTAAAAATCCTTGTCTCTCCATTATAATAAATATCCTCTTACTTTTCTGTCCTTTTGGGAAAGGAGATGGGCTAAATCTGCTCCCTTTCCTAAAGGTAGGGTCTTTTGTTTCTGAGAGTAATTGGTTTTCTTCTCCTATTCAATTTCCACAAACTCCCCACTTTGGAACGCAGATGACAAGAGCTGGTTCAGGATAGGATAATTTCTGTAAACTTGTTTACTGCTTCTGAAGTCTTGTATGTGTTCTTAAAGTAGCTATTTGACTACAATCTGAAAGGGACAAAAATTATGGTGAGGGTTTGTGGGCACTCATGCAGTCTAACAGATTCTTTGTGTGTAGTACCAAATACTTTATTAAAAAATTAAACCACCCTGAGAAAACAAAGCAAGCTTTTATACACATGAAATAATTCTATAATTTATGTCAAAACTTATACTGAGAATATGCATTATAGCACCGAGTAAAACTAATTTCAGATTTATTATTGCCAAAAAATATATTCTACCATCTGTGTTTTCATACATCTATGTTTTCAAACATGATGAAGGGACACTGAAACTTAGGAGGTGCAAAGCTTAACCTACATTGCCAGGAATTAGCCAAATATGCTGCAGCACTATGGAGAAAAAAAAAAAAAAGGAAGAGAAATAGAAATTTCATGTCTAAACCAAGCATTGAGTCATTGTTGCCTGAAGGTATGCATCTTGAATGCTACTGAAAATCCCTACTATCTTTATATAATGAGGTTTCGAGAGATTTGGGGGGTTTATTACACTTGAGAAATTATCCTGCAGGGAATTAATTGTAGGTAATGATGAAAGACAAGGGTTTGAGTTTCTAGGTGTGCCAGAGAAGACTGGCTTATAACTGGGCTTGCTACAATAAATTCAGCTTAAATTTTGGGGAAGGAAGTTGCAGATGCTCATAAGGAAGCTGAGACAGTTACAGATAAAAACAGAGATGAGTTTGTAGGAACATCAGAGAGCCCAGTGACTAAAGAACACTCACTCTGGCAGTGAGGGATTTATGTTAGAGCTTTTACTGAACATTCCCATTGACTTGATTGTATACATGGGCTTGCACAAGATCATTTAGCTGAAAGGGCACTTTTCCCTGGCTCTGAACTGGGAAGAAGGGGAAGCTTCAGAAACTGAAGTTTTAGAAAAGAGAAAAGGAAATGTAAAAAGGACCTGTGTTTTTGTGGGTGAATTGAAATATCTGAGATCAATAAAAGTAACCCTTATCTTTATTTTATTATCTATTAAAAGAAAATGGGGAGATTTTGGGTTTTATTGTCTGCTAATTGAGTAATGTTTTATAAAAGATGTGAATCTCTTTAAAAATCATATTTTCTTTTAAGCTAGTGGAATTTCAGTGGGGGAAAGTGTCATCTTTGGAGTAGAAGGCCTCTTTGTGTTCATGGGGGTTTTATTTTGGTTTTGTGGGGGTCTTTTTATCTTTTCAAAATAACATATATCCAATATTGTAAAACTTTATGCCTTACAGGCAATTTCAGGAACTTGTTTAGTTTTATATCTAGCAGGCTATCTATAGGCATCACAAAGACGAGGTTCCTGTGAAAAACTGAAAATGAAAACATTTATCTTCACCTGTCAAGTTTGTTTTTTCTGTTTTCAGAGAGAAGTGCTTTTTAAAAATTGCATATATGCCTAAAAGACAGCCTAAAGCCCACTTAAGCAGCATGGAATTAATCTAGATTCCTTTGTTTTCATAAAGATATTTATTGCTCTACATTGAACACAGCTATAAATATCAAACAACGTGAAAAAAATATTTTTGCAGTGGAAAACTCATTTGCATTTTTTTGTAATGATTTATTTCATATACTAGTTAATCTGCCTTAAGTGCAAGTATGCTTTTACACCATCCATGCACTAATGAATTATTTATTAATCCATTTGTTTTAAATGTATCATAGTAATCTTATTTTTTTTAATTGCCATCTTTTAAAAATACGCAAAAATTCCCACAGTAATTAACAGCAGAAACAATGCTTGTGGAACATCAAATTCTTCTCCCAGTCCTAAAGCATCCTTATCCTTGGACAACAACATATCTTCTAGAGAACATGCAGGTTGCAACCAAGACAGGCTCACCAGCCATGCAGCTCTGGAATGGGCCAGGGACTCCCAGCTGTCAGAGGTTTTTTGGATAGTGCGCCTTCATGCAAGTCTGGGGTCAGAAGAGATCTGGGGGCTTAAGGAGGAAAATAAATAAAATAATACCTAGCAGAAGTTTCATTAAGGGTTTTTGCTTTCCTAGGGATATTGAATGTCACCTGTGGCTTGCTATGGTCAATTTAAAGTATTTGAGCCATCATCTCTTAAGCTTTTGTGCAACTTAAGTAAGAACTGGCTTATAGTAGTGAAAAGATCAGACTAAGCCTCTTCAGGTGGTGCAGCAAGACATTTGTGTAATGAAGTTTTACTGAGCCAGCAAAATTAGAAGCTTATCCTTCCCAGAATGGGACTTCTACACTTCTTACTGGCTTTGGATGTGACAGAGAAAAACAGGATTTTATTTGTGTCTGGTCAATTCTAAGTTTATGCTAGAATGGGCATGACTAAAAAATGGGACAACAGAATTTAAAAAAATTATCTGCAGGCTCTGACGCCCTCAATTTTTGCAAGAGGTTTACAAAGTGAGATGTTTACAAAGGAAGCTTACCTTAACTCAGATTAATTCAGATTTTTTTTTCCTGACACTCTTCCCAGCCCCCACTCTCTCCACAATTGTCATGGAAGATACTTGACCTCAAAATGTATTCCTGAAATACTTCAATTAAAATCAACTATTCTGCTTTACACCAGTATTTTGTCTATATTATGGGTTGTTGGGGTTGTGTAGTGGATTTGGGGGTTTTTTGTGTTTTGCTTGTTTGGCTTTTTCTTGTTGTTGAGGGGGGGTAGTGGTTGGGAAGGGTAGGGCTCTTTTTAATATAAAGTCAGGTTGAGATGCTTGTCTTTTAAAAGCAATAATTGCCAACATCTCTGACAGGGTCAATTGAAAATATGTAAATATGAGGAGGCAGCTCTACTGAAATGAATGAACAACTTGTTCCAACCGAGGATTTGCTCTACTATTTTGTTTTTAAAATTCTATAAGCCTGCATGAAAATATGCTTATTTTTACAACCCAAAATAAACCTTTTTGCTGATGCCCTGCAGGCTCATAAACAGCTTAAAAGCAATTCTGAGAGCTGATGTTATTAGCAACTGGAACTCTGTTTTGATTGACTGGGAGTATTAAACCAAGGGCTCTCCACTGAACCTTGTAGCATTACATCAGTAACTCAGAGTAAAAACGAGATCATGCACACATCCTTCCACTCTCTGAGCTTTGTATTGTACCCACGGCAGACACAATTTCTAGTTTGGTTAGAATTGTCATCCTTTTGCTTTTGTGGGAACTGATTTCATGAATAGGTTTAATATACAGTAATGGTGCAGACTGTTTTCCTTTGCCTTGTGGGTTTGGGTTTTTTTTATTTTCTATGTGAACTGTACAATATGAAGTTAAGACTATAATATAGTGAAAAAGGAGTGAAGAGTAAGCATGTTTCTGATTTTATTTATTTTATTTTAGGAAGATCTAACACTCCTCTGATCCCTTCTTAACATTCAGATTTGTTAGGGGGAGAGTAGGATGATTCAGTAATCATGCACAACAGGCTGACTTAAACTCAGTGTTCATTTCTGCCATCAGTTATTTTGAGATTCTTAATCCTTATGCTCTCAGATCCCGTGTGTATATAGTGTGGATAGCAAGAGTTTCTCGTCTGAGGTGATTTTAGGGTAAATTGATTTATTTCTGTAATGTTTAGTTTGCAGCATTGTGCTTCACAGATGAAACGGTAACAGGAATTTAAAGGAGAAAGGTATGTAACAGCCTATGAAGGGTAAAAAGGTGTCAAACCATCACGTAGTTGTCACCTGTAAAAATAACGCCCTTTACATTGTTTTTCTCTTTTACATAGGCTCAACATCTCCCTTTCCTGTGCCCGGTGCCTTCATTCCCTGGAGTTTTTCTGTTGTAATGCCTGTCAAGAGTGAAGTGTTTGCCATAGCACATTTAGCTGACACCATGCCTTCATTCCTCTGGCATGGTGGTGTGCCCACATCTCCCTCAGACAGCTACTCTCAGATTTAGAGTATTTCACACCACAGCAGTTCTGAGAAGACAGCAAAGAAGTGTAAATAGAGCATAAAAAATCCTGGCAGAATTACTTTTTGCCTTCATTTCTACCTATTCAGAGGAGAAAGATGTCATGACTACAGAGTGATACATACAATGGAAATGGTTGAGATTTATATTGAGAAGACTTGTAGAGGAGAGATAGAGCTAACATACAGAGATTTCTATCTGGTGTTAATTTTGACTTTCCCAGTAATTAGGAGTGTTTGTGATCCTCTAAGGAAGTCAGTTTTAACACAATCAGCAAACTTGATGAGTGATTATAATGTTGAAAAGCCATTTATTTTGCTCACAAATGAGCAAGGATCAGTGAAAACTCTGTTTGCAATTTAGACAAAGTTTGACAAACAGACCTCCTATCTTTAAAATTATTTGTGGCACGTGGTAATTTTTCCTGCAACTTTCAAAGGGGGTTTGGATATTTTTGACAAAATATATACTTTTTTGATTTGCAAAAGGAAACTTTGTTTTCCAACTCCTTGCAATTTTAAAACTGAAGAGTTGCTGAGTATAAGACACGTGTTTGGCCCTCAAAGACCTGGGGAGGATTAGGTAGAAATTCAAAGGCTCTGTATGAGCCAAATGATGTGCCGAAGAAAAGCTGATTTGGGAAATAGCCTTCACAAACACCGCAGGAATGGTGTAAGCAGAGGAACCTGATATCCAACAGATGGTTGTATCTAAAAGCTGATTGATTTTTATTCACTGTTATGATGTCTAAGGGATCACTGGTTCACTAGTATTGAGGAAGAGAGCAGGGAACCAGCCTATTTGAATCCTGTCCCATTTTCTCTTTCAATGAGACTTCAGAGGCAACATCTGAGAGACCTATAGGAATGTGTCATTTGTTGCACAACTCCATTGCTTCATTCTTTTTAAAATACAAAACAGTATTAAAGATTTTTTCCACAAAGTATTGATTTTTTCATATTGGTTTTCAGTATGTCCAGCCCCCAAGTAAATGCATGGGACACCAAAATTTCAGCTTCTCAAAAGTAAAGAAAAATCTTATTTGATGCTAAAATACTGTCTTAAGGCTCTTAAGTATTCTAGTAGTTCTTTCTTTCTCATTCCAAGCATACACTTTAGAATGTTGGTAAATGTGAGTTTGGCATTGCAGAATATGGGATATGACCCAGCCTCTTCAAAGTAACAGTATTTAAATTTGTCAGTTGTCTGATTGATCTTTTTTTCTAAGTTCATATCAAGGGAAAATACCAAAACCAATCTACTGTAGTTTATAAAAAACTTTCTGTACAACTGTCGTGTTCTCTCCTGGGTCTCTTAATTTTCATTCCCTCTTCTGTAATCTTACTGTTTTTTTTTTTTCCCTCAGCAGATTAGAGAACAATATCTTGCTGTTCTTGTCTAAGTTCTCAAGGATAAGACTCAGACTTACAAAACCAGTGAGTGCTCTTTTCTTTTATACCAATAGCTATCCAAAATAACTTCCTGACTGCATTCATTGATAATGGTCTTAGTACAACATTTGATGCTAAGGGAATAGAAACTGAAACCAGGCAAGTTGTCATGCTTTCTATAGTAAGTTTCATATAACAAGTTTCATATAGTAACATCAAAAATATTTTTCATTAAAAAGACTTTTAAGTCCTAGTGCTTGCTTCTGACTATATCTTCCTGTACCTCAACAATTTCAATAAATTCAATATCAGATTGCACCTGCTGTACAACAGTAAAACATAATGTACAGATTGATTTTTTTTGCCTCCAAAGACCTGTACTTCTCTCAAACACTATACTTGGGATTCCTCCATAATAGTCTTTTTTAGTTCATTTTCTTCTGTTGCTGTTACGCTACTCTTTTTCCTGCTTTTGGATAGTGTCTATGGCCTTTTTTAACACAGTAGAAGGAACCACATTATTTCTACATTAGTGTTCATTGGGAATCATACCTTCAGCTGACATTCTTGGAGGGACTTTGCTAGTGAATAGCACTGAAGTTCAGGTAATTCCTCTGATGACAAAAAAATGACTTGTATTTAAGAAATGATACAACTGGAGAAGTTGCAATAGTTAGTTTCTTTACCTGCCCCCAGTGCCTTTTTCCTGGAGACTGTCTGATGGCAGCTTTATGTCAGAGGGAGTTCAGTGGTACTTATGTCCAGCTCCTAGGCCCTGTAATGTATCACCCTGTGGATCAGAGAAAGCTTCTGCTGCTTTCGGTGCAGGCGAGCACAGCGTGATGGCTGCTGGCTGTCCTCGGAGACAGCTCTGCTGTGATCAAGGTAGTCTCCCACAGGTCAGAGACCTCTTTTCCTAGGTTGGTTAGGAGTGCTACAAGACATTGGTCCACACTGTTCAGGGCTTAATATGTTACTAACACAGTTAACTCATCTTGTTGTTATCCCTGCTAGGTGGAAGCAGTTGCTGCCATTGAGCAGCGTGCAGGGTTGCTGTCCCACTATGGCTGGTCTGCACTGCTGCCTGTGCTTCATTCTCTGCACTCTAGGGTGGAGGTTTTTTGATTGCATAAGAGCTCAAAACAACCTTTAGGAAAACCATGAGGGTCTTCCGTGGCCGTGCTTCTGTCTTGCAGGGTTTGGAGAAAAACACCCACTTCAGTCTATTCCTACTGTGAATGGGAGTAGAAAGCAATCCTGAGGAGATGCAGGGCTTCACCAGTTCCAGGAGGAACTGAAATTCATGCACAAAACTAGAGAGAACTTTTAGGCATCTTTAAGGAGAATTCATTAATGTTATTAATTTGGTGACCCTGTTTGGTACAATCAGAGAAAATGGACGCAGAGATACAAGGAAGGGTGAAGTTGTTGGGTTTTATTATATTTCCATGGAAGCAGCAGCATTAGGGCACCACTTTTTTTTTAAAGCCACTTCCAAAATATTGCCCAATCAAACTTTTGTTCTATTGTTTTCTGTTTGAGCAAAGAAGAAATCTGTCTTCTAACATTACCGTTTTTATTCTTAGGAGCCTGATTAATTTGTTTTCATTTTTCAGACAGTAATATAAAGGTCTTTGGATAAGAGAGGGATTTTTTTTTTTCTTACTTGCATGCTGTACAGCCACTCACTCAATAAAGCTATCCCAATGGCAATAGGAATTTCATCTAAAGCTTTTATTTTGAGGTTTCTTACTCCAGAGTTTGTTTCTCCTAAAGACAAATCTCTAATTAATGGTCAGTCACTGACATGGTGGTTTTGGTTAGCATATTGTATCCATCATCCTGAATAAGTCACCTGCTTGGTTAATGTCTTTTAAGGAATCCAGTATTTTTATTTTTTTTATTAATAAATACATACCCCAGTAACACAGCTCATCAAGTTATTTGTGTTCCTGTGTGTGCAGATTCAGCTATCTGTCAAGTTGATCCCTTTGTCATCAAGTGGCGTAGGAATTTTGGATGTGGAGTCAGTCCGCATATACTCCCTTACCCAAAAATAAGCAGCAGAAGGACTTGCATATGCAGGGTTCCTGGCAAATGCCTGCTATCTACTCATGCAAAATAAACATATCATTTCCATATACACTCTAGGTATGCAGCTTCTACCCTGTTTGAGATGCATGGCATTTTAATATGAAGAGAAGAGGCGCAAATCAATCTTCACTTCTAGGAGTCTGCCTCTCTTCCTGATACATACCTTTTGGCTGTGCTCAGTTTGACGTGCAACAGGTTATATACTACACTCTAAATAGGAATGGTTCACACCAGAACATGGCACTAGACCAAAACTAATATATTTGAAAGGCAACCAGGAGACTTGTTAGCATTAGACTGAGTGGATAGTCTGCTCTCAGAGGAAAGGAAGGAGAATGCCTGGATTGCATTCACAAACAGCAGAAGTCAACTATTTGTGTCAGCATTTCAAACCTCCCTTTTTTTTAAATGAGTAAACTAAAGAACAATGGCTCTTGGAAACTGATATGAGAATCATCAGCAGAACACTAGCTACTGTAATGTGCACAACTATTATTAACTTCAAAAGCAATGTTTTCTATGCATCAGCTGGCAGCAGGACAAGAACTTTGTCTTTTAGAATAAAATAATAGCACAGAGGTGGGCTTTCTAGTCACATTTCTAATGTTGTTAGAGCCCCTTCCATTTCTCTGTGTTCTTATCTTTATATACTACTTTAATTATCATTAAGCATGCCTTGGGAAGCATTATTTTTAATACTTTGCTTTCCCCTTGCCCTTTATATTTTCTAGCCCCAGCACTAGGAATTTTTGCCACTTGCCTTTCACCAGTTGATTGCTGATTTATTATGTAATTGTAATCAGGCATGATAAAACTGGTAATTACCGGTAACCCTCTTCTTCCATTCTGAGGTGTTTCTATCTCAAGTACTCCGTACTGTCTTGTACCTTTTCCTAAAGTGTGTGCGCATACATATGTACATGTTTTGTTATAGTTTTAAAATCAAATATGGTCACCCATATTTTAAATTGATATATTGCAAGTCGTGCTTGAATCTATGAAAAATCCTATGAAAAAGAGTTTATTTTTCTTGTTGTTGCTTTAGTCAGTCTGGTTATTTCTTCTGTATAGAGAGATCTGACGATAACTCTTATTTTACATTCAATTCAAAATTTGGGATTAGTTGAAGGTTGCAGTTAAAACTTCTGAATTTCTCTCATACATATCATGTGATACAAATTGCCTCTTGAATGTGTCTTTTACCCTGGATGTACTGTGGTGAATTTTCTTCTTTATGCTGTATTTAATCTCTACTGTGGTGTATTTTCTTCTTTATGTTGAATATAATCTCTTCAGCAACTAAAATTTTAACATACATCCCTGTTGTGTTCAACTTTTTGAATATCAAAATTACTTCTTCATTAATTTTCCTGTGTTTCCAGCATATCTGTATTAGAGATAATAATGAAAATTATACATAACTTCACTGACACATGTGTAGAATCATAAAATATCTCAAGTTGAAAGAGACCCATAAGGATCATAAAATCCAACTCCCTGCTCCTCAGAGGACTGCCTAAAAGTAAACCATATGCCTAGGAGTGTCATTCAGACACTCCTCGAACTCTGGCAGGATTGGGGCTGTGACCACTTTCCTGGGGAGCATGTTCCAGTGATCAACCATCCTCTCAGTGAAAAACCTTTCCAAATGTCCCATCTGAACTCCCCCTGACACAGCTTCCTTCCACTAGGATGTGTTTAGACAACTAAAGGACTATGCTGACAACCTTAAACCTTTCTTCACTTTCCAATTGCCTTTGTACATTTTCCTTATGTGTGACCAAACTTTGCAGGTCTTTGTCCTTCAAATAAAAATCTCAATTTTAAACTTACTGTTTAAATAAAGTCTTTTACCTGTTTCAATGATTTAAAATTCTGAAATATCTGATATTTCTTAAGTGTTTCATACTTTTGAAAATTAATTGGATAGAGAAGCTCTCAGCTTCAGGGATGTTTGGATTTTGGTAGGGTGTTTTTTATATATATATATTTAAACATGTTGTGAGAGTGTTTGAGCAGGCTTGACATCTCTCTTCCATTTATGTACAGGTGTACTCTATACAAATATAAGAATAAGCCTGTTTTTTACAGACAAGTCCTTTATTATTTTTCTCATTTCTGTATGTGTTGAAGTACGCTAATCTGAAATTAATTTTATGTCTCAAACTTGTTCTATGTCCAGATTTAAAAAGAAAATTCTTCAAATTCAAAGGACATAATTTAAAATAATTTTTTTTTTCCATGTAATTTTGAAATGAAAGACAAATCATCAGGAGGCACATTCTTTAAAAGTGCACAGAGGGGTCAAGAGATCACCATGTCTTTGCTTGTCCTCCAGAGGTTAAGCCAGCTTCCTAACCTTTTCTGGGTGACATTTCAACAGTGACACTCAAGAAGCAGACCTTACTGTTTGAACTGGCTTCTCAGGTTGCAAAAACTTTCTGACCTAATCCAACAGCTGGCTGTCATCTAAGATGGTAATCCTGTTTTTCCTCCATCCCAAACTGGCTATCTGGGCTTGTCTTCTCTCTTGCTTTGACTCTGCTATCTACTGGTGAGCCAGCATGCTTTGCCAGCAAAACAGACAATGATGGCTTTTATATTTTCCTCAAAAACAAAACCAAAAATTGTTTCTTGCCAATTTACTGGGGTAGGAAGTCCAGGCACTGGCTCAGACAAATGCCTGTGTCAGTGGTGAGGAGGCAGAGTAACAGCTGGCAGGTAGGTTGGTCTATCCCACTTTGGACTGCAGCATTTCCTAAGACTTGAACTCAGAAGATTCTGTCCTGCTTGGAAAAGGCTGATCTCTCCCAAAAGAGACCTTTAACGTTTGTTAAGTCCTTTTTTTCCCCGACAGCTTGTCCTCCTGTTAGCTACCAAACCTTACATTCTGATTTGCAATGCATCCTTGAAATGAATGCTGGTAATATCTCTGAGCCTGCTACCATAGTTCAAGAGAGCCCATCTCTAGCCAGATTTCCTCAGATGCAACTTGAGAGCCGCCCTCTTTGTGCCTTAATTATGCAGAACTCCTTGGGGCTTCAGCAGGAGTTTTGACTGTGCAAGTGATGCTGAATAAGGTCTCTAGTTTACAGGACTAATTATCCCGTACTTTGATTTGGCTCAAAGAGTGCAATTACTGAAGGAGAAAGTAGTACTGGAAGAAACCATCTCAAGGCAAAATTGGTTTAATTAATATCTTTAGAAATTAATGCTAGTGAATCTTTGCTCTGTTTCTTATTATGCTTTTTATGCTATCCCAAGACAAAATTTGTATCCAAACTGGCACAAAAAAGATGAAAAGAATTCGTGCTTTATGCTGCAACATTTTCCACTGTGTTTTTTGTTCACAAATGTTATCTGTACCTGCCAATGACTCTTGTCATGAGGCGCTTTTTCTAATGTTATGTGTTGGGTTTCCCAGTAGACTTTTACTTTTTGTTTTCCCAGAAGGTTTCAGTGTCTTTCGTAGCACCACTAGCAATAAAAAGATCTCCCAGGACAGATTTTACTTCCAGCTGTGTTCTGCAAGTGACTTGAAAAGTCTTAATAACTCATCCAGAAAGTGTCTTATATTCCCTGGGAATTACTTAAATTACTACTTTTCTTACTTCAACTCTGAGTTCAAAGGGGATTCATATGGTGGGGACACCCACACCACAAATTCTCTCTTTAATTCAGAGGCCAAAAATGACATCAAACAGGAACAAAAAGCCCCTCTCCTGTCCTCACCAGCTGTGCAGTGAGCTTTTAGCTCAGGGGAACTCTGATATCCAAAAACCTTCTAAGAGGCCACTTGTTCAGCAGCTCTTTCAGCTGCCTGCAGGAGCAGCCCACAGAGCAGTACTGCTGGATGCTGGAGAAGTCCCATTATGATAAATTATGCATGATAGTGGTACCTGCTGCTCCCATATCTGATGCACTTTGAATTCAGCTCAAGTTTTTTTGAGGGACTCAGTACCTCTTGCAAACTGCACTTTCATAAATTATTACTAATTAAAAATAGCTTAATGTTCAGTGGTGCTTTGAACCACAATTCCCATCGAAGTTGGAGAGTGTGCTTACAGCATTAAGTAGATCTACCAGCAAACCTGGTGGGTCAGGTACCAGATTCTGATTTAATTCCTGTATGTTTTTTGCCTTCATGAGTAGGTATGCTGGTTTAAGAAACATATTTTGTTTTCAATTATTTCGTGACTTTGCTTTTTAAAAGTATTAAATGTGCTATCTTTTTATGTGGTTAGTAAATGTTCTTTTCCTCCTCGTTTCAAGTGAGTGAAAGTTGGTCCAAGTAGCTCCTATAAAGGACTCATGTTGGAATAACTGTGGAAAAAGTGTCATTGTTGTACTTCATCAGATAAATGATGGAAACTGAAGAAGCTAACAAAGCTAGTGATCTTTATGTTTAGAATTTTCAAGAATAGGATCTTTACCAAATACTTATTTTCCCTCCTTTTCTTTCTTAAAAAAAAACCCCACAAGCTGTAAATTCCAATCCTTTTCCTTACCCCTTCAATTCTCCCCTAGATGTCAATGATAGATCCAAAATTGATTTTGTCTTTTGGGGCTTTTTCCTCTCAAAACTCAGGGTAGGAGGAGATTCTTTGTGGATTGTGTCTTCCTCTTGGTGATCTCAGGAAACTGAGATGTTTGATAGGAAACAGGAAACCATGTTTGATATAGACCTCTTATAATAGAAGAATTATTATTTTGACATATGGAGTATCTAGATACCTAATAAGTTATACTAATTTTACTGGTTTGAATCAGTTTAGATTAAAAAGTGCTCCCTGAAGAAAATAAAACATGATGTGTTGCCTAGTTCAACTGACTTCTGCAAAATTGGGAACACAAACATACAATTTGAATTTTCCCTTGCTTATTTTTCTTTTACTCTGTCTGCCAGCCTGTTGCTGTTGAGCAGTGGATGAAATAGAAGCGATGGCCATGATGTGTCAGTGGTTGATAAGTGAAATACTATTTTAAAGGCTGTTCAACTCCTCATTGTTTTTTCTGGTCAGCTGTTCCTGTCATTTAAATTATGATTACAGTAGATGTTAAAACAATCCCCCCTTATACTGCAGCTCCCTTGATATATTTAACTTGATTTATTGTGGTTCAATGTCAGGATGCTTTGAGGGACAATTATAACTCCTCCTAGCATTTTAAATAATGTGAAAATGTATTCATTGTCTTCAATGAATTAATTCCCAGCTAGAATTTCCACCTCAGTTGCAGTTAGTTATTGAGGAATACTCTAAAAATTCATTTTAAATGCTCTTTTCTCTTGAGTCTGATGAAAAGCTAATGGATCTTCACCAGCAGGACTAAACCCAAGGATTTATCTTTCCAGTTTGAGTTTGGTTTGTTTTTTTCCATCTCACGTCTGTGTGTTTTGGCATAACATGGGATAGAAAAAGCAGCATGAAAGAGTCAGTCTGTGTGCATCTGCAGTGCTGGCAATGCAAGGGCAGGCTCTGGCTGGCTGGCTGGCTGGGGGATGCTGCTGCTATTTTACCTCATTCCCCAAGGCTTCTAACTTCCGTTTCTCTCAGGTACCATAAGTAAAATTAAACACTTTTTTGTTTTGTCTGAATGTCAATGCATTTCCTTTTCAAATAGGAAGCATGCAACTCCTGGCTTAGGGAAAAGTAGCTTGGTCTGTGGTAAGGGGTTGTTTGGTAGGATATGGGGTACCTCACTTCAGGTTTTCTCTCTGCTCAAATCAAAATAGTTTTGCATTCTGTATCACTCACTGAGGCAGAGCTCAGACACTTGAACCTGGGCTTCCCACTTCCTAGCCTATGATAGTTGTCTTTGTTTGCTTTTCTTGTTCCTAAAAAACAATTTCACTGAAAGCATTCTGGAAATGGAAGTGTCTGAATGAAACATGTTGAGTTTGATGAGTTAGCACATATTTAACAGACTGTACAGATCAATCTTAGTGCCTAAAGTTGGCAAGAGAGAGAAAATGCATAAAAATAGTTGCAAACAGACTACAATGGAGTGAATGCTGAACAGGGATTTTTGGAGACAGTGAGGGAGGTGCTGTTTATTTTGAGCCAGCTCATGCTTTGTTAATTCAGTTACTGGCAACTTGTCTGGGATTTGAGTCTCTCCATTTTAACTCATGAAAACTTAATTTTGCATGACAAAAATGCAGAATGATGAGTATGTGTTTCCAATTTTGAGAAGGCTGTTAAGGAGGATCCAGTCCTGTGCTAATGGAAGTCCTGCTGCTACTGTTGTGTAGTGGGAAAAGCAAGACTTGAAGGGTTGCACAGATAAGTGCTCCACTTAGCATTACATAGGGGATAGCATTTCAGCTAATGTGCCAGGCTCATTTCCTGCCAATTCCCACTTCTGTTCTTGGTTTGTTCTCCTATTTCCCCTCTTGGTATAAGAGGGGAGGCTTCAGAGACTTTTATTGCTAGTGGCTATGGTCTAAGCCCACTCCTTGCCCTTCCTTGCTCTTGGTTACCTTGTGCTGGTACTGGCATGCATAAACTAGAAAATAGGTTTATTCTATTAGCTCATAAAGATTACTGGAGCCCCTGGAATCCTTGACAGTAAGGAATGGGGAAAACAGTGATATCGCAGCATTCTCAAAATTTAATATTTTTATGTATGTGTTTTGCATATGTTGCTGAAATTGTGGGGTTTATAATTTTCTTTAGTATACTCAAACCATGTTATGAGTTGGTGTGCTTTTGAGGACTTTTTCTAAGCTTAGTTCTGCATTTCTAGCTATTGGGCCAACTTCTATAAAATTGAGAGTTTCAAAATCAGGTAATTACTATGCAAAACAGAGCTCTGTCATAAAACATTGTTGTAAACGGTGTATGGGTAGAAAAAAAGGGGGAATTTTGTAATCTGGCCCTTACATGTTTTAGAAAAGCACAAAATGTATTTATTTGAGCCGGTAATGTTTAAATAAATTTTAACTCCATGCAGAAAAATCATGTAAAAAATAACAGCAACAACAAGATTGGATGCTAAATTGTGGGACAACAGCCTGAGAGATGCTACTCTCTGAGGGCTGTTTCGCAATTCCAGTTTTGAATGCCACAGCTTTGTTTTTAATTTTGGGACTCTATGTGGAACCTCCAGGACTTTCACCTTTTCACTTTCCAGCTACAGGGATTGTTTTCCCGTGTTTGTTTACCTTTTTGGTGGCGTTGGCTTGCCCGCTCACTGCTCTGGAGCTAATCAAGCAGTCTGCTCGGCCAGCACTCTGCAGTGTTCGTTCCTTTGGTGTGGCTTCCCTCCTTTGCACTCATCAGTGTGCAGTGGATTGCTGGCAATCCATTCCCTTCTGCTGCTGGTTCTGTGGTTATGCCCACCTTGGGCTTTGTTCATTGTTTTCATCACAAATGATGCTGCAGCTTCTGTAAAATGGTTAGGAACTTGTCAGAAGTAGGTAAGAAATGAGAAATCATTAAGTTGATGCTGTTCTCTGCTGGCTTCTGTTGTGCTTGCTGTTCTGATTTCTCTGGCCACCACTGTTTCTATTTTACTTACATAAATTCCAAGTTTTTACTGTTGTGTAGTTCATAATTTTCTCAAGCACTTCTTAGAATAATACTCCTGGCCATCTACACCATCAAAATGTGATCATGCATGTGTCCACTAATCCCTAGTGGATACTAGCTTTGTGAATCATTTCAGGCACTCACTTAAAATAAAAATACGTAATGCAGTCATCTGCCCTCCAAAATCCTCAACAAGAGACATACCCTGGTCTTATTTGTGTTGGTGTAAATCCAGAATCCCTTTATATCCATTAGTGGCTTTAATACAGATTAACCCTGTTTTTAAATGGAATCAGGATTGGGCCAGTTGCATGTTGGCTTTACATCTTAAATGGTGCTACTAGATTAATAGGAATTTCACAAGTGCTCAGTTTTCTCAGGTGGGAACACTCTGTCCATACTTGTGTTATGAACTGCAAAACTGACAATGTACAGCATTCCTTTAGATTGCAGCAGGCTGATCCTGCCTTTGGAACTATGATCCCAGCTTACATACCTTGTGAAGTTGCAGTTTTAGTCCATTCACTAAATTTTGCTCCCAGCTGTGTTCAGACAGCAATATAGAAGAGTAGCTTGTAACAATATTTGGATCCAGTCTTGAGAGACAACAATGAGTATAATTTGGAGCAGAACCTGAGATGCACTGTCCTATATACTAAGACAGAGAAACTTATTTTAATAAATGCTTTTTGAAATATTTAACCGTTTACCTGTAAGTTTCCCAACACATCAGGGTTTTTATTTTGTATGTGTAAACAATAAAATAATAATTATTTAAAAACCTGTTCGGATTTGAAAGGTTAAATATTACCAATAAAGAGGATTACTAAAAATCTCACTTCGCAATGAGAGAGCACATTATTTGATGAAACTAATATTTCTAACAGCTTTGCTCCTGTCTGGTGTCAGTGAATTAAACAAATGCAAGGGCTGCTTATCTAGTTCTGCTCATGGTATATGGCCCCCTAAAGTACACAGTATTGTGTATTTACATTGCTGTAAAGTCAGGATAAATGAAAATGGAGCCTTGGTAGGTAGTGCTTGTGTTGTTTGGTCTTGGAGGAGGGGGATCCTGGTAATCTGTTTCCCCATGGTTTGCAGGAAACAGCTTGAGTCTAGGTGGGGACAAGGAAAGAAGGGAGTTCCTGGGAGATGCGGTTGCTTCTGTGAACATATTATCAGGATGGGTAATTAAAAGTACTCTTATGTAACTTGGAGTGAGAATAGTCCATCCTTTCAGTCAGGTATGCATTATTCTACATATACTCCTCTGTGGCTTTGACCCTCTGTAGCCATTTCAATTAATGTGCTAGCTTTTGAGGTAAGGCTAATGAAGGTTCTAGAGAGGGAGTGAGGGTGAGTGCAGCCGGCATTCATCCCATAAAATGCAGGACTGGATAGGTATTCTTGAGCTCCACCTACAGTCAGATCAGTGCTGTGCCTAAACACGTGTTGGTTTATGCGGGCACCATGCCCGCAGCTAGAGTTGCTTGCATATTTTCCCAGCATGGTTGTGTTAGAGTGGTGCTCTGGGGGCTGCCATTCCCTGTTTCTCAGCATAGTATTAAGCGCTGTGCTGATAACTTTATAATGCTGGCAGTGTTGCTGCTGGCATGTTGGAGCCTACCTATCTGCATCTGACTTTCTGTTACACATAGATGTGCCCAGCTTTGACTAGCTTGTACTGAGAGCAGGTGCAGTTTGAGAAGCTGTGTTGGACAGATCACTTAAATTTTTTTCCCTGCCTTTCTTGTGTGTGAGTTGAAAATAATTCTTTTCAAATTGCTTTGAAAATTAAGGCACAGAGGGTGCTACATAATATCCTCAGCTCATTTAAAAGAAATAGTTTATGTGGTGAGGGGGGTGGAGGCAGAAGTCTAATGTCCAGCTGAACTGTATCCAACTAGAATGATGAGCCTCTGAATTTAAAGGAACTTCCATTTGGGAGGGGTACTGCTTTTCTTTCTAAACTGTATGTTGTTCTTAGACATAGTCTTAAAGGCTCATAATGCAGTCAGGCTTTAAATTTCTGCCAGTTGTCTCCCCCCTACATGCTTTTGAGTAAGTTTCAATAAATAATAATCAGATGACCAAAAGGAAGTAAAATTTAAGGTTTTGCCACTGTCTTCTTCTCAGGCTGGTATAAAGAGCACCCAGGACATATTTAATGCCCTCTGCTACTGCATAACCTACTGAGATGAGTAAGAGTTATCTTCCTGGCATGGGTCCCCCCCGACCACTGGAAAAAGGATGGGTTGGTGATTCCTTCTTCTTAATGTCACTCAAAGATATTGTTCATCTGAGAGGTATTGGAAGGGTGGGAGAAAAGGGGTTATCCAAGGGGTTGTTTGCTCACCAACTGCATTAGCTGCTGTCTATCATCTCCTTCATCTGAGCAGATGTTGGATTAGTATTCTAGGACTTCTGAGGATTATCACCTTCTCTTCCCTTCTCTCTCACCCTCCCACCATATGGTGCTTTACACCTCACCCTTGTCTTTTTCCTGTCCTGGTGGTTAAGGATTAAGCTAAGCAACGTGGCTCCAGAATAGAGAATTTGAACATCCAGCTTGCATTGTTGGGATCTTCTGTTATAGATGCTGGAAATAACAGGGTTTTGACTTTTTTCATTTTTTTTCAAATTTGTTTTGTTGCTCTAAAACATATGCTTAAAATAGACTGCTATCTCCAAGACTCGTTCTCTGTTAATCAGCAGCAAACAAAGTAAGCCAATGCGGACCATGTGTGTAGAGAAAAATGGGTGAAGACATAATCAGGGCTATTCTTCTACTCAGAGTAAATATTAACAACAGTGTTTCATGACAAACTATAATTGAGGACATTAACTTACTGGGGAAAATAATCTTCCTTGATAAACAGGCACATGTTGCTGTTGCATCAGGTGCTGACAGAAGCAATATTATCTAGTTTTCAGTAAGTCTGCCTACATGAGTGTCCATCTATAAAATGGTGTTTTATGGCACAACGGAATATTTTTGTGGAAGTGTTCCTGATTCCAATTTGATTTCCCACTTGCTTTCTCTTCTTACAGAGTTAAATAGGTTTCATTTCTATTCACATTTTTACAGCTACAAAAATAACCTATATACATATTTATCTGTACACATCTTAGCTACATGTGCTTTGCCAATTTCAATACTATCAGAAGCTTTTATGCAAAGGTAAGCCTCATTTTTGGTCCAAAATTATATTTAGATTATTCTGTCTTTTATTCTTGTATGTCTGAATCTGTGCAATTCTGTTGGCGTCAGCGGCAATGCATATCAGATTCACAGTTGAAATAGGGAGACAAAGGCTGTGCACCTTAATCTGCTTTACTGTTTTGTTACATTTGTAATAGAAAAAAGAACTTTAGTCCAGATTATAGCAGCAAAAACAGAAATATTAATTTCATTTCAAAAAAACCAAACAAACCCTCCACCCCTCAAAACCCCCACACTGTTCATTATGAGCAATTGAAGAAGGAAGGGTTAGAAAGCATTAGTTCCATTTAGGATTATGCAGAAGAAAAATTGTTTGTGTGATTTTGGAGACTTTTTGTTTGTCTGTTTGCCTGCTTGTTTGTTTTCCGGTGGAACTTGCTCTATGCATGGAAATTAAATTGTTTGATACATCAACAACAAAAGCAGGGACTGATCACTGTGAATTCATGAACTATCAGAAAGAAAACAAACAGAAAAACATATACAGTAGATTAATGCAAAGATGGAAATGGGCAAGATCCTTGTTCCATAAAATGAATCCCAGATACCTTCAATTCTATTTTGGCTGTGGTGATTCATGTCTCTTCAGAAGTTTCTCAACAGCAGCAACTGTTGTATGCTGCCTTTGAAACCCGCATGCTACCACTGAAGCAGGGTTTGAATCAGCATGGAATTTGGCTTATCAGACTGTGTCTGGGAAGCCAGCAGTTTTTGTCATGCCAGATTGCATCTGGATTAAAAACAGAAGAAAAATGTAGTGACACATTGTGAAAAGAAAAAGACAAGCTTTATTGGCTTCAGTGAAATCTCATAATCAGATAAATGTTTCATACTTTGGATATAATAGTTATTTAAGCAGTAATTATATTCATTAAATACATGCTTTAAAGTTAATGTTGCTGGAGATATTTCAAGTATTAGAGATGTGCACGTAAGTCACTTTTCATATTTAGAAATCTTCTGATGCTTATAAGAATTTCATGCTTTTTGATGTGTTTATATGAAAATCAGGATGGAAGAACAGACTATTTTTTCTTGAAGTCAAAAACACAAAAAAATTTTGTTTGTGATCATGTCTTCTTAAGACATTGATGCAACATCCTAGAGCAGTATGATTTTAATTGAGCAGTAGTTTTCTGTCTCACCCTGAAGAAAAACTGAAAGTTCTTTAGGCATACATTAGTAGCCTAGATAGAAAATCAGAAAATAAAGGTTCATATCTTTATTTAGGAGGTTAAGTTGTCTGAAATTTATTCTCTTTGCTAAAAGGAGTTTCATCAGCAGTCCTGTACCTCTTTCTCCCCAAGGATAGAGAGAATTTTGGTGGCTGCAAATGAAATGATAACCTAGGAGGAATTGTATGATTGCCAGCACTCTCTCCTAAACATTTGTTAAAAGCATAGCTGTGGAAATTAGCTATTTCTAGCTAATCATAGCTAGATTATAAGGAATGTCAGTTTGATGGAGGTGAGGAAGGAAGGGGACAGAAATGGGACTGTCAGAGTTAATTCTGCGAATTGACGTCTGGTAAAAAAGCAATTAGGGTTATTTGGACAGCTTGCCCAGAACAGCATATTTCTCACCTTTGTCATTCATAGAAGGAGTAGCTGCCTGTACTAGATGCATTTTTGTGTAAAGCTGCAAAAGATATAGGTCGTGTTTAAGCAAGTTGTCTTAAAATTTAAAACTAAAAGGGTAATCCAAGTATAACAAGTAGTTGGATTGCTCTCTACACTACTAAGGTTCTTTTTTTTTTTTAATGTCATATCAATCTGTGTTTTGTGTTAAAACAGGGCACAAGGCCAGTAAAATCTAGTTTTATCACTGCCTGTATTAAGTTCGCTGGAAGACTGAAGACTGAGGTGTTTTGACTCTGAGAAAAGCATGTCAGAGTTGCAAGAGTCTTGTAGATATGAGAAAAGATGGAGAAGGAAAAATATAAACTCACAGTAACCTGAAATCTCAGAAGTTTGCCCCAGTTTTATAATAAAACAAAACTGAATGACATGACTAACTCTCACAGCATGCCACCACGGGAGTTAATATGTTACTGGCTGATGACAGTGATTAGGATGTTAAAAAATGCCTATATAAGGCACCCCTAGGATTAATTAGCAGATAAAACTATGAAAATCCATTTCTGTAAATATTGGTGGGAAATGCCCATGAAAATATTGGCTTCTGCATGGGCTTTTGGAAAGGACTGGCTGATAGAGGTTGAATAACAGCTCACATAGCATAGATTGGTCTGGGACAGCAGAGGAAGATCTCCCTTTCTTTCCTTGGCACCAACCACTTCCTGAGCATAGCTGGCCTACCCATGTGCATGTAGGTTCCTTCACAAGTTAAAGGATTTGTTCTGCTATTTTCCTGTAACTCTGAAGCTCTTCTGAGACTTTCTATAAATGACAATAAGGTTCATCAGGCTCTTACTCAATTTTTCAGGAATATGATGACTATTGGGATGCACAGCGTTCTGGATTTGTCTCCCACTAACATTAGCTGTAATGAGAGATAAGGTCAGAGGTCATCATCTAACACTAGCACAGTTCCAGGGTTTGGGATTTTTGTTCTAGGTTTTTTTTTCAGAAGTGTTTAACGTGTTCCCTTTTTCCTTTGCATTAGGAGTAGATTTACTTTCCCCTTTCCAAGTAACCAGATGCTACTGTAGTCACAGAGCATGCAGGCTCACGTGGGGTTAAATGGTTTCCTCCATTTCAGATTTTGTGCCGACCAGATTTAAATTCAACACCGTTTGTTTAGGATTCTGTACTCAGCACTTTGTATTAGATGAGAAGAAGCCCTGCATTTAAATTATTCAGTCTTTAGGACTGATGAAAATTGTCAATCACTTTCTAGCATATTTAACTTATCCTAAAGGATGCTTACAGGTGCAAAAATTCACATCCAGTTGCATTTATACATCCTTGGGTTTATTTTGTCACTGAGTGACTCTGTCCTCCTCGCCTTCTAATGTATTCTTGTGTTGCCCTACAGATGGTGGGCAGAAATCAGGTTTTGGGTATAAAAATAATAAATTCCATTTTCCTCAAATTGATAAGACTGGCAGAGAAACAAATAACATGGAAACATTAAACGTAACAATGGCTGGCATGTCTGCCTAAAGTAGGAGAAATGCCACTATGGCAGGTTATTTGCTTGGATAACTGCAGAGTCAGTAAGTATTATAATTATTTCTGATATTTATGTTCTGTCAGGGCATCAAGAGAAGAGATGGTGTTAACTCTGAAGTGAAAACAGGGCTGAAGTGAAGGTGGGACAGGACATGCAATCTGGGAGGGTGTGTGTGGCAGACCTGAACCAGACAACCACCTTTCCCAGTGTCAAAATGCTTCCACCCCACATCAGGACCACAAAGTTTCATTTTAAATAAATAAACAAATAAATAGTTGGCAGGATTCTTCCAGGACCAGCCTTTTCAGAAGCCACGCTGGGGTGCAAGGCCTGGGCCTGCTTGGTCTGAGAGAGAGGCGTAAGTTTGGCTGCCCATGACAGCATTGTCCCAAGTGTCTGATCAACATGGGGACAGAGGATGATATGGGGATGGGGAGGTCAGCACCTCCTGGGTGCCCAGGGTGCAAGGAGAACCATGGAAGGTGTAGGCTGCCCACATGTCTCCTCATGGGGGAGCTGGAGGCAGGAGCACTGGCCCTGAAACAGGGTGGTTGTGGGGAGCTGAAGGCTGGCAGGCACTGCATTCGCTGGATTGGGGCTTGGTGTTAGCTGGGAATTCTTCCTGACATGGATGTCAGGAAGGATGATTAGGAAAATCTCAGCCTGCTCTGCCATTTGTGAAACAGTTGGTCAGGGCAGCTGAGTTCTCCCTCCTGAAAGAAGCCCCATGGGCATGGAGAGCAAACCCCACAGTGGGAGAGGGTGGTGCTCCTGAGCTTGTTTTGGGTTTCTGGCTCCTTCAACCAAAAGAGAAAGTCCCAGGGAACTGGCTGGTAGGCTGAAATTCATGGTCATTCATTGCACATGAATGAACATCCCTTCATCCCTTCTGTGGATGAAGATCATCAATCAAAACAAAAGAGTTGTCTTTATGCAACGTTCCAGGCTTGAAACTAGATGAAAGCCAGTTGGTGATCTCCACATGGTAACAACCTTTAGTAAAAAGGCTTCAATGGTGATGCTTCAAAAAAGAGTAGTGGTTGAAGCATCACCATTGAGAAGTGGTTACTGAACTAACACTTTGAAACTCTTTAAAACCATCTGAGGGAAATTGCCACATCCAATGCCCCTCAGAGTGGACAATGACTTCATACAGCCTCATGAAGGAGTGTTTTTACTGAGCTTGTAGTTAGCTGTGTCCTTCCATGATGACACGACTTTTCTCTTTTGAGAACCTCCTTATGGACTTTAAAAAACCCCAAACATAAACAATGAGGAGGTAGAAATACTGGCCTCTGACCAGACCTGTGTGCATATGCTTCCAGAAGGACAGCATAGATAACACGTTTTATTTCTTCATATTTAGAAACTTTCCATAGTTTAGTGCTACTAAGCAAGCGACTCAAATTCAAAGACATGCATTTTTTTGCTACATCCTGCAGGTCTCTGTACTCTACTTCTTTCTTCTTTCCTGTGAATCTGGATAATTTTTTTTTGAAATACCATTTTCTGCCTGACTCAGCAGTTGCCTCTATGATAAATCTGAGGGACAGGAGAGGGGACAGGCTCTTTATCTGGCAAAAAATTTAATGAGGTATGTGTTTCTTTCAGCTCTTAGTGGGAATAAAACTCTCTTTGTAAAAACCTCTGAGAAATTTATCCAGCTGAGGTTTGTCAGATTTACGTGGGCTTTTTTATTCATTTGATAGCTTAAAAAAGAAAATTCAGGCCTAGCAGTCAGGTGTACCATGTGGGTGTGCAATACACCCTAGAGGACTATGAATCTGATGAATAGTTAGCTTCTTATAATGATAAGTATCTCATCCATGATGTACAATAATACTAATTTTTAATGCTTTCAGAAGTTCACATGTAAAGCTTTGCCAAATCAAAGAATCCACATTAAAAAGCATCAAAAAACTTTGTTTAGACCTCTCTTTTTCTTGCTTTATGATAAATAGTTGGGAGTAATTACTTTTATTTTATATAACTATGAAGTTTCCAAATGAAAGATTATAAGTACATAACTTGAATGTAAGATTGTGATGTCCTCATCAAGGTTCAGTCCTAAAGTGTTTTTTGGATGATTTTGAAGTTTATCAGGTAAAAATAAAGAAAGAAATATGGGACTGAATCTTTAAATTAGCATGATGTCTTGCCGGGAATAGCTGGCTAATGAAAGTCAACAGCAGCCAGTCAAGTAATCACTTATTGGAGCTGTCAGATGGGTCTCCACCGAAACACTTGCTCATTTCTGAAGATCTCTTCTTTTGTTGCTTTACTCATTTGAGGTGAGAGGATCATGCTGTCATTTTCATCACTGAAACTTGTACTTACTTGTAAGTTCAGAATGTGCCTAGGAATCATAAAAGGAATAAATCCTTTAGGTTTGCCAAGAACCTGAAACCCTCACTTCTGATAATCTGCCTGTCATTTGCAACCAGGGAGATGTTAATATGAAAGGCAGGTTTTCTTAAAGGGCTGGGAAAAGAGAATAAATTCCCATCACTTGTCTAGCTGCTCTGTGCTGTCACCAAACAGCTTTGAAGATACCTACTCTGTTTAAAGTCAGTTTCTGACTTTTCTGTGGCTTTGGAGGACAGCCCAAACCAAATAAATGAGTAAGCTGCTATGCAAGCCATCTTATCAACTGTGTAATTCATGCTTAAATCTCCTACTAAATATTTAGACCTTGATACTTATATTCATTCCCATAATATCATGGCCTCATTCCAACATAAATATATGCTGAATTGGGGTCCTTGCAGTGGTTCATTAGGTCATTCCTCTAAGTGGTAGAGATTTTCCCCCTTGTTAGCCCTGATTACCTGTTAAATATAGAGATACAAGTTTATCCCCATCCTGGTACTTACCAGATTCATCATCACCACAGGGCAAAAACTGGTCTTTTCATTTTTGAGAAGATCCAGAATGAAATCTCTGTCACTGATACATGGTCAACTTTCAGAACTGGATCAGAGTGAACAAACAACTTTTCTATATCCCTGATTGTCTTGTAGTCAATTTTGATGGGAAATAGGAACACAATGCTTGATCTGCATGAAAACTGAGAAACCACACACAAAAGCTGTAGGCATTTCTCTGCTCAGCACACACTTGCCTTACTGCTGCAGGGTACTGCCTAAGTGTGTCCACAGATGACTTTGGCTGCACTTTTGGGATACAGTAAAACCACACTTATACATTTGTGTGTGTCTTCGTGTATCTGTGAGAGCAATTTGCTGCAGCAAATTACAGGTGGGCTAATAATAAGGGCTGCCATCATCTCAGGGTGCAGTCAAAGTTTTCTGAATTAGTCTTAGAGGTGAACTCACTGTCTCTGTTCAGGGATTTATTAATGATGGTAAGAGATATTTACAGAGCTTTGATTCTGCATTGTTACACACAGGAGTGAATGACTAAAGAATTAAGTTGAATTGAATATTTGCACTGGCAAGAGTGTTAAGCTTCTGCAACTCACTCATACTGTGATGATTCAACTCTGGTTGTTGCTGCTTAGCTGACTAAAAGACGAAACTGTAATACCATGTCACTAATTACTACTACAATAATTCTGGAAGTGCATGCCTAAAACATTTAATTCTTACCATTTCCTGTTTTCTTACCTCAGAAGAATAGTGTTTTGCAAGGCATTTAGGAACCAATTTAAGTCCACTCTCCTTCAGCTTGGTTTTCTTCTGTTTGCTCAAACAACTCAGTTCATACGTGCATTTTTTTGAACAAGGGTAAATTACAAATGTATCTCCTATTTTCATATATTCAGGTTAAGTAATGGAAAACCTGTGACAAAAGGTGTGACTTCTGTAGGAGATGTACTTAGTGCCTTGTATGCATCCAGAGAGACTTGAAACATTTCAGCTTCTACAGCAGAGACATGGTCATGAAACTAGAAATAACAAAATAATCATCTCCTTAATTTTATTTGCCTGGAATATTTTTATTTTTACAGTGAGAGCAAAAATATACATGACTGGAGAGTAGCATAGTATAAGAGCATATAAATGTTTCTATTTCTTTCAGAATAATATAGGAATAGTTATGTTCCCGATGAGCAGTGCTTGCAGCATTGAGGCCCTTTTTGCTTCTCACCCCACCCCACCAGAGAGGAGGCTGGGGGTACACAAGGATTTGGGAGGGGACACAGCTGACCCCAACTGACTCAAGGGACATTCCATACATCCTGCTCAGCCTATAGAAATAGAGGGAGGATCTGGAAGCGGGGGATGTTCAGAGTGATAGCATTTTTCTTCCCAAGTCACTGTTGGGTGTGATGGAGTCCAGCTCTCCTGTGGATGGAACACCTGCCTTCCCATGGGAAGTGGTGAACAAATTCCTTGTTTTACTTTCCTTATTAAACTGTCTTTATTTCAACCCATCAGCTCTCTGACTTTCACTCTTCCAATTCTCTCCCCCATCCCACCCAGGGGAAGAGAATGAGTGACTGCAAAGGACTTGGTTGCTGTCTGGAGTTAAAGCCATAATTGCTCCCTTCCTGCCTTTATGTAGTTGGGGCTACAGAACAAGGCTGACAGACAAGTACAAGTGCAAAATGGATTGTGGCAGGGTGATTTCTTTGGAAATATTCTACTTTTCTTGGACTAGGGGAAAAGAACATTGCCCAGTCAAACCTAGTGTTGGTGATGAGAGTGACTGCAGTGCAGTGGAAAGCTCTTCCACCAGAATGCATAAATTTTCACTTTGTTGCCGAATTTAATTTTCAGCTTTGGTTCTCTCACATAGAATAATCAATGGGACAACTTGATTCCATATTGAAGTGTTCAAATGGTTTAAAAAGTTTGGGGCTGAAGTCATTCAGAATAGTATCATGTTTTGCTTGCCATATCTTGAAGAATTTTTTCTAAGTAGATATGGTAGATTTTTTTCTCATTTAATAGGAATCACAAGAAAAGCCTTAGTCATGACTTAAACTTCTCTGAATAGTAATTTGAATTTACATGGGATCAGGGAAGCTTCTGTGGGTCTATTTTTTTTTTTTTCTGAAGTACAAAATATTCAAAACAAGAACTTGGGGAAAATGAGCAGATTTCAGATGAACTGAAAAACAATAACATTTTTTCATCAGAAACAGTAAAGCTACGTAATCAAAGGACAGTAAATGTTTATTGGCTTGAATATATAGATGCCCAGTGGTGATTTTTAAGCACCTAAACCAGAATGCCCACAACAGATTTAGCTGTTTCAGATTTTACGACGTCTGTACAGAGTGTTGATTTTGATGACTCCTGTTCCAATTAACATCTTTTTCTGTTTGTTTGTTTCTTTGGTTTGGGTTTTTTTTTTTGTTGCTGTTTTTTGTTTAATGAATAATCTATTACTCTGGAGTTCTCTTTAGCAATACAGAACACAAGCTGTGGTTTGTTAAGTGATCCTTGCAAACCCAGGCCTTTCCCAGTCGCATCACACATTATTTGATTTACCTTTAACTATGCATGTCTTTGAAGTTTTAATGGAAACCTGCCAGAAATTGTTGACAAGGTAAAGAACTGCAATTTTTCAGCATCTCCCATCTCCATGCTTTATTTATAGTTATATCTTCAGGTTTGGGCTGAGAGAGCTTGTCTTAAAGTTTATGGAAACTGTTTAGATAACAAAAATCTACAACCCTGTACCCCAAAGCATGTGAGCACTGTGAGGTTAAGCAGCATGTTGAAATACCCCCAGGATGCTGCCAGAAAGCAGGGAAATGGCTTGGTGTTCCAAACTCAGGTCTTACCACTGTGCTCTCATTGCTCTGCAGCAGTGCTGGGTTATGACCTTACTAGTAACTGACATGGCATTTATTCACAAGCAAAAACTTGCAAATAAGTTTTGGGGAAAAAAAGGGGTTGGAAAACACTACTTAAAATCAAATGCTTTTAATTATGGAAAGTCTTTTTAATGTCCATCTTGAAACCGTCTAAAATTTCACCCAAAAAATAGTATTTTTGTCACCAGGGCTATTACAACTCAGGTTTTCACCTACAATTTTCAAAATGCCTAAGATGAAAATCCACCTAATTTCCACAAACATGTCTGAGATGCCTGAAAATTATTGTGAAACTTTCTGTTCTACAAGATATTTTATTGGCTTTATAACTTGCCAGTGCATCTCTGTAGTTCTTCTGAGAGAGAATTTATAGAGTTGTATACTTTAGGCTTGGAAAGATTACTGATTTTTCTTTTTGTTTTCTATACTAACCAATGCAAATGTAAGCTAGAGGATAGATAGGACAGAGGAAGAGACAACTAATTTTAAATGAATGTAATTATATTTTATTGCACCATAAATACTAATAGTAATCATTGTTACTACTGGTCTCATAAATCAGGTTAGGAAAATAGTGAAAAAGAGCCCTGTGGATGTGAATAATTTTATTTTGTAAACTGAGGACAGAAACATCCGTGGATTGTAGCTAAAGTTCTCTTTCACTTAAAAAGGATATCGCATCTATGATATATTAGAAAATCTTTTACAGTCTTTGCATTGCATTTGCTGCTCATGGTTTCTCATCTTTTGTTCCCTTTTGGGCCAATATCAGAAAAAAAAGAGATCAAAGCCATCATTTTTGATGATGGGATGTAGTGCAACTAAATTGCTATGTGGATAGGGAAAAGAGATACCTCTTATTCTAACTATTTCAATATTGATCTCATGAATTGGTTTATATAATACTGTCACTTATGTTTAAAAAACAAACAAAAAACTCTGTTCTGATGTTAAAGACCAGACCTTGTTTTTTGAATAGCACTCATGTGGCAGATCAGCACACAGGTTAAAGCACCTTCATCTTTAGTCCAAGGTACAAGGTTTTACATTAACAGTGCCAGATTTTCTTCATCTTTGTTTTGTACTTCCTAGAATGAATTTCTTTTGGAATGATTAGTAAGAAATTCCTGACTTTGTTGAGGTTTTGTTTCCAAATTTTGTCTTGCTAAAGATTATCTTAATAATCATCTTCTTGAAGAAGGAGGTGTGGGACCAGCGAGAATATTCCATCAAGAATGATGGAATATAAACATCCTGATATATAAACATTTTAGACACATGAAACCTTTTTTGTCATAGAATTTTTGTGTTAAAATACATGTGAAGCATTTATATGTTTCAAAACAGAATTAATTAGGCTGGTATATGAAATATAGAAAAGAAACATGTTTTTAGGGGATTCAGAATCCCCTTCAGCCAAGACATTTAAAGAAACCCTAAGTGTACTTGTATTTAGAATTTCTAAGTGTACCATAACTATGCCATGAATCACCATTTTCCATGCAGTACTTTGCCTCAAAACATATCAGGTCCCATTTTGTAATAAATTAGTGTGTACTAAGTCCTCACCAGACCATTGCATTTCACATTTCCTTTCTCTGAATGTTCAGAGGAAATATGAGATACAAAGGAAGAAACTCCCCCTCATGCTGCTTTCTTCCTGAAAATATGGGACTTGGATCTGAAGCATCAGTGTAGGTGTAGTTTCAGTTCCAATTATTTTGATGATGTTCTCCCACCACTAAGGCTGAGAATAAGTGCACATCCCCCTTCTTGCTAACCCATTAATGGCATGGGGTTGTGTTCCCCCAGGGTGGCAATGCTTTGGTGCAGGGTTGGAGGCAGTGCTACCCACTGGCACCATTACCCATAGCATGCAACGAGGAGCCAGCTCCAATTTGACAGGTCACATTCAAATGTGGAGGTGGACAAACTGCTTCCAGGGCCAGCTCTGGGGTGGAAGAACTCTAGGGTGGGTCTTGGTGTCCGAAGCCTGGGGAAATAAATCTCCCTGGACCCCAGGCTGCTTCCATGCACATCCATGGCAGGTGTGTCCGTGCTGCACTTGTTTTCAGAAGTCAATATAGGCTGTAGTGGCTTTGTATGGAGACAGCAGTGGTCCTGAGCAGCCCTTGCTCATCCCAACTGCATGATGGCAGACAGTCTTGTTCCTCAGGAGCTACTTCAGTACACATCATGTTTCCTAGCTTTGCTGGTCCTTGATAATTGTTTTGATTCATGGAATGAGTTATACTGTGGGTACATGGGACTTCTCAGTTCCTATGCAAAACCAGGCTGCATGTCTTAGTTGTTAGCTCAGTGGATGCAGCACAGCTTAAAAAAAGAAAAATTTAGTGTCCTATTTCATACAAGGGAGTCCTACTAAGAAGTCCCAGCAGAATTTATAAGACTTCAGGCAGGGACACATTTGTATGAGTGGGCAGAGCTAAAAACTGAATCAGTACTATTAAAATGAGAAAAAGAAGGGGAAAAAAGCATCAGATGAATGGTTTTAGCAGGCTGGTGAAGGATGAGAATTTACGAACTTCTGGAAAGTAAGAGGCAGTTAAAGCAAATGCCTTTTTTAGATTATCTTGTGCTTTTAGAGCTGGAAACTTCCCTGGTTGACAGCCCAGAGAAATACTGATAGGCCCAGAAGGGAAACTCTGCCTGTCTTAACTGTGACCAAATCTTTTGAAAAAGACACAGCAATAACATCAGCATTTTTATAAAGGAGAGCAACACTCCAGAGCCCTGAAAATGCTTCGGAGCAGCTTCCCAGTGGGGCTTTGTGAGGAGTTCAAAGAGGCCATGTGAATTCACAGAGCTAGGTTGTCCTTTCTCCTTTCTGCAAGGTAGGGAGTTACCTGTTCTCCCACTGAGCCAATAAATTGCTTTAGGACATGAATAACTAATGTGAGGGGAGAGAGAAGCATCCCATGCTGGATCTCAATTCCTCCAAGAACAAGCATTTCCTCCAAAAAGCTGAAGATCCTTTTCAGCACAGGCTCCAAAAATATGGCCATTGGCATTTTGGGCTCTTTAATAGCTGCCAGATGACGCAAGATCTGATTGCGCAGGTGGAGCTTGAAATTAGTCTTAAAACCTCCTAAGAGCAATCATTACCCTTTGAAGTCATCCTCCTTGCTCTGCACAAGCAAAGGGATCAGAAAGCATGGCCAAAGAACAGCACTTCTTAGTGCTTCACAGGCAGGAGAGAGTCCTTTTGTTCTATTAGGTAACAAAAGTAAAATATGCCACTGTGGAAAACGGAGGTCCTAGAATGCCAATGCTGACAAGATTTGAGACTTCTTGTAGACACATCCCATGTGGAAAGTAAACTGATCATGATATCAGTATAACATCCAGGAATTCGGGCTTTGGAATCAGCCATGCATTTTACATGTGAGACAGAAAAGCTGTTTACTTTCAGATTCTGTAGTATCTGAACATATCCCTGCCTGACATGCACAGTCAAAACGTGTGACCAATGGATGGGTATGTATTATTATGTCAGTGATATAATGAATGACTGCCTGACACCCTACAGCCTAAAAAATTATGCTAATAAAATTTTCACTGGGTAATGAAATTATTTTTTTCAAGGAAAGAAAGGATTGTGAGGGGTATCCCCATGGAGGGATGGGTATTTTCAGCAGGTGTAAAATTATTGTATAAAGATATGAACATTTACATTCCTGATGTGGACTTGTAGTGTTTGATCAAGAGATGTATATTGGTTACTTGTAGTAATGTATTTACTACAAATGCCATTTGTCAGCAAGGACATGAACCTCAGTACAGAACAAAATCTAATATTTGTGGAAAGGCTCCTAACTTTGACTTTTCTTTATTCATTTCAATTTCTTTTAGGAAATATTTTAGCATGTTCTGTTAAAATGGACCTCACTGATTTTACTTTTTTTTTTTTAACCTATGCCATTATGCATTCAAATACATTGTGGCATCTACAGGCTCCTTTCTGAATCAGATTAAAGCCTACCATGTTTGCTGAACCGTAAATAAAGACTTCTACTTTCACTTCTGTTTCAATCAATGTATATCCATCAAATAGAGGAAGAAAACGGAACACAATTTCCCTTCAGTTACACTGGTTACCTGAAAGATAGAGATGGAAAAACATGTTTGAAATATTTTTGTGTAAAACTGAATAAATTAAAACAACTTATTGTACAAATTTTTGGTACAAGACAGTTCAAGGAAAGGAGAAGTAAGAAACTTATATTTGCAGGCACTAACATCATTTTTTTTCTTAAATGGAGATAGATTTTGTGATGAAGCTGTTGAAGCAAGAATCTTTTACCCTCTTGTAATACTTTAACTTTGTGCAGGAAGGTAATGTATATAAAATTTGGTAATTGTTGAGCACTTTTTCAAAGATTGTTTGAGATGGAAGTCAAAGTAACCAAGAGCTTTTTGTCAGCAATAGAGTTGCTGGGTGTGCAACTGCATATGACTGTGTGAAGTCTTTAAATTGTGCATTTTATCCCCTATATTCTAGGAAAAATAATAAATTTAGAAGGCTTTTATTGCTCAGACTCCTTTTAAGCTCTTGCGTAAAAATTAAATTCAGGACTTAAAGTGCATAGAGTTTGGCATGCTAGATGTACATTTCCTGGACTTTTGCAGATAGAAAAGGAAGATTTTTTTTCTGAGGTAGCTGGAAAAGTCAACCAGAAAATTGTTGCATGTGGTAGCAGTGCCTGTGGGAACAACAGGTGACAAATGTGTGTGCAGTAAGATGAGATCTGTTTGAAGGGTTTGCTATGTCTATCATCTACAGATTAGCAGGATTTATATTTCTCAGCAAAAATCCTAATATCTGATGCATATTCTTTTCAGCTTCTTTCTTATCTACTGTCAATTTATACCTCTGAGTGGGATTTATCAATGGTTAGGACAAGAAGACACATTCCTTCCTCTTAAATTTTACATACTTGTCTGTTTTTGTCTTTATCTTCTCTATTTTTTATACATTTAAAATGACATGTACACTTATTTAAACATTCTTGCTTACAAACACTTTTTTTTTTTTAAAGCCATGACTACTTCAGTTAACAATGCCACTTCTCCAGAGAGGGGTAGTAAAAAATTAGCATTAAAAAAAAAAAAAAAAGAAGGAAAATTTAGCTTCCAAAGAAGTTCTTCTACAGCAGACAAATTCTTGCATTTCATGAAAATTCTAAAAATGCAAAACAACATCAAGTCAATAATTTCTGGAGTCCAAGGAGTCCATGTCTAGCAGTCAGGAAAACAACCTTTAAAGAACATGGACAAAACCCAAATTATTATGACAGTTCTATATTTGGAAAGTCCAGAAAGATCTACAGAAAAAGCCTCTTAATTTTTGTATGTGTGAAAGAAAACTGATCCAAAATTTAAGATATAGTCTGCTTTGGTTTGGGGTTTATTTTCTCATATCTATTTTTTCCTTAGTTGGTAACAAATTTTTACCTGTTTTGTTTTGCGTCCCCTGCCAGTTTTAAATTTTCCCCTGCCCTACCTTTGCATTTCCTACGAAGTGCTTCCTCTCCCTTTTTCTGGGGCCTAATTTTCTGCTTGGAAGCAAGCCAGGTGAGAAGAGTTCAGATGCCTGTTTATTTAAAATGCTGAAACACAAAGGGAGTCATCATTTCATGCACCAGGCAGTGCTCATGAACGGTGGGGTCTTATGGAGCTGCTCCCAGGTAACCTCCGCAAGGTCCCACACTCAGAATGGTCATTTCTCCTTACTACAGATCACACAAGGACTCCTTTCCCTGCTGCAAAATCAAAAAAGGTGAGGATAACACTTGAAACCTTGCTACTTGTTCAAAAAACCCAAATCATGCAGCCATTATTTTTGCAGAGGAAGGCTTGTAAATGTAGAAAAGTAAATCCCAGAAACAAGATGGTAAATGAAAGTACTCTGAATTTTAGAAATATCCTATCTTATTTAACAGCTTGAGCAATTGAAGGTGTATTTATATCCTCAGGTTTTAGCAGAAAGTGTCTCTTCCATCAGCATTATCATTCCTGTTGCTGTAATGAGCACCAGTGTTCAAGGCAAGGTTTAAAAAGTTTGCTTGGCTATAGGAAATGATTTACTAAATCTAAATGCAAGTTAATATTGGTGTGTTTGTCATTTATGTGGGATATCTTGCTGTAACAACCAGTTTTACAAAACTATGAGACAGTGTTCATATTTTCCATTACCTGATATTTTTCTATTCAACACAATACAAACATTTGTACTAAGATCAGTTTGAGGAATCTTTATAAGAAATGGCACATAAAAGTGGGTTTTTTGATAAAAAATGGTGAAATATTTCAAGAGCAAAGAAAGTAATGCAGTTATTATTTTAGAATAACTACATAATTACAATTCCATGTTGATTTTTAATTTAGTCTACATTTCCCAGACAGCATCTAAACTGAAGTGACGTTCAGATCCCTTGCTTTCCCAAAGTCATTGACTCTAGAGAAGGGATTGTTTAGGAACTGATGAGCAATACGGAAGTTAATGGACCTGAAAAGGGGTTTGTAGTAATTTTATTTGTAATGCTGAAAAAATTAATCTTAAACCAACTTCCCCCAACTTAGTATTGTCTCAGGTGTTAGAATAACAATAGCAACAGATTTCAGAAGACAGTGATTTGAGTCACCAAGCACAGGAAGAGGCATCTTGCTGTACAGGTGCCTCCAAGTGCAGTGATTTTAAAGGTGTGAAAATGGTGATGAAGGAGGAGGACACACTGCAGCAGTTTATAAGATGTGAAGCCCTACACCTGAAGTCCCCTTTTAAGGGCTCATCTACTAGCCACAGAACAACTCCAAAAACAATAAAAAGACCAAAGTTTCAGATTGTCAAAACTCAGTCCATTGATTTGCAGTAAAACTATGCTGCAAGCTTTAAAAGTCATCACAGGCCAATTCAAAGTTACAAGCAGCCAAGAGCAAAGAGAAGAGAGGGTGAGTGTAGCAGGTAGTTGTGTGCTGATGGGAGCCCTTCTGACAGGGGGTTGTGGTACTGGAGCTTCACTGATTAAAAGGCTGGGTGGTGTGGGTGTAAGGACTTCTGGACTAAGGAAATTCCTGCGCAGAGAGTGTGCTTAAAGAGAGGAAGGAGGCAGAGGGCTTCAAGTCACATTTAAAAACAAGAATTTTGTTGCTTTGGAAGGTATGTGTAACAAAGCTTCTAAAACAAAGAGACGGTGTCCCTATTAAGCCAAAATGGACTTTTATGGGTCAGTTTGGGGCTTAAATTTTTGTGGCAGGAGTTATAACTAGTGTATTAATTAATACTAGTGTATTAATTGCTGATTGGAAGTTGGGTTAGTTTTCAAATTATGGAAGAGAGAGAGCAGAAATTTTGTTCTTTGAAGACAGAGAAAGATGAGAGGTTTGAGTAGGTGTTTAACAGCATAATGATGTGTTTGCTAATAAGATCTTTGCTAATTTTAGTGGTGTCACAGCAAATGCTGCAGTATCCATATAGGAGTAAGAATCATACAAAGAACATTACCTGCTAATGTTAACTGCTCTGCACGTGTTCCCATGGGTATTTTGAATAGGCAAAATATCTAGAATCATCTGCCAACAAGAAACACCATAAGAAGCAAAATTCACAAACACAATGTAGGATTTTGTACTAATTATATTTTTCTTTTTGTTTCCCCCTTGCTTCTTTGTATAGACAGTACCTTTCTCCCCCCTTTCATCTTTGTGAGTTGACCACTTCCATTACTTTCATATTTCTGCTGAGGCTGGTAAGCTGGTTTGATGCATTCAGCAGTCAAAAGTGCAGTTCTCTGTGCATTTGTGTTGGCTGACTAAGCAAAGTGAAAGAGGCTGACTGTGAAAGTGAAAAGGTGATTTACGCTGGTGTCATAGAGCTGTGCAGTAATAAAACTCAGGGATTGTTGGACACACATTATATTGTACAATTATATAATTATAAACAATATAATTGGAGGCAGTTGAGCTTGAATGCAGCAGGCTGTTATTTAGCAATCATCTCTTTCAAGGCTCATTAAACGCAGATTTATATACAAAACAAAAGCTTTGCTCTATGAAGGCTAACTATGTAGTGGCATTTATTCCCCAAAAGGTAATGCATAGATCTAAAGCTGTCAAAGTCTATAATGGATTTAGTCAGTGAATGAGGTTTTCCAGCAGATATGACAATCCTGAGCCCTTTGCCTTCATTTGAGGCATTATTTCTGAGACTTTATTTGTGTGTCTGGTTTGGAAGGCTGGAGCCTACACATACATACAGCTGTGATCTAAGATTTTGAAACCTGACAAGCAGGGACACTACAGATGGTAAAGTGTCTGGAAAGGTAAAAAAGATCACTTAAAGTCATCCATATTTTGGTTCTACATTAGCCCTTTAATTCTGAAACGATGGATGAGTTTATGGGCAAGGAATTAAGAAGCTAAGAGACTTGGTTGCTGCTATCCCAATGAATTTAGCTTTATTACCTGATATAAAATAAGTCTTTATTTTTAAAAAATAAAGGGATAAGAATTTTATGCATAAGGAAGAAAAGCCACAGAACTAAGAAATTCCTACCATGAGGAGATCTACAACACATATAATGGTCCGGTCTGACTCAAACTTTTAATAGTTGGCAGAAGTTTGGATCATAAAGTTGTATTTAAATATTTATATATAGAAAGTGAAATTTAGGTGTTTAAATATTGTTGTCGGGTTCTTTTACTATCTAGAACTCTCTGATTTTTAAACAGAGTTGCTAAAGGACAAAACAAAAAACTGACACACGTTTTTGAAGGGAGGGCCTGCAGAGCTCTCTGAGTACAGCTCTGTGAGAGCACAGCTTGGAACTACCAAGTATCTGGCTCACATGTGCTCAAAATAATTTCACTTGTTATCATTTCACACATGAACTTTTAAATGCTTCATTTTAATGCTGTCCCTGGCATGCACTGTGTTTCCTTTCTGTTCCTTCGCTAAGCGATCTGTGGGAGCCTGAGAGATGCAAGGCTCCTGTGAGTTTTGTCAGGCTGCTGATGGCACAAATGCTCTGCCACGATGCAGGTGCTGCATCACTGTTCCCAGAATGTGTTGCCTGACCTCACCAGTTTGTGGCTGTCAGCCTATTAGTTTTGCATCAACAGCTTTTGCTTTGCTATGTCAGAAATGTGTCTGCGTAATAATTGTAGTTTACTTCATTCACTTATGATACTGGAAAATGTTGATAAGTCTAGTATCAATTATTGTAAATAGATGTTCTGAATGCATGTAAAGCATTGAGCTTGATGTCTTTAGCAACTATATCTTAGTTTTAGCCTTTAGTAACTGTGATGCAGAGCTGTGTTTCAGAGCTGTTTTCCTTCCCCCACTCCTGACTTGTTTGCTTGTTATCTAAATGTGTTAACTTGCAACGTTTCTCAGGGTCACATTAGTGATTAACAAGGCCCAACTTCTTGTAGCACGATTTTTAAAGTTTAGAGATACAGCATTCCAAAATGTCAGCCTTGAAATTCAATGTTTCTTGATAAGACTAATTTTGTTTTCTTTTTATTTTTAAAAATGTGTGTATTTTCTTAGGAACATAAGGAGCATATAGCAGTCTTCACTGGTTCCATTGTAAAATGGTCTTACAACATTATGATAATGGTTTGATAGAAAGGTTTTTGGTTTTCCCCCCTCTCCTTTGTGCAAATCTACTCAATCTATCTAGGTAGAATCTCTTAGGTTTGGGTAGTTGGCTTGGTTTGTGGGTGGGGTTTTGGTTTTGGTTTTCCAGGATTTTTTCAGAAGTCCATAGGTAATGAACCTTAGCTGAAAACAGTCTGGGAAAGGCTTGCACTGCTCATGTTAATTCTGTATCTTCTGAGTCCACAAGAAGTGCGTAACTCAGATCCTCAAACTTTCAATTTCTCAGTTACATTAAACTCTTTTTAAAAGAAAATACTGAGTTATGTTATGCCTTTTTTGTTTCTATCTAAAGTCCTGTCTTTTCAAATAAATTGCCAGTGGTCTCCTGGTGCTTTGGATGAAAGAAGCAATCCTTATCTAGTGCTTTACAGGATTTCATGGCTAAAAAACATAGTAATGTGAAAATTTATATTGGTTAATCACTATAGTATAGTGTGCAGGCTTGTATATATAAATTCAAATATAAAATATTGAATTTAGACCCCAAATCAAGAGCCCATCTTTCCACATGTGTTTTGGGTTTTGATTTTGGCTTTGAGTTACTCTTTCCTGATGTACCACAGCTATGAAACTGGAATTGCTGTATCACAGGGTTCTATCACCCTACGGAGTGGCAGAAAAGAAGAAGCATCATTGGAATTCTCCTTAAATTCACGTTAGCAACATCTCCCCCAGGTGCCTCGTTCCTTGGCAGCCACAGACAGGGCCATCTCCACCACAGAGATCCCACATTGTCTTGGCCTTGCATGACTTTTGCTCTCTGTGTGTCCCTCCCATGAAGGTGAGCAGCTAATTCTCCAGGACATGTAGTTTTGCTCAGCTTATCCCATCATGACTGGCTTATTGGGAAGCTCTTCTCAGGGGAAGAGCAGTAACTAAACAAGCCTTTGTCTTTAGAGGCACTGCGATACCTGAACTGTTGTTTGTTGTTACTTGAAACAATAAATTAGTGTCTCTCCTCAGACATTAGGGAGTAATAACTTAGAGCAGAGAGTCTTTAAATTATTACTTGAGGGAGAATTTAACAATACAAAACAACATATATACTGTAAATGTAAAACAACTTTAAGAGGAAAATGGAATAACACTCCACAGCAAATAGTTTGCTCACTGAAAAAATAACGCTTTTTTTAAGCTTTTACTTTTTTAATAAATTGGATGTTGGTTTGCGTGACTTGCACATTTTTCCAACTGTATCTGTATCAGCCTTCATATAGTACATTTCCTGCTCTGATGGGTTAGTCCAAACATAAAATATTCCCTGTTGTAAACAGCCATATTGCAGACAAACAGCACAGAGCACAACTAATAGGATTCACTCACAGAACTTTTCCATCATTAGTATTGCATAACTGTGTGTTGTGCGCTGAAAGGTGGTGGTCTTTTGGAAGAAGGAAGCAAAGAGAAGATTGAGTCATGAATTCCACCTTGATGTAAAAAGGAAATACTTTCAGTTCTGTGTATGAGGAAATACCTTTGAAAATAAAAGAAGAAAAGTGTTGTGTATTAAGCTGGGTGAATTTTCAAGCTATTTTTTTCATCTAGTTAAACATATGTATCAATGATTGAATATGTTGATAATATATTTCCATTACACCACCTTTGATTCATAAACCTTCCTCTAAACAAAAATGCAAATAAAGAGAAAGACACTATAGATTTAAAACATGAAGAGTAATATTCTTAAAGATATTATGGATCTTAAAATATAAAAATAAATTCCTTCAGACTTCAGCAAATATATTATAAAGATGAGATAGATATGCCAGTGTTTGTCCTGCCACCCACCTTTAAAAGGTTTTCAGATCCTCATCAAAAGGGGCTGTGAAAGCCCTTCTCCAGTCGTGGCTCTTCTTATTGCAGAGCCTGCTCAGATGTCTGGACTACCCTGTAAAGCCCACAGGATTTCTGTACCTTCTGGGAAATGTAGACACCCTTCTGAGAACAGTGGGGAACTAAAGGAGCTGCTTTCACTTCCTATTCCTAATAGTTTCAAAGACAGAGTTTTGATTGCTTCCAAGGACCTAATGCAAATATTACTTCAAAGATATTCAAGCCACAGGAAATATAAAGCAAAGTGAAGTATAATTCGCAGGGCTAAGGGTGCAGAATCAGCTTCAAGTTGTTAGTTTGAAAGCAGTGGATACATTTAATCTGAGCTGCAGAGCATTGTCCAGCGGGCCTAAAGTTTTTCTTTCTTAATGATTGAAATGTTCCCTAGGAAAACTGTTGTAATAGCAAACAAGCATTGCAAATCAGCACAAAGGAATGTGTAACTCTTCTCTTGCATGAAGGTGTAAGTGAGTGACAAAGCAATTTGCTTACAGGCAATATCAGAAAGCAGATGGTTTGCATCTCTTTCCTCTTCATACCATGCAAGTGTGCTGTGACAGTATTATTCTTGAGCAAATTTCCTGATGCATTATAAAGCCAGATTGCTGGTTGCAATGGAACCTTGCACCATGGAACAGTGTCAGTTTTTACTTTCTTTTTTGCACTTAGCTATTTGTATACATGGCTCACCACAAAACAAAGAAACCATGGAAATAATCCCCTCTCTTAGCTCTCCCAAATAACTACATTTTTCCCCCCCTCTTATATCTTGAAATATTGATGGATATCATTCTAGCCTAAAGCAAGAAAAAGGGGCATGCAGGATATCTTTTACCATTCAGGCGCTGCTATAATTCCCTATCAAGTTAATGGAAGTTCTGCCACTCAATTGAGTAGAAATGGGATTGTGCCTTTGTTTACCAATCTGATGCAGTCGAGTTTCCTTCCTGCATCTGTATGACAAAAAGAAAAACAGGAAGGCCAACATTAATAGATATTGCGTTAAAAAATCAATATCGGGTGTCATAGGTTAAATGATCCTGACTTGTGTATCTTTTCGTTGCTTACTCTGAAACAAGATTTTTCTGTGCTGTTTAAGTGCAGTCAGTGAAACAATTTAAGTCAGCAATGGTGGATTCATGTTTCATGCTTCACTTGGGAGGCAGGTAATATAGCACACTTACAGTTCTGTACACCAAAAGATGGAGACTGTGTGTTGTATCATCTCAAACTCACATTCATGTTATATTACTGTCATGCTAGTAGAGAGTCAAAGCTGTTTTCTTTTCAAGAATATCAACATTATAAATGTGTTCTACATGCATTTATGAGTCTTGGGCACCTCTAACTTCTGCTTGGTTTCTAGTGAATGCAGGCTAGGCTGATGGAGAGTCTTGTTTGTCTTGCTTTGTAGCTCAAAAAAATTTCAGCAAAACTGTTCAAGATCTTAGGTTGTGTGAATGTACAAAGACTAAACACTTGACAGCTATGATTTTCAGAGAGCTGAAATAGATTAATAGATTTTATAGAAATGCAATTGATATAATGGTACTGTTGGGAGAAAAATCCCCCTCATCATTTCTTTCCATTTCCCTTTTCCATTCCCTTATTTTAACTTTACTCTGAGAGAAAAAAAATGCAGAATGGAGCAAAGAAGACAAGGGGAAGCAAAGGAAGAAAAACATGTTTTGTTTTCTGTCCTTGCAGAAAGGGCATCATAAGAATTTGTGCATACCAATTTTTAACAATCAGTAACCTCTAGGGATTTTTGTATATCTTTCTGAGATACTTCTTAGAGCCAAATGCTGGACTTCAGTGAGCACTGTATAAATATTAAAATGAGATAGGTCACTTATTGGGAAATGAAAGTTACCTGTTCATATTTGAATTATAACGGAAAGTGAAAAGAAAGTTTTGGCATCATAAGTTGTCTGTGGTGATAAATTGCTTTTGGTTCTTCCCCACAAAAATCCATGGTTTATTAGCCAGTTCTAAAGAGGGCAAGACTTCATCATGAGTGAAAATGTGTTGCTTCACATTCAACAGGTCAAGTTTTCTTCACATTGAGACAGAACTGTGGCTCATGGACATCTGATGTGATAGGTAAGTTGAATTTGTCATTTCTTATTACATTATCAGCACATGACAAAAATTGATCTTGATTATGCAAGTCTAAGTGCAAGTTTATTATTTTGCATTTTCACTAGTAGTAGTGAAATGAAAATCTGCCTCCCTTTGCATCTCTCCCAAATAACACTTCAAAAACAAGGTTTAAATTATTATAAATTGCCATTTTATTTAGAAACAATATACATCAGGAGATATTTAACAAAAAAAAAAGTAACTCCAGTAAAACCTTATTTCTTGAAATAAGGGGCTAAGATATTCCATTGTGAAATTGGGCTTATGAGAAGACAGTTCATAAAATATGGGGTAATACATATATAGCCTATGTGTTCATACATAAATAGATAATTGTTTGGGTGTAGTAATGGTCAGCAATGCTAAATTACTTAATGGAGCTCTTTTCTCCTTGGCTGTTTAGTCAATGTGCAGTGTTTTAAAAAAGTTGTCCAAGCATGTCACTACATAAAGTACATAAAAGTGAGACTAATAGAAATTTAAGGGTAGTGTTTTATATTGTTCTGTTTGCTGAATTTGATTATTCATGGCAATTGTTGAATACTTGGGCATGCATCTACAGGTCTGCTTGGTCTTATGAAACAGCGGTGTGACCAAGCAGGAGTTTTGCTTACCCTGAAGTATGTGCCCCAATTCTAGAGAAACAGAGAAGAAAATGTGAAAGGATTTGAGTTAAGATTGAGTAAGGCTCCAGAAACACTTTGTCATAGGGACACCCACTACGGAAAATGGAAACGATTCCTGGAAGAGTTTTGGCAATCAGAAGCAGTTAGGCAAATGGTGTCCTCCACTGTTTGTGTCCATCAAATAGATGCATTGTGGAAAAGTGTATTGAATTGTAGGGAGTTGAGCTGAAAAAGTTGAAACTGCAGCTTTTTTTGAAGTACTCTAGACAAGATATATATATTCTTGGTAGGATTTTTAATCCTATTTACATTACACGTTGTTGTTTACATTAACTTTTTTATGGTTAGGATTTAAAAATGAAGGTAGGAAAAACAATGTCCCTGTGTTCTCTACTAGTCTAAACATAATGATAAATTTCTGGAACTTCAACATTCATACTTCATAGTTCTCTTTTTAGGAAGTTGTGTGGGAGAGAGTTTTACTGCTTTCAGCCTGTTTTACTTCGATCACTTCATTCAAGGTATCAAATATGTTTGCGGTTTTTAACTTGTATTTTTCATTCATACTGATACAGACCACCAAAGGCAAACTGGTAGCACCAGATTAACACTGGGATGATGAAGTGACAGTAAATTTAATGACAGGGAATGTAAAACATATGATAATATTTTTAACACCAGAACAGTTTTCCACCCAAACCTATATGTCACACATGGATTGAGCAGCTTCTAAAATGTCAGTACATTGTGATTAACGGCTCAGAAATTTGTCCTTTCCTAGATAAGATGAAGCTCAGTTTGTGTGCGTGCAATACCTTTCAATTTATTATACAGGCAGGCACTTAATGGGGTCTGAGCATGAATGCCTCAAATGAGAGGTGCACTCCAACTGCAGGAGAGCTTGAGAGAAATCGGCGTTACGCACGTGTGTTATGGAAATGGGATTGGGAGCATTGGATCAAATGGATATATTTTTCCATTGCTACATGATAAAGGCAACAGCCTTTTATCATGGATTGGATACATCCATTCTTGCTTGTGGGAAGAAGAAAAGGGAAAAATGATGCTGCAGAAATATGTGGATCTGTCCTTCCTTGCAGAAAGGGAAAGATTCATATCAGAGAACTCCATGAGCTCACCTTTTCAGTAGACGTTTTCTTCTTTGTGTTTGTGTGCGTGAGAGTATCTCTTATGTAGCATAAAAGATCAAGGCATTTCATAGATATATGTTTCTTTAAAAGAGGAAAAACTGAAGATCTAAGAGGAACATTTTTTTCCCTCACTGTGACAGAAGCAAGTGTCCAATGTTCTGGAAAGTCTGATCATGGGAAAATGGAATATAGATTGTCCCACAGGTTTAAACAAGAAACAGAGTGACAGAATAACAGTCAGTAACACACAAAATGTTGTCAAGCCATGAACACACTGAAAATTTCTCATAGTAACATAATTAATGTTCTAAAATCCACCAGGAAAATAGATGTCAGCGAGTGGATTTGATGTGTATATAGCTTGGTGTGTAGGGAGAAGGATAGACAGGCTTTTATTATTACAAGAAGAACAGCACTTTGCTGAAAAAGAGAGGCAGGCAGGTCTTTTGGGAAATGAAATTCCAGCAAGTTGGAAAGACAGAGCTGAGGGGGAAATGAAGAGCCCAAAAGTGAGAGCTTAGTGGCAGAAGTTGTAGTGGAGGAGCTACAGTGAGAAGCTGATGGGGATGGGAAAGTGAAAAAATACAGTTAAAAACATCCTTCATTATCCCTGGTTCAGTGCACTGGGTTTCTCTCATTGCTAGTGCCTAATTACCTGTTGTGATAGCAACTCCCCACCTTGATTCATTCTGCTTTAATTATCAGTTGGCTTGATGCATGGCTTGAACACAACAGAAGGAAAAACGGGATGAAATTGGAGTCATAATGGCCAGGTTCAGACAGGTCCTCTAAGGATGGCAGAAGAGAATAAGATCTGCTGAAGGTATTTGGGAAAAGTTGTTTCACTGTCAGGGAATAATGCCAGTAACTGGTGTGTGGAGAAAATGAACGAGCACCATCCACATGTGCTTCAAAAATACAGGAAAGGTAAACTGGGCAGTGAACATGCACTATACATGTAAGAACTCAAGCAAATTCACCTTTAAAAATTAGTCAACATATTGCTTTGCTTTTAAATTAATTATTAGAATTATTTATTACATTGATATCATTATGTATGGTTCAGCAGTCATACATTGGGTACTGTTCCCCCCAGAGTTGGCTTTGGAGCTGAAAGAAAACAAAAATAATGTTTCAGTGGAGATAGAGCTGCAAATGACACTATTTCTGTTCTGACAGTGTTGTTTCTATTAGAGGGCACTGAAACGTGCAGAGGCTTAGAAAGATGTCAGTAAAACTAACAACCTGACATTATATGTGCAGTAAATACTGAAGACGGGAGGCTGGTTTCTTACTTTTTTTTTTATTTTTTTAACATGTGGGTTGTTTGTTTGGGTTTTAATTAATGGTAATCTGCTTGATATGTCTTTCTCTTTCTCCTTTGGTTTCATGGTAATCTACCAGTTTACATTAATGGCTGTTTCTTTATCCAGTATAATAAGGTTATCATTTGAAAATGGTAACTAAGCTCAGATGTTTCCATAAGTTATTATATTTCTTCATTTAATATGGGCACCTGAAAAACTGAAGATCACTTACTTTCAACAAATTGTACTAACAATATTATGCAGTCCTTTGAGACTAAGATATTGCATATAGGTAAAACCTTATAAAATGAAAGCCTTGTTGCCTTTGTAAAATCATGTCATAGACCTGTTGCTCTGGCTGGAGAAAGACTGTGAGAAAAGCCAGGGAGAAGAAAAACAATTTGTTTTTACCCATGTAAATGTAGTATCAACAGGAGCAAGAAAGCTAAACAATAGAAGGAGAAAAACAACAAGATATCCGCACCTGGTCTTTTTCTGAATGCTTATGCTATAGGTAGCCAATAGTAGTATATTGTAGTTAATAATAGCCAATGATTCTACTGTAGTAATTTAGTAGTCAATAACTATGTAAGATTAATGATAATATCCAAAAGTCCATAAAAAGAAGATGCTTTGTTTAATAAAGGTTTTTTGCACTTTGTCCGAGGCACAGCCTGTGTGCATGGTGGCCACCCCAACAGTGACACTAAGGTGCAAAATTTAAAGTCTATTAAATTAGATATCTAATCAGAGTTCATGACAATAATATAATTATTTTTGTTAAAAAAAAATAAAACACAAAAGCAGACAAAACAAACAAACAAAAAAATCATGGCCAGTGAGGACTTGGCCAGTTAAAGCAAAGCAAAAACCCGTCTCCATCTCAAAAAAAACCTCCAAAGCTAGAATTGGCACCAGCACATATCTCTTAAGAAGCTTTTGTAGTAAAAGTATTATCTACAAAAAAAGTAAAAACACTGGACTTTGTGCTTTAAAAATGTGTGGGTGGAAAGGGAGTGGAAATGGTTGCTGAATCACTCAGGTGACTTTAAGCAGCTGTGTGAGAAAGTATGTGACTTGTATGATGGCTGTTGTCCGGCTCTTGGGTGTAGCTGAGGAATCCTTGCCCCACGAATGAGCCACACGGTGTGGGCTGGGCTGCAGTGGCAGGAAACTCACCGTCACACCTCAGCCAAGGGTAGGAGCCGTGGTGTCAGCTGTCAGTCCATTCATCAAGTGGAACTGGGAAGCAGTAAGGCCTCACCAGTACTTGTGCTGAAGCACTGGAAGAGGAAGAGTGGAAAGCAGAAAGAAATAGAAAAAATATGAAGAGATTCTGGCCTGACTGGGTTCGTGCATGAAATTTTTGTGTGTTTTCTCAGCTGTATCTCATCCTGTGGAGCAGCACACTAAGCTAGCTGATCATCAGCTAGGAGGGAGTCCTTCCTATTCTTCCTATTTTGTGTCATCAAACATGGATTTTGAAGCAAGGGCAGGGTTAGATTTTAATAAACAAGTGGAGTTGTCTGTATTTTCTACAATGAGGGAACCTACAACAATTTTGTCTCTCATCCTGTTGGTTAGGAGGACATATTTGACTGTGCCTTTTCTCTGATACACTCCTCCACGTGTCCCTGCACTCAGATCTACAAATGTAGTAGTGTTTGTACTATACTGAATTAGCAAGAGATCCTCCATGAAACTTTGGTGTCTGGTCTAGCAGTAATTTTAAAGGGAAGAAATAATAATAGCAAATCTTGTAGATTATTTCATTTCCTGCTAAATTCATCACAGTGGAAATCTTCCTGAATACCAGAGAGATAGTATACTTCACCTTTTCTCAGTCCCCACCCTGCTGCCTTGCTACTGTGGTTATTCTGCAGATCCTTTGAGTCTGGCTGGTTGCTCATGCCATGGCTCAGCGAACAAGAAGGTTCTCATTCTTGAGACTTTAATGAGACTTAAATATGTGCTGAAATGCTTTTTGCTGAACAATTACATAAGTGTGAGCAAAGATTGTAATGTGGCCTTAACTGTTATCATAAAACTTAACTTTGTGTTAAATATTCTGGTTTTGAAAATTGAATATGTTTTAAAAGCTCTAGCATTCACTTACTCATATATGTCCCATGTATGCATCATAGATTGAAAGTATTACTGCTAATACCTTGAGGAAATGTCATTTTACAAGTTGCTACCACTACTTGAACATTATCCTTCTTGTGATCTTTCATTAGTTCATGGTAGGAAACAATGTCATGTGCTTTGACATTTTTGTGTAATTTGAGAAATAAGCATGTGCAAACAGATACATGACTTGTTTTCTGTAACTGCACTGAAATTTGCTTCCTGCAGCTGGAGAAGAAGAGAGCAACTGTGGGACCATATGTGTTTGAAAATGTGTAGTTTTCACAGTGTGGCAGATTTGGCATGTAACAGGAGGGTCTTTCCCAGAGTGGTTGTTCTTGTGAATAAGGCTTTCCTTGACCTGCTGCTTCTCTTGAATGCCAACTCACTTTTGCAAACCTCAGAAAAAGGGATGGGGGAACTGGAAGCTCAGGTCCTTCTGAGCTTGTGGCATTTATATTGTGAGACAGTTGAGATGGAGTTCATTTTGCTAAGCTGTTCACCCATAATGGATCTGTCACAGCGACTTGACAACATATTTGTATCCATTTGGGACAGCATTTACTTCTCAGCACTCTCCCTATGAAAGTTTCCAGCAGACCACTCAGATTTACTTTTAGAAACCCATCCTCTCCCCCTCAGAAGACAGATCTCCTTTCCATAAGTTAGGATCGCCTGAAAACCCTATCCATGGGCTTAATAGGCAGTCATCTGTTCCAGGCGTGCTTTGCCTTTGAATTGGTATCAAGTAACTGAGAGCGCCTCTAATTTGATCCCAATTTTCTCTCATTCAGCTGGCATGAAGATGGCCCGGCGACATAATGGAAAAAATAGTATTTTATGTCAGAAACTCTATTCGTTTTTTCTCTGGAATTAAAAATTTGTTTGAGTTTCTGGCTTATTGATGATTTTCAAAGAGTTGCTGGTTTGTTTCTGGTGTAAATATGTGGCACGGCTGGTGGAAAGGGAAATAATGTTATCTCATAAACTGAAAAATCTGACTTTCCTGCCAGCTGTGTCTGGGGAACCCAGTTATCTTTCAGAGACCAGAGTTGCTAACAAATGGAGAAATAAATGACTGCTTTTTTGTATCCAACAACTAATGCTGAAGTTATATAAGTGTCCAAGTTGTGATTCAAAATTGGGTGTCTTATTCTACTGCGGACGTACTTGAATCTGAAATATAATTTCAGTCATTGCAACACAAGAGGATATTTTGCCCTTTCCCTTTCTCTTCCCCCAGTGAGAGAATTTTTTCCAGTTCAAATCACTGAATAAACCTGCAGGAAGGCATAAATTTCTAAATATAGTAGACTGAGCTATAGGCATTACCGAGGCCTGGGGAGACAAGTGAAAATGAAACCACTGACTCTTCTCTGCTAATTCATCCCCTGGGTCTCTACTTTTCAGATTTCTTTTTCTTCCTTCCCCTCCTTCTCCTCTGTCTTCCTCCTTCAGTGCTGCTTTTTTCCCTAACAATAGTTACATAATGCCATCTCTCCATTGGGATGAATCCTGAATAGTGTAGCTTATATATGTATTAGTAGAGCTGTTCAAATCCTTATGCTTTCAGTTCACTTTAGAGACTTTTTCCAAGCTTGAGTTCAAACAAGCAGTGGATTTCCCAGAGAGTGCCAGCTCTTACAGCAATGCCCTGGTTCCAAGTCATTGCATGGAGTTTTGGTTTAATAGGATGTCCTACACAGCCCAATCTCTAATAAGACAACATCTAAAGTGCTCTTTCTGTGTTTGCTGAGGCAGATAGAAATAATAACACTGGTCAAAGGGTAATACTTGAAGGCACATTTCTTTTAAAAACAGACACAAGTTCAATGAATTCTGCCACCAAATTGTGGCGGTTGAAAGTTAACTATGAAGAGAGAGAGAAGCTCACTTCATTCTCAACAAGTCCATTTAGCAAAGCTGATCTTTTTCACTGGCGAAACTTACTGTAATAAATAAATTCTGTATCTGATGCTTCTTTGTGGCAGGTTTTTTTGCAGCACTCTCTCCTAGAGCTGTCTGTGGCTTTCTGATTTCCGTGGCATTGGTATACTTGCTGTTGGTTTTCCATTACCTTTCCTTGAAAATGTGTGAGGGAGACAGGCAGAGCACTTGACAAATCCACTGCTCTTCTGAGATCTTCCCAGCATTTCCAGTGTGCATGTTAATTGTAAAAGCTGAAATGAAATACCTTGGGCCACACTGACCTCATCATCTGTTTTTAAAATAGCATCTCCATCCCCCATAAATCCTCTTAGAGATAAATTAAAAATGCCTGTAGAAGAGATATAGCCTGAATGTAATAATTAAGCAGGTGCTAAGCAGCAGCCTATTTTTCATATATCTGGGTTTTGTATGATAAAAAAATTTCTAAAAAGTTATTACTGCTTGACGAGAGACTTGACTGATCACCATCTCCAGCTGCCAAAGCACAGAGTTGAGTAATTGGAGAAAATTTTTCAGAAAGGAACCAACCATCATCAGAACAGAAGTTTCCTCCTAAGCAAATCAGCTTTAGGAGTAGCTCCCTCCTTGCGAGGGAGCACCATTTACATTTTTTGTCTGAATGCCGAATGAACTCTGAAGGGGCAAAAACCTTCTGTGAGTAAAATGGTGTAGGTGGAAACACCACTTCTTCTATACCAGTGTAGTTTAAAATCCATTTTTTGTTATGCCTAGAGGATAAGAGATGTTTAGCCTCAAGCCTGTGGTCAAGCAGCGGTGTATCAGAGCCTGATGTTCACAGATCATTCAAACTGAAGATTATCAGGCAAGCCCAGTCTTGCAAATGAACAAGTGTGCAGAAATTCTGACACCGTTTTTTAAATGGAAAGTGGAGGCAAAACCAGGACACTTATGTAGTGTGGCAGTAAATTCAGATATTTAGCAAGCAACTTCTGTAGTAGGTTTACTATTTTCTACATAGAGAAAGTAGCCAACTGGGATTTTGATTTTGTTTGGGTTTTTATTTTGTTCACTTCCCAAACTGCTTCTCATGAAATTATGATCGCTTTCAATTTGGGAGCAGAAATACCACACAGGGAATAAAAAGTCTCAGCTGCTTTTTCAAAAGGAAATAACTGTGTCTAAAAGGACTCTGCCTAGACAGCTTCCAGAGGGCTGCAGAGCATGCTCTCTCTGTGTGTGCTGTGCTGGCAAGAGAAGAGCCTGGGTAACATGGGGTTTCCTGAAAAGTCGGTGGCTGGAGAGATTTCAAATGCATAATTGTCTTCAGAATAAAACCTTTATGCGTGGGATTGATAGATATTACTTTAAACCCATGTGTGAAATCATGACAGCGTCAGTGGAGAAGGGCCTGTCTGACGACTGTGATTGTGCTATCACCAGCCAGCCACGTGTCACAGCCTCTGGATTAGAAGCAATTTGGGGCAGATAAAACGTGTGCTATTGTGTTTTGTACCGTGGCTGGCACAATGAGGCCCCACTGCTACCTGGCTCCGCTGGGCGCTGTCAGTCTGGGAGCATTATAACAGCTTGGAAATCTGTAAAATGCACAGACAAGATGTTCAGATAAAAAGGGGACTGCAGCAGTGTGAAATCGAAAAGGCTTTTGAGAGATTTCCTGGTTAAACATTTGCTGCTCTTCTGTGTTGTCTCGCTACTCTTCAATGTGATGTTTCATCCCCCTGAAAATGTACTTTCTCATAAAAATAAAAAAAAATGCATTTCTTTCTTTCCATAGAGAATAAACGTCAATGCAAAGTCACAGTCAGGCAGCATTCAAGGTGGATATTTTTCCTCCTTCTACTTTTTACATTGTTGAAGACATCATTTTAATTCAGTATTATGTAATGTGTTAATATCAACAAAAGAAGAAACAACTTTGAGTATTTTGTGATTTACAAAATATATTTAGTTGGGTTTTTTTTTCTGAATCTAGTTATGGCACTCCCCATTTTATGAGTGCAGTCTCCAAAACTTTAGAAGCGTTTTTTTTTGTTTTCTTTTGTACAAAACTAAGAGGTGGAAATTCCAAGGTCGAAAATTGTTTAAATTTTTCCATTATTTCTTTTTAATCTTGAAATATTTAAGACTGTCATCAGTATGTAAATGAGCTTCTTCTTTTTAAAAATATTTCCCTTACTTATAAAATAAGAACTCACTCACTTTTTTATTGTTATGCTTAGCTTTTGTAAAAATAAAATTAAAAAAAAATAAAAAGGCTTAAGAACAGTGTAACTGTTTCCTTGTTTTCAGGAGTTTATACTTCATCAATTTCTTGAACTTGAAATGGAGTGGTTTTCTCCACTCATCATACTGCAAATCTAGTCAGCAATTACAAATATGTTCAGTATTTGTAAAATATCTACATGTTGACAACTATCTTTCCCATATGCACTTCTCCAGACACCTGAGCATTTGAATAAGAGCTCAGTCCTTTAACTCCCCTGTAGTGTCACCAGTTGACTTGGATGGGACCACAGCAGCAGTCTTGAAGAACCTTCTTTTTTCAGTGACTGACAATGCAGCAGTGTAGGGATTTGAAGGATGCTGAGTGCTCTAATAAATTTGATTTGCAAGAGAAAAAAATTTGGAGTAAACCTTGATAAAATGGAGTGGTTAACAGCAGTTATTTGATTTCCGTAATAAAGTCCCTGACTTCTTTTTGCAAGGATGGTGCTGGAAGCCTAGGCCAGACCTAATTGCTTGTAGCACTTGCCCAAGACTAATACAATAGGGGAAGAAGAACATAACCCTTCCGTCCTTCTTCCCTTCCTTCTTCCCTTCCTTCCTCCCTTCCTTCCTCCCTTCCTTCCTCCCTTCCTTCCTCCCTTCCTTCCTCCCTTCCTTCCTCTCTTCCTTCCTCTCTTCCTTCCTCTCTTCCTTCCTTCCTCCCTTCCTCTCTTCCCTCCTCTCTTCCTCCCTTCCTTCCTTCCTTCCTCTTAATGAAGTGAATTAAATTAATCCAGGTTTCTCACTTCTAGAACTGAAAGCTACCAGTATGAACATCTGTGTCTTTTGCTCTGACCTGGGTACCTGCAGGGGATCACTTGCAAAACCCCCACAGCTGGGAATGAACAGTGCAGGGAAAACAACAGTTGCCTATCTAAAAAAGGGTTGTATTGTATCTTAACTGTAGTTAAATGTACACTGTCTTTACCAGGAGCATTTCTCTTAGCTGGAGTTGTCTCCCACATGTACTTCAAAGGCTAGAGATACTGCAGTTTGTGGCATGTTTATTTTCCTTTGAAGGTTTTGAAATACCTGTAGAGATGTTCTAAGAAAGGGAAAAAAAGCAATATTTAAGTATTTCACTTATTTCAATGCATTTAAAACATTTTTAAAGCCCACATTTCACAGTCAGTGTTGTTTTGTTTACTCCAAAATTGTTAGCAGAACTGAATTGTGAGCATTTTTGTTTGAAGTGATGGAAAGGTTAAATACCTTCCTTTCTTTGCCTTCCAAAAGACTACATTGCTTTTAATTAGCTGTAGTCTTTTTGCTAAGTAGAATGAAACTTCCCAGCTGTGTAGGAGATGTGGGCCAGCAGAAGGTGTTGGAAGCTGGAAGCACTGAGACTCTTTCCAACAAAAGCATTCATGAGCCAATCTCATGTTGTGAGTAAAATAGCAGTGAAGTGCTTAGCTTTGTTTGCAGATCTGGACTAAACCATCTCTTTCTCTGGCCAAAATGTGCTGTTTCTGGCTTTTAAACTTAACTGTAGTAAAACATTATTATTGAGAATTTTCATATTTCCCAGTGCAGTTACACACTGTGATCTGAGCAGTAGTGCCATTCCTGTACTTACCAGGAATACCAGCTAGAGTTTTAGCTTGGTCCTTCCCCAATGCTTGCTTGGCAGGTTAATTTGGATCTTTCTCTAGAATTATTCATGGAAGATCAAATGGCAAAATCAATGGGGCCCCTTCTGCAAGCTGATGGTCTTTTACTGTGTGCATCAATTCTGTTTTCTGCTGTGTCGCGTCCCACACGGTCTGCTCATGCTTACAGCTGATTTTACTGTGTGTTGTAACTCATGCATAAGTGGTCTGCATGTTTAACTTCTCGGTTGCTTTTTGCCATCTAGGACTTCATTTGGAAACATGAGCTGGAAAAAAGTGTGGAGAGTGATGTAGCTTCTAAATTTAATTTCTAAATTATTATTAGATTTTTTCTCTCTTTTCTTTTTGTTGTTGTTGTTGTTGATCATAGTTGGTTCACTGTCTCAAAATAGTCACACACAGTTATTTAGCACTTCTGCACAGAAAGAGATGTGTCTTTAGTACTAAAATCCACAAGCACGCTCTCTCAGGTGTGCAATCCCATCATGGCAGAAACAAGATAAATGCTACACTTCAGAGTATCTTGTAGGAAAGGAGCAGCATAGAGCCAATTCTTTAATATCCTTCTTAACACATGAACTGCGTAGATTGTACACTCAGGGTCTTTTTTAATATATATGTATATATGATCCTACAGTAAAAGAAAGGTTCACTATTCTGCTGATTTAATTGCTCTATGAGCATTACAAATGTTGTTTTAATTTGCCTTCTGCATATTTACTTATGCAGGATTAAGCATTCTTTGACTTTAAATCTAAACGAATCACTGGAAAATGTTTTTCTCAGTTTTTCCTTTTTTTGCTTGGTTATAAAAACACTGCAATCCTAAAAAAAAAAACCTGTTGTTTCCATACTCTGCAGTTTGAGTGGCAGAAATCAGATGCTGGGATGTCAAAGACAAATTGTTCTCATATATACGTGTTATCAGAATGTTTAGTTTTGTAGTTCTTTGTTGTCTTCAAGCTTTAATTCTTTTTTTGCTACATTTTTTGAAGTATTAAAATGAGTACTGTAAATGTGGATTGCACAGATCTGACCAGCTTGGCTGATGGGACCAAATGATGAGACCAAAGGGCAATGAGAACTAACTCTTGTGGCAGAAAGGTCTAGGAAAACTTAATGTTATAGAGTATTCTTTCAGAAAAATAGCAGAAGAAATTTCAGATTCAATACTAAAAATCATTCATATTTGGAACTGACCTAGGGTACACATATTGCATTAATGCTCCTGAAATTACCCATTAGTATTTAGACAGCAGGTCTTGGAGCAGTGCCGTATATCAGTCCTTGAAAACTTCTCTTCAAACTTAGTAGCAGTCAAAACTGAGCACCAGTGAGAAAAAATAATGAACAGAAAATGTCTTATGGTGTTGCATGTATACTTGCATAAATCCATGGTGTGTTCACTTATTGAAGTTTGCATGCTGGTCTGGATTTCTTCCTTGGAAGAGATAGAGGGAAATTACGAAAGAAAAAAAAGACCAGCAATTAAACATACAAGACAACTTCCATATATGAAGAGACAAACTTCACTGACAGATTTCGCATTAATGAGAAGCACATCTGAACAATAGGCCAGAGTTTTATATAACCTTGAACAGTGTGGAAAAGAATGCAGACTATTTATTCTGTCTCTTATTGTGCAAGGAATCAGGGTATCAAACACAATTTTTCAACCTGAAAGCTTTCAAAAATTTTTAAAACTTTTGGAAATTCTTTTACACAAGCAGGCTGTGAAATCATTTAATGAATTCTCGGCAAAAGCCCCCTGAAGCACTATCAGAGCAGAGGTATAGACACAAACTTTGACTTGGGAAGTCCCTTGGCTGTTGAGGAAATATTGCTGCCATTCCCTCACTTATTTACTGTTTCCTTAGGCATCACTTTCTTATAGTGGAAGTGAGAGGCAGAGTAGTGAAAAATAGACATTTCATCTGACTGACTTTTTTCCTACCAATGCCATACACATATAAGTCTTTTTAAATCAAAGCATATTTTAAGGGTTGTTTGCAGTGCTTATGTGCTTGATTTAGTAGATGAAGGGAACTGGTTTTGTTTAAAATATAATATCTGTATATGTGTAATGAAAAATTCTTAAAATCAGAAATACACTGAAAGTGTATGTCCAGACAGAAGTTATATGCTATTGGCTAGGGAATATCTGTTATTAGTCTGCCAGTCTGGGTGCTGATTTCCTTTATTATCAGCTTTGCTATCTTTGTTTTACCTTTTGAGCGCGCAGGGACCAGCAGTTCAGGTGAACAGGGTCAGATTGTATGGGACACAGTAGGAGCTCCTTCTCATTCAGGTTACGCAAAACTGCGATTGCTCTCCTGTCTGAGAAGAACAATAATGTTTTACAAGACTGATTTTTAATTGCATCCCTTACTTGGGTGCAGAGCAATCTCTGGAGGATGCCTTTTCCCTTCTTAAAATGAAAAAAAGTCTGTGTAAAATGATCATGTTCAAGGTAGAAGCAGTGTATGTTTGGAATTTGCTTGCTGGCTTATCTTCCTTGTTTATTTTTAACAGAAGAAATATTGTGTCTGCGACAACCTTGTAAGAAAACAGTATGTTTTAAAGAGACCCTTCAATATCAGAGAATAAGTGTTGGGTTTTTTTAAATTCTATTTCTACAAAGGAAATAATCATGACTGTGGTTTCATAACTTCAAAGTGAGGTAACTGAAGTTTTATTCTGTTTGAGAGGTCTTGGATAAAGAAACTGTATGTATCATATAATTATATTTTATTTCATTAGTCGTATAACTACAGAATGCTTAGTAACAATAAAAACCAGAATGCATTTGACAGGTCTTGAAAGTAAAACTACCTCTAATTCACTGGGATTGTGTTTCATTATATAGTTTGCATGGAGATCCATGAGCTGCTACTAAAGTCTAAATGAAAAAAGCATGTTTATTGTCGATGAGTTTGAACTTAAAATGCTTCCGCTATGGAATTTTTAAAAGTTAGTCATCTCAAAATGGTTGGAAAAATTGAATTTGGGCACCTTCTGTCTTCAACTGTTCTTTGTCAATGAGTGACAATGGTAGACAAGATGTAGCAAAGGTCTGCACCCACATCCACCTTGGACTCAGTGGGGTATGGAGCCAGCAAGTCCCATATGGCATCACTGATTCTTTGCTTTGAAACAATTCACTCCTAATCAGGGATGTTTCCAGTGCATGACCTGCCTGGAAATGGGAGCAGTAAATGCATTTAAAGTTTGTGTGGTGTGGGTCCCCTCTGCCAGAGTATAGGTGTGGATTGACAGCCTTGAGTGAAAGATGATGCTGCAGCTGGGAGGCAATAGATCATGGAGCTCTGCTGTGGGTGCTGATGTCTAGTGAATGTGCTGAAGACCTGCTCCAACTACTCTCTTGGTGACTGGGATTTGCTTGCTTGCATTCCTGTCAGGTATATATGCTATTCAGAAATTAACTTTCTTCCTTTTACTGATCATTTTCAGAGTGCAGGGTGGTGGGTTGATTATATCTTTTATTTCATCCAATCATTATTGGTCTACTTGGAGTTATGTTCTACGTAGTGCAGCAGAAGGAAAAGTTTTTCTCTAGCTATCCATGTATGACTTGTTGTCCTGTGGGTGTTACCTACTTGGGAAGTGGTTGGGTGGAATTTGAGTTGGAAGTTGGAGATGGCTCCAGCAGTTTTGTTCCATTGCACTGGTAAAAACCCTAAATATTTTTTTGTCTTTGAGAGGAAAAGGAAAGAAATACAGAATTTACGGTAGTGATTATCCTTCTCTGAGAATTCAGCTTATGGCTGGAAGATTATTTAGTGGCTTGTGCCAAGTGGAATAGCTACAGTGGAAGACAGAAAAGCAAGTAGAATATTGATCAAAACAAAGCAGCCTGGAAGGCACTGTTTCATAAAAATACGTTGTTGGAGAAAAAATGTTTGGATATTTTGTCCTGGAAGGTGTCAAGGGACAGAGAGAAAGGTTGTTTTTTAATGTTTTTTCTTTCCTTTGGAAAACATTTTTGATAGGAATCTGAAACATATTTTGAAGGAAAACCCTCCCAGCTAAGTTTGATAATCAATGTATGAGGACAGTAGTTCAAAATTGTGCCTCTCTCTGTCTAGACATTTGAGCCTTTCAATTTAGAATCATATAATAGTTTGGGTTGAAAGGACCTTTAAAGGTCATCATCCCCTGTGCAATGACCAAGATCATCTTCAACTAAATCAGAAGCCACTCAGAGCACCTTCCAGTCTAATCTTTATGGTTTCCAGGGAAACTATCCCTCTCTGGGCTACCTGTCCCAGTGTCTCACCACCCTCCTTGTAAAAAAAAGTCTTCCTTAAAACTAATTAAATTGATCTAATTTGGTACATTGAGGTCTGAAAGCTAAAGGAGAAGTCCTGAAGGGTACTGTATGTATTGTCTTTACAAAATTTTATACCAATAACTAAATGCTTGCAACATTTTGAAAAATACCAACTTCTAACTTTTACAGGAAAGAAATGCCTCCTAAGCAGTTTTGCCAATGCTCAGGTACTTTATTAGCTGTCATGTTTCAGATAGAGTATATCAGCTGCATGCCTGATAATGCTACAGCTTATGTGGTGACATGAATTACTCATGTAGTATTCTATAAATTTATGCATTGCAGGATAAACATGGACACCTGATCCTGAGTATGTTTTTCAGTCCAAGATGGTTTCCTTAGTCATGCTTATAAGGACTCCTATAAGGTTATAAACCTCCCTGCAGCTTATAAACTCCCTCTTTCTGTCTGTGGTGTGGTATGAAGAAAAGAAGGCACAGCACTGTCTCGCTGCTAGGTTATACTGCAATGCACATTATTGATATTAAATAAGAGGTGAGCGTGCAGCTAATATTTTCCCAGATCTGCCCTTTCTTGTGTTAAATGGATGGGGTCAGCTCTCCCTGCTGAGGCAGGCTCCTTGGAAAGTCAGTCAGAATGGTATTGCCCAAGTAAGGAAGAAAGAAGAGCATCAGAACTCTGTTCCTGTTCTGCAGAACACTAACAGAGAAAACATAATATACCATTAAAGGCTGACTTTGGGGCTGATGCTCAGAAAACCAAAGTAGGTTAAAAATTACACAGATGCAACCTGACAGTCTAACTTTTTAAAAGCAGAGATGTCCAAGTCTGTTGAGTGTACCAGACTTAGAAAGGAAGCAATAACAAAAACAAAAAAATAGGCAGTTTTTATGATTCTAATAAAGGCTACATTTGAGATTTCACCTGTTGTTTTAAGGAGAGAATAAATAAGTATATGGAAATTTAATTTTCATAGTTCTGGTTCTCAACCTATTGGGTTTTGTGTATGAATTTTATGATCTGTTAGTAACCTAAGTGTTGTAAGAGACTGTTAAAAAGCTTAAGAGGTTTTAATAATCACAAGATAGTATGA
>VZTN01029333.1:8951-19144 GCA_013400515.1 Erpornis zantholeuca | reverse complement strand
ATAATGGAGAAGCAGAAACAAGTATTTCTGAGATGAGCAGATGAGATCTTAGATTAGATTTGCTGTTGAAAAAAAGTGACATAACTCACAGCAACATTGCTGTGCTACAAGGAAACAGAAAAGCAAGAAAGTACTACCAGCAAGAAAGGCAAATGCATTTACTTCCCTATTACACTTGCAAAACAAAATCTGACCATAAATAAAAGAGCACACTGCTTCACTTTCTTACTGTTAACATCAAGTTATCCTAACAAATTATGAAGCACATCGATCCATTCCATGACACATCTTGTGTTTTTGCTGAGCTTAGAACATACACACAGACTTTCTTTGATATTTAGGCTCTTAGCTTAGAAATATCCAGAGATGACACCAAATTTTTGAGTATTAAGCCATTTCCCTATCAAGACTATACATCCAGAGATATATAAAATATCAGTAGCAACTCACTATTATCTGCATTACACTGTTCTCTCTTTCCTGATACTGAATATACCTGTAGACAGCAATTTACAATGGTTACCTTAAGCAACTCCAGAGGGTCAGGAGAAAAGACACAGAGCCTAATTATTGTTCTTTTTCCTAATCATAAAATAAAATAGTATGTTTAAAACAATTTCTTTTCATGGTATCAAACCAATAATGGAAATGCAAACCAGTAAACAATGAACAATTTTGTCTTTAGAGGAAGACCTGTGTTTAAATGGTGTTGAACAAGAATCGAGAGATCTCAGAATGTAAACTCAACAACAATTAACACTGATTCACTGCATGACCTTGAACAACATATTCAATTTCCTAGTGTTTCTAACTTCTCAGTATTTTAAGTACAAGAGCTGAAGTGTGCATGGTATTTTGCACCTAATTGAGCTATGCTGGGTGCAGAAGAACTATAATCTGCATGTCACCAATGATGTCTGCAGCTGGGTACAGCTACCCAGAGTGCTCTCACACAGTGATGGGTGAATTTTTTCACTGCTGTAACAAAACTATGTATTTTACCCACCATGACTCTGCATTTCTCAGCACAGTCCATTAGCCATATTTTGCAACAAGGCCTACTCTCACATGACATGAAGTCCTTCTGGGAAACAGATGTGGATTCTTTAATGCCTAAAACCAAATGAGCCCAGAACTGAATTAAGAAATCTGGTTTATTTCATACCAAATGTTTGCCCCTGGTGTTCTCTAGAGCCATCTATTGAAAATACTTCTTCAATCTTGATTGCAAGACTAGAGCAATGACAGCACAGTATGGTTTTCTTTGACCCAAAAGAGGACAGCAGACATTCCACTTGCATATATAGTTACTACTAATTTTCACAGAGGAAAAAAAAAAACAGCAAAATTTNTTTTCACAGAGGAAAAAAAAAACAGCAAAATTTCCCTATTCAAATTTTTACTTTGAAGGATTAAAATTAAAAAAAAAAAACACATATAGGCTGCACAAAGAAAACACTGTATTTACAAACAGTGGAGTAATAAGATGGAAATTCCATTTTCAGGCTGATGTGCAATTCCTTTTTTTCTTTATAAAAGCAAGTGAGATGCTTATAAAAAGCCAGACTGCTTCCATAACTGCAAAGCAAAAAGCTTTCCATTCTCTGTGTTATTATATGTTTCTTTCATGCAATGGCAATAGAAATAAATTGTTAAGTCTGAAAGCACTGTGAAGTAAGCCAACCTAGTATCAACTGATCTGGCATTAACACTAGTACAATGCAGATCAGTTTGGCTTTCTTTAAGAAACTAACTATTAACACAAAGTAAAATATCAATTTGCTCTCGGACTTGTGGTGACAGAAGTAAATTAAGATCTTTTCACACACACAGGAATGGCAGCAATATATTAATAATTCTGATATCAAGTCTCATTCAAGAAAGCCAGTGCCAGTTTCCATGCTCTTGACAAACACTCCCTGTGTTTTAAGTGTTTAACCACAACTGGAAATAATGCTGACCTTCCATTTTTCTTATTTCAAGGAAGGTGTTCTTAAAAAAATTATTTTTAATGAAGACAACATAGAAAATAATAAAACTGTATTTCTTGAGATTAATGAAAAGTAAGAAAAAACAGACTGATGACATGTTGCACAAATGACTGTGAGAGAATAAACCTATTTAAAAACAGAAGAGTGCTGTGCAATCTATTGATGTTAAAGAAATCAAACTTCAGAAAAGGATAGAGTACCTCAAGGAAATATAACCCTCCATAAAAAGGGTTAAAAAAAAGTGCTTGTCAAAGGATCAGAGTACATCATTAACTCTTCAAAATTCATAATTTACAACCACATAAACTAAAAATTGATCCAACCCTTTCCTCTCTTTTCAAAGCCAACTAAGACGGGGTTTGTACTTTTGCATAAAAGATTGCATTTAAACAATTTTTTTGTTTAATTTAGCATCTGTACAATTTTGGAAAAATGCTAAAATCTTACCTCCCCAACTTCCTTTTGAAAAGTCAGTGTCATCTGTGTCCTGCCATAAGTAAAAGGTCCATCCCTTTTCGAAACATTCTCAAGCCATTTGATGATTAGAGGAGTTGAAACACTGAAGGGCAGATTTCCAATGATATGTATATCTGGTGGTTCTGTCGACATTTGGCAGAAGAAAAACAACTGTCAAAAAGTTTTGGGTAAGATTTTGCCAAGAAATAAAGCACAAAAAAAACCCCTGTGCCTATCAGCCTAGACTTAAAATATGAGAACAATTTTTATCATGCCACACCAAAATGATGCCTGTCCATTTACACTCATCTTACACTGACAAAACTGTGTTACTATTCTCAGTATTTATTTGGAAAAAAGTGGTTAGGTTTGGTTCTCACTTACATTTGAATAAATCATTAGCTTTCAGATGATGTTCAGCTGATGAGTGAATTCCAGCTGGGCTACTCTAGAACAGCAAAACTACAACAGCATTCCTGTGATGTCAAACTACGACTACTAGGTACAGAGTAAATAGTCATACACATCTTTCTGTCCAACATATCCTCCCAGAGGCATTCAACTGAGCCCCAACAACCCTCAGAACAATCACCTAACTCACACGGGACATAACTCTCCTTCTATATAGAGTCCTCAGAAATCAAAAGGTGTTAAAGAACAAGACTTAGCTATAACAAGTGATGCCTGTTTTTTGGTTATGGATTATATCAGTACCTGTGTGTGTGTTGTACAACACAACACAAGGATTTCATTAGCAGGGACCCTCATGTCTAAGCAGCAGTGAAACAGAAGTGAACAAAACCCAAAAGCCAGTGTGCTGTTTCTTAGATACTACAATATTTAATAACACGAATAAGTGATGACAATATCAAATTCAAGCTGTTTTTCTGGCACGCTTTTCTTATTATGCACTTTTTAGGCTGTGATATTTCTAGTCTGTGATATTATACATTTATCAGAGATGGTGGTTTTTGAAACCCACTAGCCTTTCAGACTTTCATATGGCAATAACACAGAAAAAATGTATCTTACCTCTAACTGGTCAGCTCAAAACTCAATAGTGACTCTATTTTCAAGAAAGGTAAATTTTTAAAACTGCACTACACTGTCACACAAACACTTGCTCATAGTTTGTTCTGATAACCTTTTACAATGAGAAAAATACAATATACAATTTTTTAGGTGAACATGATGGGCCATGGTCTTTTATGTCCTAAGTCAGAGACCACTTTACTGCTCTTCAGACACTACAAAGAGTGACTTTACCTTACATTAATAAATTTGGGGGGACTGGGAGGTCATCTCTGATTTATATAATAATATTACATGTTTTAAAAGGGAAGTGAAATAGTGCCCTATTGCAACCTCAGATTAAAAAACAAAAAGGCAAGAAACCACAATCCTGATTAGATACTATTTTTGCCAAAGATATCCAGCTGAAACCAAAGCAACAAGAAACCTAAATTTTTGAGGGCAAGTTTTCCAAAAGTTTCAAAGCAAGCTACAGAAATTTTTTCACAGGAACAACAGCAGTGGTGATTTCAGACTTCTTCAACAAGAGTATGAAACCAGGAAGTACACCATTTGATCTCCTTTTATGGTTTCCAGGAGTCATTTTTGTACAGTCAAGAAACTCTAAGGTTAATAACTGTAAAGCTCCTCACTGTTAACTAGGGTCAATGTCACATAAATTCCACTGTTTTGTCATAGAAAAGGAAGAGAGTTCTTTGTTTCCTTCTAGGAAAAAAAAAAAAAGAAAGGAAGTTATCTCTTTATCTTCAACATGTACCAGAAGAGACTAAACACTTGCACTGAGTGAGCTTCAATTTTATCACTACTTAAGACTAACTCAGAAGCACTATAAAATGAAATAAACCAAGTGCAAATACTAACCATCCTCCCAGTTCTTTTTTAGGTGCTTTGGAAAAGCTTTCTCCATCTTATAGGTCAGGATATCTCCATGAACGATGGACACTTTTCCTGGAGCTGCTTCAGATAGCATCTGTTTGTAAGCAAGCAAGCAGAATCCACAGTGAGTGTTAGCCAAACTGATTTCCAGTTTCAGCCACAGCAGGAACGAAACCATTGGTATGTATTTATTTCAATATACAACAAAGCACAGCAGGAGTTAAAACTGAGAACACTATTAGTAACTATTTACTTTCAAAAAACGAACACTAGAAATAGGTTAATGTGTGATTCTGTAAACACTTAACTATTCACAGATGTAGAATTCTTAATAGAGAATTCGAACTTGAAAAGGCTGGTAAGAGTCTCTTCAACAGCAACAATTAACAAGCCCCAGGCCACCAGCAGGACCTCACCTGATTTAAGTAATAAAGGAAGGAGGAGGTTTTGAAAGGTTTTTAGATCAATTACCTATAGAAACAAGGGCTCACATTTATTCTGTTTCCCTCACAGCTATTATCCAATTCCAGCCATATGTGATATAAGGCTGTAGAAATATTAATTTTTTGCTTTTACATGAAAAAAGTGGAAGAGATTCTCTAAATATTCCCTGTAGTAGTCTATACTTGTGCCCTTAAAAAACAAGGAATCCACTGAGAAGAGGGAATGAGTACCTAGCAATAGGGAAGATCTCACTAATTTTTATCTTTCTACACATTACAAAATCATCTCTGTTGTCAGCTTCTGCAGCCCACCTGCACAACTTATCTAGTATTTAATAAAGGCTGATATGGAAATTCAGCACTGGTTGTAGTTTGACAATCAACACCTTAATTTCTGGTGTCACTTCCCATTATGAAAATTAATTAAGCTTTTTTTAGTGCTGTACTAATCTTTTCTCTTACACTATGCAACTACACACAAAAGTAGTGGCAACATTTTCAAAGATGACATTTGGGGATATTTATTGATCCTATAAGAGAATAACGACAAATGACTTAAAGAACAATTTTGCTTTTGCATAGAAATCCAAATCCATAAACAATTAAGTGCCAGTGGCTAATTGCCAAAATAAACTGCTCACCACTGTTAGTCCCATCTTCAATCTGAATAAAGTTTATATGCTCAGGGGCACAAACAACTTTCACCATTCTTTGAGCCAAAGGAAAAACTGTTTTCTCATACCGTTCATAAAATGTTGTCATGAATTTTTTTGAGTAAAAGTTTGGGAGGTTTTAATTATAAAAATAGCTAAATTTTATGTAGAGCAATAAAAGCTTAACAAAAAACTAAGTGTTCCTGCATGTTAAGTGCAATTATTTCCAAATAGAAAAAATAAAACTGACCTCAACTCCAAACCATGTAATGGACTTTTCAGCACTACACTGGTGATTATATGAAATACAAATTCACTAATTTGCCATGGTTTGTCAAATCTTTCTTTGAAGCCATTATAAATGCTCTAAATGAAAGATAATGTTAGATCAACAAACTAAGAAAACAGTGTTAATAACAGTTTTCTTAGCAAGAATTTAGGGGTTGCTGAGTAATACACTTTACATAACTAAGAATTGCATTTAATTTGTGACCAGAAAATCATAGTCTTATGTTTCTAATCTGAAATAAAGACTTGGGAACCCAGTGAAGCTTTTTTCATCTGAAGGAAAAATGCATGCAGCTAACATAGCTCCAGGAGCTGCTGTGCAGCAAGGATGCTAGCCAAGAGTGTTCCATCATACAGATACCCTCATTCTTCACACACAACCAAAAGGGCACAAAGGAAGAAGAAGGGGCATAGTTTAAAACATGAAATGGTATTCCTGGAATAATTTTATATTCAATACATTATCTTGCTCCCTTTCTCTCCTCCTCAATCTTTCCAGCCTAAAAGAACTATTAGGGCATATGGCATAGGGAGGTTGTGATTCTTAAAGACTGAGCCAGAAATGGCAGACTCTCAGCTTGTGTAAACTTTAACTCTGTACACATATGTTCTTCACTGTATTTCAGTTTTGCAGTAAAGAAAATCCCCACTTCAGTTTTGTCAGAGACCACAGCTTGAAAAACAGTTAATGAAAAACGCTACATGCTTTACATCAGCAATTTTAAAAGTATCTACGAGACATTTTTAAGTAATAGCCCCCAATCATTATTTTAATCTCTGACATTTCCCCTTATTCAAATCTCTAACCTTTTATAAGCATGCATTTTGATAGTTTTCTTGGGAAACCAGAAAAATCATTACAACCCACATTATCAGAAAAGACAGACAAAGTGTTATGTGTCTTCTTATTTGTATGGAAAAAAAGCAATACCAAATTTAATGCTAATGGACGTAATGCATTTTCTTGCTCATTCATATCCGCTGCTACTGAGTTATACTACGTCTATGGTCACTAACCTCATTCAGACATTCACTTCTACTGTGAGGAGACTGGCAATTAAAAATAATGACTAGCATTATGTCACTTGAACAGTAAAGATAATTACATACCAAAGTTCATTTTAGATGCCAAGAAGTATACTTTTATTCAGATAAATCTGTTGCAGTGGATGCATTTTGGAAGATCACATAGAACATCCAAGCACTTAAAAAGCTCTTTTAACTGAAACAAGTGTCATTTAATCTCAAATTCTCTCCAGTCCCAAACCAATTCTTAAAATCAAAAACAAAAATGCTGATTTCCCCCACTCAAGTGAAAACATGGAAGTTTCACATTTCATAAAGATGGCATGCAGATGCATATTATACACCATTAATGGCTAACCTTACAAAGGCATAATTACATGCACATTCAAGTTTAAGGATATGAGCAGATTCATTCATACCTTCCATTTTCTTTATCATATAAAGGGATGGTAGCAGTTCTCAAGTGAACTACCTATTTATTTCCACTGCTGATTTACTGAAAAAGACACAGTGCAATTTAAGGAAAGCCCTTTGAATTGCTCTAATCTGAGATAGTGGAGACATAAGAAAACAGTCAAATTTTAAGATTTTTGGACTCTGGGTTTTTTGCTGGATTTATACAGCCCAGATCCAGCAACACAAGTAGATAGCATTTGAAAATGCCACAACGACTTGTGAACTTATACCAACTTTAAAGGAAAGAAAAAAAACTTGTTTGTTTTTTTGAAAATGTAAAATAGATGCTTGCTTTATTCTTCTCAATCTGGATGTTAACCCGAGCTGAACTCTGTTAACTGGAGATACACCTTCCCAATTTTATAAAGCATAATTATTAGGATTAAAATTAAATATAAGACCATACATAACAAGATTACATTCAGCCTTCAAATTATGATTTCACCATCATGGTAAAATGCATCTGAAATGTCTCAGCCTGAAAAAAAGAAAAACCTAACATGCCTTGGCAGTAATTCAGTTGCAGGATCAGGTCCTAAAGGGCCTATGAGAAAGTAAGAACAATGAATTGAGATACTGTGTATCTTTATCTTCAAGCTAATTATAACTCTGATTTCTGCCACAGAACCAAACTTAATTTCAGTGCTGAGATCCCAACCAGACACTTGGAATCTCTCTAAGTTCTCAAAATGTTCTTATTCAATACTGTGGTTAGATGTATACAAATTATTCTCCAGTTGGTACCTGCAATCCTGGAATAAATCGAGCATCTTTTTCAATTAAAAGGAGTTGTTCAACACCAGCACTGAGAATGGATCTGGTAATTCCTCCTGGCCCAGGGCCCACTTCGCAAACGTGGGCATTTTTCAGATCTCCAGCCTGTTTCACTATCTTGTCTGCAAGACACAAAGAACATACTAAGCCTTTATTTTCCAGAAGATCCGGCTCACTAAGATAACCTCATTGTTTATTGTTACACAAGCACAAGCGTGCTTATCTCAGAACAGACATACACAGTGACACATCCCAGTTAAATCATCACACCCGCTAGACTGCCCAGAATTCAGATTTGTTTCATACTACAAGATATACAGAGCTATTGGAAAAAAAAGCTATTTTTAGTTTTATGAATTTAGTATTTATTGTACTCATTACAGAATCAAATTAAAAAAAAAAATCACTTCTCATCTGTACACTACCAGCACTATTGTGCTGCAAGCAAGCACTTGTGTTCGGCATCCTAAAGTCTCACTACTTGTCCTTATAAAGGTATTTCACTACAGTACCTCTGTTTCAAGGCAATTTAGGAAGTAAGAATGATACAGTGAAGATATATATACAGAATGATACATCAAGATTCTATTATGTACAGAGCAATTTTATGACAGAGAAACTGGACTAAATGAAGAGCTGGAACACAGACAACTGGTAGCTATAGAAAACAGGGCAGTGGAAGAGTGAGGAATGAATACCCACATGTAAGTGAAATGATACAACATTAGAAAGTATTATAGACATGAAAGAAGACAGATTAGGGACTAGAAAATGTAGCTAATGAAACAAAGGGATCCTTAGGAAGCATGGAGAGAAGATACTGATAGAAATTATGTTGCTCGCTCCATGTTCTCTTAAATTACAATAAAAATAAAAAATATCCAAACACCTGTCTACACTACTCTAGTAAAGTTTTACTACAGGCATGCAAACATTTTTATTCTGGGGTAAGTGCCTGGTTGTTCAGGAAGTGGAAATGAATCTTTATCAGCCTGAATCTTCAAACACAATCAAATCACTAGCTACATGAAGCTATACTGCATTTGTTAATGCAAAAGCCAGCCAGCCAGCACTATGCCAGTGAGGACACCCACCCCTGACTCACAGAACAGGGCTGGCTTTGTCACCCATTGCTGACATAAATCTGGAATAAACTGAATTATTCATAACAATGCAACTGGTTCAAAAAAGCTACAACTCTTCTGATAAACTGAGATAAAAGAGTCTCGTAACTACAGCACATAGCAAACTCCGAACTGCACAATGTGTTAAATACTTTATATGATACAGGATAATCTCAAAAAAAAGCTAATTTTAAAGTCAAATTTATAAATCATAATAGTATCCAAATCGTAAAAGTACTACTTTGGTTTAGATTTTTGCTTTTCGGTCAATCATATTTTATACAGAAAAATAGCTTCTATCAAAAAATTGCACTTCAATTTATAAAGAAACCTATTTTTGAGGAGTAAGTAAAAGCGACTTGTCTAACCTAAAACTACTTTATAAAGGTCTTTATTATAAAGGTTTACCACTGAGCTGCCATTAGCCTGACAAACGCTATTATGCAAACATCACCTCCTTAGCTATACTCTGGGTTCTGACAAAACTGCGATAAGTGTTCTGTATCAGCTAAAAATATTAAAATAAAATATTTAACCTGTCAATCGCAAATCCAGTAGAAAGTTCTGGGAAAGTTGTTTCAGGGCTTTAAGGCGAAAGAGTTTAATAATCTCTCCAATAGTTGGCAGGGGAGGCAGACGGAAAGCTGCCACCTTTCCTGGAGCAGCCATAAGAGAAAATTCTCATTCATTCCTCCTAGAGAGACACCGAAAAGATTATTCTAATAAATTATAATAAATTATACAATTACAGTAAGTTATTACTAGTATTGAAAACCCTACTAAGCTTACAAACCAAGACGTGATTTACGAATCATTAGAGGAGGACTACAAGAGGACCAAATTCCCTGCATCACAATTTTGACTCTTGGATGCGGTGCTTATGCTCAGCACGAGCTCGGGGTATTGGAAAATCCCATTTTACAGCTCTTCCAAAGTCTCAGGTAAGCCGTCTCACAATTACTCAATATCAACCTTCCATTACTTATTAAAAAAATCAGTAAGGAGAACGACTTCACGACACCACCTAAAGACAGAATGTATTTAATTAACGCGTCCCTAAGACAGGCGGGAGGA
>VZTN01029331.1:1310-52039 GCA_013400515.1 Erpornis zantholeuca | reverse complement strand
ATGTCATTTCTTGGCCTCTCTACAAGGCATTTGTATAAATGCTTTCTCCATCCGGGTGTTGGAAAGAGATGATCTTTAATTTCCCTTCCAACCCAAACCATTCTATGATCCTGTGATGTTTTGATCTTTCTTATAAGACTCCTGCACACAACAAGGCCTCAATAATGCTCTCCCATCCATCAACAGGACAGTTCTTCAGATAGAGTGTAGACAGATAAGGAGATAAGGAAGGGACATCACTTACCAATCACATTTATGACTCTTTAGGACTTCAGCTCAATTTTAATGTAAATAGGGTTTGCCTGGCACCTCTTCAGAAAAGAGAAGAAGAGAAAGGCTTTTGAGTTGCAGCAAACAGAAGTTTTNTAAAGGTTTGGGAAAACCATCCAGTGGTTATTGCTTCTACCTCCAGAGACTGTTTGATTTTCTTGAAACTGCAGATACCTTACACCTCTATCCTCATGTTTATTTAGGAATTTACCCTTTATTTCATCTGTGACTCTCCTTTTGCAATATCTCTGGACTACTGTATAGGCTGTGCTCTGCAACCTTTGTGCTATACTGGAAAATGCAGTAGTACCTGATTAATAAACTATAAATAAAAATTTTCATAAAGCTGTCACAATGATGACTCTTGGGTACATTTCTTAAGTTTTCAGTTCTGGGATTGGCTAAATTGACAGCAGCAGACATAGATATAGTAAGTGATACTCTTCCTGTAGTAAGTGATAACTTTTGCACCCACTATTTTTGATTTGCATCTGTTATAGCTCTGATTTGATCTCTCCTATGAGTGTGTATATATATATATATCAATGATCCATAGGCATTTCCCTTCTGAGTCATTTTCCCTATGTGTCTGTGCTGGTGGTATCACAGGCCATCTCCATGGAAACAAATATGATACTACAAAGAGTGAGTTGTGACATCACTAAGTGAATCAACCTAGAGAAGGAGAGTTTTGAATAGAAAGGAAACTTCTATAAAAAACAATTTAGTAAATTAAAGCAAGAAATGCATAATAATGTCTAGGTAGTAGATTTGTGTAATAGTGTTCTTGGCTGTTTTTCTACCAAGACAGTAAAATTTTTTTAAGTTTGTTGGAATATGATAGCTGCTCTTTGCATTAAAACACTGTCAATCTCTTTCAGCTGACAGTGTGAGCATATTTAAATTGCTTTATAGCTACAGGACCATATGTTGCAGTGAGTACGAAGATGGAAAATTCTCCATAGAAAATATTCTCTGTCTTAAGGTCAGCACAAATAGTGACTTCATTCCTGATATTGTTGTCTTTATTGCTGTAACTTCTGACACAATTAGGTTATATGAAACCTATAAATACACTCCCTTCTCAAGTTGCACTTTCTTACAGAAATTTGCTGTAAGGAATAGACATTTCAGTTCCTTTCATTTGTATTTTTGCTGTATAGCTTTCCTTTTCTTTGTTCATTCACCCCTAACTTAGAAAAAGAATTACAGCACTACAAATACATAATTTTTCTCATGTTCTTCTGAACGTCAGCAAACCTTTCCATAGGTATTGCAAACATATATTTACTTTTCACCTAAATAATTAGAGCTTTCTTTAGCAGCCATTATTTTACCCCATGGGCTTTTTAGAATTGGATATTTATGAAAACTGCTCAGCATCTCAACAGTCATGTCATATATTTATTACTGTCCTGAACAAAGCAAGTCTTTTGTCTGTTTATATTTGATATATGAAATTCACATCAGTTCCATCTGAAAGAGAAACTTCTACTTTCAGTTCCAAAGAATGTAAAATTTTATTTTATTAATTTTTTACCCAAGGCATATTCTAATCAAGGTTTGGCAATAGAACTTATCAAACTTATTTTAAATTCTACTCCAAAATTGTTCATCTGGATGTCCAGAGCTAATCATGCATGATTTTTAATCATTATCAGGTGCCAGGACACCCAAGACAGTCCAGAAGAGAATTATTGGATTGCTTTTTGCTTATGCATCCTTCAGCCTATTCGAGGAAGTTTGCAGAAGATGTGATGCTGTGTAACTGAAGGAAACATTCACGAGTTCCTTAATCCCTTATGTTTGTCATTTATATCTCTATAGATGGTATTTAGAACAGTCACATGAATAAACAAAGACTTTTAATTTGAGAATTCCTTTACAGATGTCCATTGTGGCATTATCCTTTCTGTATCTGATCATTGAAAGATAAGAATTCTGAGGGACTGTAAAGGCAATATAAATTGCACCAGGGTGTCAGTAAGTACATCTATTGCAAAGTGAGGGAAAGCAGCAGGCTGCAGTCTGAAAATAAGCATGTTCTAGAAAAAACCTAAACCTAAATATCCTTGTAGATATAACCCATCCATTTTAGTTTAAGCTGCAGAGAAGGTATTTTTCCAGAAGGTGGAATCCCTTTAGGGATTATTGCAATACTGGGAGTATTGCTGCAGGATACAATTGTGTGAGTTCTGGTGGTGACATGAGAGCATCCCAGGAGCAATTGAGCTAGTGAAGGGTTTAGAGAACAAATTTTATGGGGAATAGCTGAGAGAACTAGGGTTGTGTAGCCTGGAGAAAAGAGGGCTCAGGTGAGACCTTATTACTCTCTACAGCTCCCTGAAAGGAGGTTGTAGTGAGGTGAGTTCCTTTTCTTCCCTGGGTCCATAGCAGACCAGGAAAACTATTGGAAGCATGCTTCCTGAACACCCTCTATTATGTGGAGCCAAATCTGTGGGCTTTGGTAAAAAGGAAAATTTTCCTTCCTGTTCCAACAGAGAGATTTCTCTCAGACTGCAATGGTTCACTCAGACCTGGTGAGATTCAGCCAGGTTGCTACAGCTCCCAGGTCCAGCCAACAGTGGTGAGTATTCCTGGTAGGTGCTCATCACCCACCCACTCGTGGGGCAAGCATGGCCAGACATAGAAACCAGCATAAACAGAGCAGCATCTTTCCTGGCACTGCATAAAGGGGGCCAGCACAGACAGCACAGAGCTGTTCCTCCTCTCTGGCTGAGCAGTTTAGGGTCACTCAGTGAAGAATACACATGCCCTAAGCCTTTTGGTCCACTGACACAGCCACGTTCTCAAACACCCAGAAAGTTACCAAATTCTCTAGTTCTTCTCATATCCCTATGCAGATCCACATCTCTTAACCCAGTCATTGGCTCAGACCCGTTTTTTTTCTTGCTTCCTCTGACTTACTGGCTAGCCTAGTGCAAAATTTGATAGTGAAAAATATACATACACACATGTAAATGCACACAGAGATTGGAGAAGGATCTCAGCAGTTCACTCAGAAATTTGCTAGGAGTGAATTTTAATAAGACAAGACAGCCTGCAGTTGTCAGGTGCCTCTATCAGGAAAATGCATTAATGTACATTTTTTCTTGCTCATCTTGTCCCCTTTACCCTCCTTCCTCTCATTCCCCTTCTTCTTTTTCCTCCAGCCACACTGATCATTCCCTTTCTTCATCCTTTTCTCTTCCCAGGTACAAAGGCCTTACTAAATTACATAGTCACAGTTTTGCTGTATCAATAGCTGAAATTGCCAGGCCTGTTATATTTACCTGTGGCATTCCAGCCTCAGGCACTACAGGCGACACAGCTCAGTCCAGCTTACCCAGGTTGTGCTAGGTTCCCACACTGGCACTGAGAGATTTCATTCCCCAGGAGGAATCTAATTCTCCCAATTGATTACCTGTGGGGTTTGGCTCTCTATTGCCTCGCCCTCCCTTGACCACCAGTGAAATCCAACCATTTCTTATAGTGAGACTCATTACAGCTTCTTGCTCCTGGTTACTCATGGTCAGTTCACTTGGCTAAACCTCAGGCCAGGCTTAGGGATGTGTCTGTGTTCCTTAACAAATACAGTTGTGACCTCTGCATTTGGCCTGCTTAATTTTAACTCTCTCAGAAACAGTTTTGCAAATCAATGAACTTTGGATTTTCAAATCTTGATAAATACATTATCTCTTTACCTTTTCACAACCACAGGGGCAAATCTGAAGTTTTCTAAATTTGCAGTGCTCTATTCCATCAAATATATTCTTGTGGAAGAACTACAGTATTAACACACTCTTAAGCAAAAGGGCATAAAGTATTATTATAGATGCATATATAATTAATTTTTCACTGACTTATAGAATTAATTCTCCACTGCCTTATAAATTAACTTTGATGAATGATCTTCATATTTTAATCTTTAATTACTAAAAATGACTGTATATATCTATATATGTATACACCAGGAATGAAGTAACACCCAACTGAAAAAAAGATGTATGCCTCTATAGGTTTTTTTTATTTGAAATTGCTGTAGACAAGGAAAGTTACCTTCCATTTGTGGTGAAGTTCAATAAAACAGTACTTTCAGACAGAGAATGATCTCAAAAGTTTTAGATTTATCATTTTGTGTACATTTTTTTAGAAGTGATAAATGTAAACATCAATTCCTTTCTTGTAAAACTAAAAAATGATCCCCGGGAATTACATCTTAGTTTTACTTTTCCAGAAAAATAAGTGATACATTTAAAAAATGCAGACTGATGCACAAACCAAATAAGCCAAATAACCAAATACACTACTAATGTACTAAGCTCTCCAGGATAGATAATTTAATCAACAATTGTTTTTATATTTATTACTGAAACTGACCTCAAAGTTCATGCCTTTATGAAAGTTTTTCAAGAGGATAAAAACATAATTGGAGTGATACCAATGATGTTGAATAAAGTACTATTATCTCAAATGGGCTTTCGAAGACTAAAAGGTAAAGAATAAATAAAATAAATCCTGTGGTTACTCTAAGCAACTTGGAATTTTCCGAAATGTCTATAAGAAAATGGCTAGAAAAGAAAGCAAAGACATCAAAAGATATTTTAGTCTTTTGTTTCAGAACATTGTGTATTTAGTAGTCTTTGGGCAGTGATTGATAGAGGTTTTTTAAACTTACTCAAAACTTCCAAATTTAGAGATATCCTTTAGGTTTCCTTTTTCATTATTTTGCCATCTGTTGCATGAAAAAACCCATGTTTTTCCTAATGTCTAGTTCTATTCTGAAAGTGAAATTGTTTTCTTGTCCTTCCCTGTGGTGACTGAATAACTCAGCATCACCTTCTTTTTAATCACATTTTATATGCTAGAAGACCATTAGCACTATCCCTATACCTTTTTCCTTTTTTTTAACGCTAAAATACATTTTATCAATCTTTCAAAATAAGAAGTCTTATTTTTTGAAAGTTTTCGTTTGTTTTGTTCCTTTTCTGTGCACTTCCTTAGTCATGTTTCTAAAAGCAGTGTGACCTAAAGCAGATGCAGTACACTATTAGAAGTCTTTGAAGCCTTAAGTGGAACAAAGAGAACCGAAAAACATACATTTTCTATGCTCTTCATCAAGTACTACTGCTGATTATGCTCCAGATTAAGATTTTCCTTCTTTCATCATCTTGTCTTGTACATTTTTTCTGTTCTAAGTCCAACACAATCCTAATCTTTCTCATTTTAACTATGACCTTCCACAGTTCTGTTCTTTGTACTAGTGCTTACTGTACATCCATGGACATCCATACTGTACATTCTGGAGATTTTTTCCAAATATTTAAGATGATTTCAGATCTAAATCCTTCCCTACGGTGTGCTTGGAACTAATTAACCACAGTAGAGGTAATATATGTATTTTTTATTTAGTCAACCAGACCAGTAGCAAAAATATGTAGAGATTGATCCTTCACTAAACTTTTCAAATTGTAGTTTCTTCATCTTAATTGAAAACTACATATAGATAATCTCTGGAGTGTGATTTTTCACCTGATTATATACCTACTCTGGCAAATATCCGAGAGGTTGCCATACAAATATCAACAGCCTTTCTGAAATGCTGATACAAGCCCTCTACTGTTTATTCTTTATTCAATACCATAGTTATCCTGTCAAATAAATAAAATGGTTCTCTCCTATTCAACTATTCTACTAAGTATATCAATTTGAGCTCTTTCCCTCACTGCTGTAAGTTTCTCTACAAGCTAATATTTTATTTCATAGCTTACACAATTTTTTTCTGAAAAAAAACCAAATCAGACCCACCGCTCCATATCTCTACTTACCCTACTTTTCTGCCTTTCTCAATGTAAGTAAGTTTTGGGTTTTTATTCCACCAGCCCTCTGGGACCTGCCTTGTATTCCAAGAAGTCTCAGTGCTAATCACTAACAGTTCAGACTCTGCATCAGCTTGCTCCTTTAGTGCTCCAAGGAGGATTTCATCAAACCCTGCCAACTTGAATATCACTGACTTTCTTCTGACTGTTTTCTCACTACTTTATCATAGAATCATCTTTTGATAGCATTAATTTAATGAATAATGATCAGCTTAAGTGATTAATAATATTGTCATCTTGGTTTATTCAAGTGCAGCCTAGGTCCTATCTAGTGGAAGTTATAGGAAACTTATCACAGTATCATCAAAGTGAGGGAAAGAAAGAAATAAATGCTGAAGTGTGATAATGAGCTATCAGGAACATCGGGCAATTGTTCTTAACTTAATGATTTTTAACACTTAGTTGTTGCTATAAAGCAAAATGAACAAGTAGGCTCTAGAGATATGCTGAAAAGTGAAAAAAAATGCAGATTCTCTTTTCAGCAACTCATTAAAAAGTACTGAAGTTGTTTTAAAAATTTCTTTCTAAATACATATGAGGGAAAAAGTAGACCTTCATATAAATGAGAATCCCTAGAGTCATCATCACTAACAGAGCTAGAGACAAGCCCAGATTTTTCAGGTTACCAGCATGCAGAGAAACTCCTACATTAGTGAACAATGTGCTGAATAATGACTTCATGCTGTTTAGTTTTCTCAGTTGCTCTACAGTAACAATATCTGCAGTCAATACAAAAGACTCCAATGACCAGTGATAAATTATGATGATATCCTTCTTCATTTGCTTAATCATTTTTATTTAATTATATTCTTTGATTTTTTAAACAAAATATTTCAAAAACAAATGTCACAATTTTTAACATAGATTATATGTTTTTAATTAACAAATCTTGTTTTCTCTCCACAATAAACCTTTGTGATATCACTAAATGAGTTTTTGCAGTCGGAATTGGTCAAAATAAAAATAATTTAAACTAGATTTGGATTGAAACAATTTCTTGACACATAAACAACACACAGTTACCCAGCAATCTGTACATACAGGGTCAATCCTGGTAATAAAACAGAATAACTGCAATAGTAGACGCAGGATGTTAAACATGTACAATTCTATAGACACCTCTGTCTTATCATAAATTTATCCCCAGAGGTTCTAGTCTCACCCAATGTCACTATACATGAGCACATGCAGAGACATGCACACGGTGACAGGCAGAGCTCTGCTGGCAGAGCATGTGGGTGGTCAGGAGGGTCCCAGGCTCGTGGCAGTGAGTCTGTCCTGCTGTCACCATCGGAGCTGTGGGAGCCACGGCTCCAGGTGCCCACTAATGTCCCTCCCCCACGGGGAGCAGCCACTCCCAAGGACCAGGACACTCAGGCAGCTCCTGTTATGAATTTTCATGTTGTTTTTATACTTCTTATCAGGCTAATTCCTGCTTTGTGTCAAAAGCCTCATAATTCTCTGATTGCTTTTTAATCCTGCTGATGGTTACTCTCCACTTTACCAGATCAGTTTAGGCAAATGGATTCAGATAGTTTGGAGTGTTCAGTCCAGATATACATAATACTTCTCAGATTTTTGTTTCACCAGGTTGCCAAGGCAAATAGTTCACCAAAGGTTGGACCATGGAAGTGTTCCACAGAATTTAACCCTAAGATTCACACAGATATAAAAGCTTGTCAACCAAGATTCCAAAGTAGAAACTGCATGGGAAATGGGAAGCAACTGATTTTAACAGGGATGTTTCACCTTTACTATGGGAGCACTCTGACTTGTCCTGATCAGAGGAATGAATCTCCATTTCTTTTCCTCGGAGGGCATGTGAGGAATAATGTGCTGTTAAATGCACTGCTGTACTCAAGAAGTGTTTAATGCCTATACTCTGGACAATACCAGGACAGTATAGACAGACTCAGAAACTTCAGTTCTGTACACAGAAAGATTATTCCTTTAACAAAACAGCTATTATTTTTCGTAATAGTTCTTTAATTCACTTCCATTTCATGATATTGTTTTCAGTCTTTTTGGCTGTCTCTCAGACTTATATGCATTAATTTCCAGTTGATATGCTGACATGCAGGAAGCAGGCAGCCTATCTGAGTGCTTCTCCTTTTTTACTGCATCACTCTCCATTGTCTTCCTTGTCAACCACTGTGCCAGAACCTACTTTGCTGTGATCACACAATCTAATTTACCCTTTTTTTGCTCTATTACCATAGTCATTATTTCTCAGCTAGCCCACTGCACTTAAAATACCTAATCAGCTGTTCTACTGTAAAATTAACTAAAAAACGAACATTTTACATCACTCACGGACAACAAAATGGCCCTATAGTTAACAATTTACTGCTTGTTTATTCCATGTTTGCCTTTGCTTCTCTATATTAATGTAGTTTAAAATTCTTATTTTGCTACTTACAAATTATTTTTGTTTTGAATTTTTTTTGCACTTAGGCCTGTCTTCCTTTGAAAGGATTTTTTCTTTTAAAACCATCAGAGTTTCTTTCTTTGGATTCTGAACCCAAATAATTATAGAGCTCTCCTTATAAAAGTGAGTAATTTCTCACAGGAAACACTTCTATTTATATGTAGTACACATGTAGTAGTCTAAACAAAAGTTAAAAATTGCCATATTCTTTTCCTCTTTGAAGAAAAATCAAATAAGGAAAAAAACATAAAGATTCACAATAAAAAATTGCTGTTTCCTCATATTTTCTATGTTGAAGAAAAATCAAATAAGGAAAAAAACATAAAGATTCACAATAAAAAATTGCTGTTTCCTCATATTATCAGGTAAGCAAAAACTGCAGCATGACTTTGGACACTGGCATATCTGGACTCAAACTTCTGAGCCCATGAGCATCCTTGTTCATTCATCATTCTAACAGAAGTGGGAAGAGCTCCTTGTAGAAACTCAACTAAACCCCCCCCAAAAATCCCCCAAACCATGGAAACAAACCCAACCTAGATGGTAACAAACAAAACCAATGAGAAATTAATATATTTGCAAAGTTATTATGCTCTGTATATGATGGATTTCAGCTTACAGACTTCATTCGTGTCTGAACTTTGGACTAAGATTTTGGCCCCTCTGTCAGCATTGCATATCTTTGTACAGTGTTATTTCAATCAGTTTTTGCATGGAGCTAAATGACATTAAACATTTGTGTTGCAACATAGAATTTAACTTCTTACCACTGTGGAGAGAGAGAAGAAGAAATTGATATTTAGATGAAATTGGTTTTCAAGTGAAGGTCCAGGCAAAGAGCATAATGTACATGAATTACTGGCCATTGCCTTTATTAATAGAGCACAAAACACATTCAAAGAAACTATTGACTCTATTGATTATATATTTTTATTTTTAATTCAAATTTGGTTACTGCACGCATTTTAAATCACCATCTTCCTGCGATACAAGGTGTGAGCACATTGTGCTGGAGAGCTCATTGCACACATGTGCCTTGGGTGTAAACTCAGACTGCAGGCACCAGTTCATCTTCACAGAAACTTTGTTCTGCAGGCACCAGTCTGCCAAGGCCCTTTGTTTTGTGATGTAGCACAAGGGAAGCTGCTTCTGAGAGGATGGAAAATATAGTAAGAATACATCTTGACTTATCTTAATCAAAACTCTTTCCCTTCATCTCTAACAGAAAATCATCTGAATGAAGGATGGTTTTGAAAGGTGAACAAATGTATTTTGAATTTTAGAGGCTTTCTGCCTGTGGCAAAACCACAGTCCTCTGTAAAGCATTCTCTGTGTGGAAAGCAGACTTATTTGTTTCCTCATCTCTTTATTCTGTCTGTTGTTTTGAATAAAGTTAAAAGTGTAGAACAATGTCCTAATAATTTTCTGGCCTTTGCTGGTTTATTTCTAGATGTTCTTTCAAATAAAAATAAATTACAGGAAAACTTCAAACTGTAAAGAGAATAACTTATTTTTGTTATCAAGAGAATGATAAATGTACTTGCTATTTATACGCAATAACATCTGTTTTAATTAGAATTGCCACAAGCATAATTCTGAAGAACAAAAAGAATGATGTTGCTGAAGTTTTGATTTCTTCATGCCATCAAAATACACATTTGAGATAGTATTTTGGTGATTTAATATTGAAAAAACCCCGTATTTGTGTTGAAGGGCTTGTCTTTTTAACACCAATTATTTCCTTCTCTATTCTCTTCCTTTCATACCTTTCCCCACATAGTTCCCAAGCATATTTGTGAATTAGAAACAGTGAAATGTTTTGTTTCTGTCAAAGGAAAATAAATAACATAATGATAGAATGATCTATATCATAGATGTAAGGATGGTCAACAACACTCAGAAAAGATGCCTTTTCCTGTTCTGCAGAAGGTCCCATAGACCAATTCTTCCTCCCCTGTCCCAGAGAATGAGTTTTAAGGCCAGAGACAGAACCATTTGGAAAAAGAAAGGGAAGTTAAAACAACAAATAAGCACACATATAGTAATTATCAGCTAAGAAAAGACAATCTGCATTCTCGAAATCAAGAGAAAGAAGAGTTGACCCATGGTTCCTGTTTCAGTGATATCTGTAACTGATATCAGCTCTTCTTGGTATAGACTAAAGAAGTGCACCAGCTTAGACCAGACAGAAAGTAAAAATTCTGATTTGCTCAGACACACTATTTTTTTTAAATTCTTTTTAAATAAAAATACAAGATATTTTTTCAAACCCAAATTGCACTCAGGAAGCTGCTTATTTTAAAAACTGACTAAAGATTCACCAAGAATTTAAATAAAAATTAAGAAAATGTAAATATCTTTAACAGACAGGACATGTACCCATTATTGAAATGCCTTGCTTAATCTTCTGTATCATGCAGTCTTATTTGTATACCTTCCTGACAAGAACAGCATGCAGCAGCTGGAATTTACATGATTTTTTATTGTGTTTCCTACAGGAATGCCTAAGTAGAGATCAGCATTGACTATTATGGAAAGTGAGTAATGTATTACCTTGGGCTCAATATTGCTAGCAGCTTGGAGTCTGTGTCAGATTTACAGCACAGTATTTGGCTAATATTGGCAGTAGCACAACCTCAAAGCTGTCATAGATGTCAAATGGGTCATACTTTGCTGAAAGGGGAGGGGGGAGATTCAATCACCCTAAATTTACCTCCAGGAAGGTACCAAGCTTCTTGTTATCCCTTCAGTAGACTTTTATCACTTTCTTCCTCTTCTAGGCTTTTAGAATTTACATCTGGAAACAATGTGCTATAGTTGAATTGCATTACATTTGTACCTTGAAAGCAGCAAATTTTCACATGTGTTTGGTATAGATCACAGTGCTGATATTCAGGACTTATATCATACCTGTAAGTATGCTTCTAAATGGCCAACATGAGGTATTTTTTTCTAATTTCTCAGTAACAAAAGTATGGCTGAGATAGATGGTATTAACCACTTTACCTTGGTGTCACAAAATGGCACTGAATGAAGAGCACAACACATCTTTCCTGGTTGTAACCTCTGGCCCAGGTCACATGAATCATGTGAAATCTATGAATTCAGGGAATCAGCTGTAAATATGTTTTCTGATTGGGCTAAAGCTGGTGAACAACTTTACAGAAGGAGAGCTGTTCTATGAGAGTGCTGGAAATACATTACATAGTGGTATATTCATAGAAGTCTTCCATATTTTCCTTATATGTTACTCTGACAGTTCAGCTTCATTTTACCTTTGTCTTTTCTCTACATTTTGTTTTAATTCATCTCTGATCAGTTCATAAGCCTGTGTTTTCTTTCATGCAAGGTAGGAACAGAGGGAACAGAGTTCCCCTCTGGTAGCTTTTATGTGCTGAGGTTGTCTTTAGATGTAGGCTCAGCATGCAGCAAGGGTAAGCATCCAGCTTCAGTCACTGAATTGCACCCTTCTTCACCTGCAGACCTCATTACCATTGCTGACCATTTAGGTACCTCTTCCTCCAGCAACAAACCTTTACACTTTAGCTGTTCTGGGACTATCTCATTAATTTCTACCTCTGTGCTGTACCTCGGGCAACAGGAACTTATTCACTCAAAAATCTCACACAGGAAGCTTCCTAAAGCAAAATACATGCAGGCTTTTCTTGGGGAGCTGCAGCACACTGATTAGGGAAGTCTTTTTATTTCTGCTTTGTATGTTTGTGCTTTTTCATATTAAATCAAACAAAGTATAAAACCCATAGAACAGTCAAGGTGCGTGATTTTTTGGGAATGCATATTGCAAGAGCTAAGTGCTTTTGACATTTTTATGTACTTCAATTCTTATAATTTATTCTTACTCTTAGTAAAATGCGAGCTGAACACAGCCTGCAGACATTAGCTAGAAAAATGCTAACTTGAGTATTCTTCCTCCACATCCCTTCATAGCTTATTTATTAGGACTGTGCTGTATATCAAGTATGTTATCTGGATCCATTGCTACATTTCCTGTTTAATACAGACTGCCTTGTTATTATCTAAATGTGTATTATACAGCTTTGAAAGAAATGACATAACCTACATCATCCAAGCCCATATATAGATCACAAATTATTACCAAAAAATTACAAAGTTCCCCCTTTTTACTCAGTATTAATTACATGTCCTCTTAGTGTCTTACCCTCATGACAGTTTCTTTTCCTTCATTGTTTTCTTACTTAACCTGTAATAAACGCTTTCTGCAAACAGAGGTGAAAGGTCCATAAAGTAACAAATGACTTAGGTGGGAAATTAAATGGAATACAAAATAATTGTATGCTGAAGAATCTTATGGGAAATTTTCACAACTGAGGAGTCAACTATATTTCATTTAAGATTTATGATCTCCTTCACAAAAAAAATTCTAGTTGATACAAATGGAAAATCAAGAGGGTATATCAAACTCAGGTGAGTTATGTGAGCAAAAACAATGAGTCGAAGAATATGCTGCAATAAAAAACTGAAGCTGCAAAGTTTAATGTTTCTTAGGGTATCTGCATTTCCCCATCTAAATGCAGCAAGAATGCATAAGTTACACTGGCATAAAGACTTTGTATGGTAGTATGGAAAAAAAATTCTCACATGTTTCTATCTTACCATTACATTACAAGAAGACTCAGATGTGGAAAGACATTTTGTAATTTTTCATGATGTTTTTGATCATTATGTTTGTTGCATTCTAGAACAAGCCAGGAATGGCTGTAGTTAAGAAATCAGTGTATCTGAATAAGTTCCATCTTGCTTACTCCTGGGAAAAGACAATTTCTCTTTTGGTTATGTCTCACCATGGTTTATCTTTGTCTGTCATGGTTTATCTGTGTCTACCTTATGTGGTTTCCCAAACTCATCTTATACGTAGGCCTGAGCCAGAAATACACCTAGGAGGTGACTGTAATATGTCTGACCTGATCAGAATCATAAAAAGGTTGAAGCTGAAGTTGCTGCAATAATTTGAATCTATATGTCCATGTTGTCCTTGTAAGAAGCCTTTTCACCTTGTATTCCTTTTCTTGTAGGTTTTTCTAATGTTGCCTGGTGATTTTTTTAAAAAATCTTTCCTTACTCTGTCCTTAAAAAGTTTTCACTTAAGTTTTTGAGAGTTTTCAGTAGCACATATCTTTTCAGTTGTGATAGCTAGCATATTTTATATGATGTATGATAATCAAAATAAGCCATTTGGAAATGGAGTGCCCCTAAACATGAAAAAAATATATTAATATATAAAATGAAACTAATGGAAATAGGAGAGCTTTAAAGGATGTTTTGATGCAAAGTGTCAACTGCAATAGTTTCACTGAGAAAGAACCAGAACAACTTTAAGTAATATCATATTCTCATTTGGCTTCATGTCTCAGCTGTTAAATGGCACAATTTCAGCAAAATCAATGAAGCTGGGCTAATCTACATCCTTTCAGTTGAATGGAAATACACCAGTTCACACCAGCTGGGAGACAAGGCTGCTCCAGCAATGGCTTGTCCTTGGTTTTAGTCATTTACGGTCAGTAGATTTGCTTCAAGTAATGATCATTCCAAGAAAGATGTTAATTCATTTACGTAAAGAAGGCCAGAACTGTTTTATATTGAGAGATGCATGGCAGTGCTTTGTGGCAGATATCTCTTACAAAAGGATTTACATGCATAATTGAAAAGTAGTGACATTAGCATGATGAAAATATCTTGAGGTAAACAACACATAGAAAAACTGGAGTAATATGAAATGACAGCGAAAATATGGATGAAAGAGGCCAACTGAGTATCTGCCAAAAAACACTGATAATTCATTTTACAGTTTTAGGATTTCTGGGAAGCAAATGCTGTTCAGTAGATATGCTCACAAATATATCACAATTCCTCTTCAGTAAAGAGAGTGTAGGGAAAATGCCATAAGACACCATACTGATGCATTGTCTTTCAGCATGAACTTTCATTTTTGTTATTTATAACAAATTCTTTGTGTTGTGGAAAATCCTATCATTTGACAGGATCATTAGATTTATTAATTAGGACTTGCACATGCCTATTTAGAATTTCAGCTGTTCTGGTACTTGGAGCCTACAAACTGATTGTTTTTTCAACAGCACTGGGAATCCAATCTATCTCCTGCCTTGGCAAGGCCTTTCAATGTAGCTCTCAGCAGGCAAAGTCACTGGGCTTGTTTTCATAAAAGTTACTCCTATTATTGGGCCTTAGACCTCCCCTAGGGAAATATTCACAGCATAATTAGTTACTGAAACAAGAAGTCTTTTCAATTGGTTTCAGAACAACTTCGGGCTGGTGATTGATAGGAATTTGAGAATTTGGGGAAAGCTGACAGTAGTAAATGCTTTTAATTAGGGGCAAAAGCCCAGAGAAAGCTTTGAGCTATGTCTTAACTTTACTGTAAAACATGCCCCACATTTGTTTTGTATATTTTTTTTTTCATTTTGTTAAACTAGATATACATTTAAATGAAGTACATATTTAAAACTAATAACAAAAAATTCTCAGTAGCTTCCAGGCTGTTGTGGCCTCATTTTAAACTAGAGAAAAGCACAGTTTTCTGATGCCTACTGATCCTTGTTCACATTCAAGCATTCTTAAAACAAGCATCTCTGAAAATAAACACTAGTATGTACATATACACCTACTCTCTTTACAACTACGGTTGATTACAAATAAAATGAAACATTTTAATTGGAATACTATCCTTCTAATTATTCGATAATTAGGTATAAAATTTGAGCCTTTGAATTGTATGCTGAGGATAATATTATGTTAAATGCAAAGTATTATTCTGCTAGTCCTGATTGTACAATGGAGGAAGGCTTGGGTCAAATGTATTTTCTACTTTTTATATTGGTTTAATTGATTGCTAGGAGTTACAAAAATGTAACTCCTACATCTCTTCTTGAGAGACAAAACACCCAAGGCTTCTTATAAATGAAACAATAAGGACTTCAAGAGTAGTGAAATATTTAGTTACTGTTTAGAGTGAGACTACTGCTTATTGTTACAGATTTTGAAGAAAGGTTATTTGTCTTATAGCAACAAGCGCCCTAGAGCTAAGAGTGTTGCTTCTCTTATCTTCTTCTTTTTTTTTTTTTCCTTTTAAAATAACTGGCAAATATTAGCAGAGAACATGTGCAGGGAAACTGCAGAAAATATGAGCAAGTCGTCTAAACAGAAATAGATTTTGGTATGAACTGCTTGTCCTTGTGAAGTCATTCTAGGACTGAGAATCGGGCCTTCATCACCATCCTGTTAGCTCAGACAAGCAGGGACCCTGACAAAAGAGCAGGAATGTATGCTCCAGGCCCATCTTCCATGCATGCTTTGGGAAAATGACACAAGAGAAGTCCTGGAGCCTGGCCACCTGCCCTGGCCTGGGTGAGAGACCCACAGCTGCTCACAACTTTTTTACAGGAGATTTTTTCTCCTCTGCAAGCCAGACAATGAGAAAGGAAGTTAGTGTTGCCACTCCAGGTGAACCCTTTTAATTCTAACTGCTTCCTACCGCAGCCATGCACTTCACTTTTTAGTCCTTTCCCATATGCTTGCTCAGACATTGAGTGTTTCTGCTCATATCGGGTTTAACTGGCTTCTAGAGGAGAATGATCACAATAGAAAGCACTGTAGGTGGTATACTCAGGTCTTCAGTTTTCTGTAGCTGTCTCCATTTTTGTACATCAGAACAACCTTTAAATATGAGAAGTTATAAAATAGCAAAATACACTGTGACAAAAAGCATTTATATTGTGATCTGTAAGTGACTACATTCTAGTGCATTAGACATGGGTTTTTTTTAATTATTTATCTTAAAAAACAGCTTTTGCATCTTATTTTTGACGCCCATTTGCTATAGGGTTCTTGTACACAGGAATACATAGAGAACGCTTTCTGCTTCTGAAGCTGGGCTTTACTCCCTGCCATGGTATCCTGGCTGTCCATAGGATAGACCAGGTGGTGCAAAGAGCCTTTGGCAGGACCAAGGGGCCTGTGAAGCCCTTAGGACTCCATCCCTGTCTTTAATCATTCTTCTGTTAATAAACATCAAAGGTACAGGTCAGGGTTTGCTTCTTGTCCTGTGTTGGATCACATCAAACCGAATTCAATTAATTATGACCTGAAAAAGTGTTTTGGGGTATCAGACCTCAGGACAGAATTTTGCTGAAGCTGTACCTAGACCTCCTTCTCTTTTGTGAAATATGCCAAGCTAACATTTGGCCGGAGAGGCCAGTACAGAGCAGTTTTTTGCAGCTGATCTCAATGCAATAGCAGAAATTGGCTGAATCCCACAATTATGTGGTTTCCCACTTTGAACCACATCAAAGGAAAATGCTAATTCCCTGAGAGAAGGCAGGATGTTTAGGTGCTTTGCCGGTGCTGTTTTCAAATCAGGTAATTTAATGAAACTAGACAGAAGGAAAATTGGCTTATGATTGTGTCTTTGGGAAGGGATAAATAAAAGGCTTTGCACCAAAATATCTTCCCTGAAGATGCAACACTGTATCTGAATATCACAAACCAGCAGATTGAAATTCGAAACGGAATCTGTTTGTCCTGAAAAGAAATACAGTATTTTCCTTCCCTAGTAGGAAGAAGTAATTATTGTAATATGCACCATACCTGTGTACATTAGGCTTGTAACTTAAACAAGGAAAAAAAGAGGGAGAGGAGAGGAGAGGAGAGGAGAGGAGAGGATCAAAATGCTTACAAATGTATATTTTCTGCATACACCTAGATGGAAATGAAAAAAAAAACAACCAAAAAATCTCCCAACTCTTTTCTGGAAGAGTTTTAAGTTCACTTGATATGCACTTACCAGAAACCAGACTAAGGTAACTCCACCAGAAAAATAAAAGAGAACCTACTAAAAAGTCCCTGAGCTGTCACCTGCTGAAAATGAATGGCCCAAGTGTGTGGAGCAGCATCCATAGGCAGGGATTCCTGACTGATCAGTCTCTGCTTCCAGGGCCCCCCAGGAGCTGCCTGGCTAGCTGACCAGATAATCAGAGTGGCAGGTGACAGCACACCAGGGCTCCAGATCTTTATCTGCTGCCTGCTGTTCAGCAAAACTTGATGAACCCAAGGTAATTTATTTTAAGCAAAATATTTAGTGTTTCAGAATTTTGCATTTTTTGGTGAAACTTAGTTTTTGCTGTAAAAATTTCAACTGGCTGAAAGTTGTTCTTCAGCACTCTTTTGAAGGCACTGTACAATCTGAACATTATTCAGAGTGATTTAAAGTTGCAGGATTTTTATTGCTTGTGTTTTGTTTAGTTGTTGGGCTGGTTTTGTGTGGGGTTTTTGTTTTTAAATCTGCACATTTTTACTGTATCTATCACTTTAATTGCTAATTGCTTATATTAGCTAACACACTCTAGAAAATACTTTAATTTAATGTATATAAGCAATGAGGACTCTGCAGTTCATCCCTCTACGAGCACATTTTTCTATTACATACTTGATTTTTCTCCAACAATTCAAAGTAATATAATTGTACTGTCACAAAATAAAATACATATTCTTGGAATTTTCTGCAGATACATTTTACAGTTAACAAAAAAGGGATTATCTCTGCTTCTGTACATTGAAACAAAATATGTTGGAAATTTTTGCCACTCTTAGTAGTAGACTAAGGAGGCAGTGTTTTGTAATTTCAATAGAACAGTGACAAGGGGAGTTAAACAACCATTTATGGAAGAGACAAACCTTTCATTTAGTATGAAATCTCAGCAATAACTCCATAAACTAAGCGGAGTTACTGTTCCTGTCTGAATAAAAAGCACACTGTACTTCTCAAAGATTTAAATTTAGTGAAACTCAACAATGTGGCTCCATCTCTTAATTTTCTCATGATGGTTTTTGCAAATAAATACCTGCAGTTCCTGTTGCAAACATTTTTGGTGGTGCTTTGTTACGCTGTCCCTGCAGCAGTCAATGAAAATGAAGACAAATCCAGCAGTGCAGATCTTGACTTCTTAGCTCTGGCAGCCAAGGGAGAGTGTAGGGGATCTAACTCATTGGACAGATGACACTTGTCCCTTCGGTTGCAGAGCCACGGCACTGGCCTCTGTCAGAAAGGCAGGACAGAATTTCAGGATTCATAACATCTTAAACTACTGCAATAAAACTTGACAGTGTTGTTCTCTCACAGCTGGAAACTTGTTTTCAATTTTGCAGTGGTTTGGCTGAACAACAATGCCAGTACATTGAGCCTGCAGCTTCCTCCCTAAGCACTGGCACTCTGGGATGATCACAGGGACACATCTCTTCTTGTCATCTCGGGACTAAAAAATTAACTTTTTGTTTTACTGAAAGAACTTAAAAAATTGTAAAAATTAACACTCTGAGCAGAAACATGCACACATCATATAAATTTGGTTTTATTCTGTTTTAAAAATAAACCATCAATGTATGTTTGAAAAGTCTGTGTGCCTCTGGGTTAGCAGGTTCCATCCACAAACTTTGCTCATCTCTCCTTGTGTTTTCTCATTAATTCTTTTTCAGGACAAATGGTTTGAGTGAGCTTCTTATTTCAGAACTAGATGTTCTCAGATAATTTCTCTGAATTTGTTATTTCTTATTTTGCTTCACAGAATCATGAATCTCAGAATTGTCAGTGTTGGAAGGGACCTCTGGAGATCATCTAGCCTAATCTCCATGCCACAACAGGGTCACCTAGAGCAGGTTTCACAAGAACAGCTGGATTTTTAATGTCTCCAGAGATGCAGAATCCATGACCTCTTTGGGCAACCTGTTCCAGTGCTCTGCCACCCTCAGTATAAAGAAGTTCTTATGTTGAGGTGAAACTTCTCGTGTTTGAGTTTGTGGCCATTGCTACTTGTCCTATCACTGGGCACCACTGAAAAGAGTCTGGCACCATTCTCTTGGCACCCAGCTTGGAGATATTTATATGCTTTAATTAAATCCCCTCTCAGCCTTCTCCTCCTACACTAAACAGGCCCAGCTCCTTCATCTGAGGAGAGATGCTTCCGACTCCTGATCATCTTTTTGGGCCTCCATTGGACCCTCTCCAGTAGCTCATTGTCTTTCTTGAACTGTGGAGACCTGAATAGAACACAATACTCCAGATGTGGCCTCACTAGTGCCAAGCAGAGGGGGAGAATCACCTCCCTCAACCTGGTGGCCACACTCTTCCTGATGCAGGACCCTACGCTTGCCTTTGTTGAACACCTTTAGGTTTCTCTCTGCCCAACTCTCCAACCTATAAAGGTCCTACTGAATGGCAGCACTGCCTTCAGGTGTATCAGCCACTCCCTTCACTTTTATATCACCAGCAAAGTTTCTGGGGGCACATCCTATCCCTTAGACCAGGTTGTTGAAAAAAGGATGAATAAGGATGGACCCAGTACTGATCCCCAAGGCATGCCACTGAATAAAACCTCTAGCTGCATTCTACTCCACTGACCATGATCCTCCAAGCTCTGCCATTCAGCCAGTTCTTAATCCACCTCACTGCACATCCATGTAACCCACATTTCCCGAGCTAACTGATGCCTTTTTCTGGTTCTAAAAATTAAAACCAAAACATGGTTTACAGGAAAAGGGGTTTTTACGTCAGTATTTATTTCAGGATCCTGGGGTACAGCACTTTGTCCAGGTGGAATGCCCCAAAAATGCATGCACCCACCACCCACACCGAAATACACACAATTATAGGCCTTGCAAAATTAACATATCTGTGAAAGATTCCCCAATGAGAGGCTTGAGTGAACCCCCCACTCGGAGGAACCTTCCCCTCTTGATGGGCCCATCTTAGTTTACAAAAATATGTTTTGGAGAAGACCTTGGAGTGTTCCAGACTATTTGGTCTCCTGGTTTAACAGTACAGTGGATCTCAGCTAAGTTATCAAACTTGGAATGTTACAAGTATGTAAAACTCTATAAAAGAGTATGTAAGAGGGGTATAGAAGAAAAAGCAAAAAATCATTCTGGCATCATACCTACTAGGATGTTATGGGAGACAATGTGAAAATTAGAATCCAGTCCCTCAGTTAAAAGCTTGTCTGATAAGCAGCCAGCCTGCTGCCAAAGATTCTCTTTCTTACCCTTTTCAGACAGGTGGATCCCACCCCTCTCCTAAGGGGCTGCAATCACTGAAATACAACCCATTGTCATAAAAGCCAAAACCTTGATGGCACCAGCAACGAAGCCCAGATATTGATCTGCATTATGAGTCTGCTCCTGACTCTCTGTTTCTCTAACCAGTAGAATGGATGAGAAGATGACTTGAGCACTGATGTTTTCCACCTGCCTCACCAGAGCTTTCTAGTCTTCCTTGATCCTGCCCATATTTTGGCTTGTGGAGTCCTCTGTACCCACATGAAAAAGTAGTAATGGTAATATTGTGTGCTCTCCACAAGAAAAAGCACCCTCTTGGAACATGATGGATCTTAACTCCCAGTGGGCAGTGTACTGCTCGTGACTCTTCCTCAGCTCGTGAGTGCCTCAGTTCCCCTTAACAGAGTCACCCACTATGAGCACTCGATGTTTCCTTTCATGACAACCACTGTGTGAGTGCAGGTTCTCCTTGTTGGCCTTGGTCATGGATGTCTAAAGCCCAAAATTACAAATTAATTATTTTTCTGCTCAAATCTATTTCATCACCTAGGTACCACATGGGTAAGAATGTAGTTTAATTTCCATCTGGAAGAAAAAAGATCATTTCCCAATCACCTTTATTCCAGTTATTAAATAAATACATTTAAATATCTCCTTGTTCTGCCCCTTGGGATACCACTGACCTAGAATACTTATTCTAGTCTTTACTGTATACATTACACAAAAGATTCTTGGAGAACTAAAAAACACTTTTAGTAAGCATGACTGCAATGCCATTGGTTTAAACTAGTTACTTTTTCACCCACCTTTGTCACGTCAGGCAACAATTAAAGCAAAATGTTTTGATTTTCTGGCAAATACAATCATGTATACATCTGTACTTCTTGGGACTGCTAACTAACTGAAAGTTCAATCTCCAAAAATTCTGTTTTGTGAATTATAGTCCATTATTTAAAGTTACATTAAACAGAAGAGAAATGTAGATTGATTTTTATTTCCCTGTCCTTCCACAAGGTTTTAGAATCACACATAGTTAGTGATCCTGACAACAGTCTTTCTTTAGGAGGATCAGGATGGGAGTCAAGCTCTTCAGCTTTATCAGATTTCCTGTATTATGTTTAAAGCCATAGAAAATTTCGTAATTCCTTTTTTTATTAGAATGAAGTCATGCATATATCCTAGCCTGGCTAAAACACTTGGATCCTCATTAAATATTCTTCTGTCTGGATTATTTTTCCTCTTGTTATTTTATTACCTTCCTTCTTTTTGTCTTCATTTGCATTCACCTTGTGCAAAACTTTTTATAGACAGCTGCATGTCGCTGAATGCTTCATTTCAAAGTTTTCTGGCTTGATTTGAACTTTTCATTTAAAAAAATTTCTGTTGATAAATTTACCCAGTGTAAGCTTATTATACACATGACCTAGGAAATACAGTTCTCTGGTACACCTTACAAACTCAGTGGTAAATATGTGCAAAAATGATTTCAGTACCAAGGCTAATTTCTCTTAGCACGTTTGAGGTTATTCATGCCAGTGAAAATACATGTGGTTAAGTTCCAGATAACATCATGTCCTTCGTGAAGTGTAGCTACACTGACATCTGAATGTTCTACCAGGTGGACCCAACCTCTTTATTTTGCCCAAATGTGGAGAGCCCATTGAAGACACCTCTAAGATTCAGTTTCAAAGGATAGAGGAAGAAATCTTGACAATGAATTACTTTAAAAAATATCATGTCCAAGTAACAAAGATCATGCAAATCCTGAAAATATATTTTTTTTTCTTGTTGTTATGTTCTCTTGGGTTTTTTTAGATAAGATAGTTGAAGAAAACCTTATTTTGAGACACTCTACTTCTAGAAAACTTCCAAATATGTATTCTCTACTGCTGAAATCAATGGAGTTTTGCATTCATTTGGGTGAATAGGGGAAAAAACATTTATGTATACATATAATACACACACATTCGCCCTTTAAGACTGAATCTGCACTGATCTAAAATTCTAATGTAATGAAGGACTTAAATTAATACGTATCAGTGATCTGGTAGCTTCCTCTCTGCCTTAAAGACTGATGGAATTCATTATGCTGAACACCAGGTTAGAAGTTCAAAATATCAACTTCACCTTGAGCCTTTCACATGAATTAAAATTCAACCACTGACTGACAGAAAAGGACCTGGGGGTGCTGTTTGGCAGCAGCTGAACATGAGCCAGGTGTGCCCAGGGGGCCAGGAAGGCCAATGGCACCTGGCCTGGATCAGCAATAGTGTGGCAGCAGGACCAGGGCAGGGATTGTCCCCCTGTGCTCAGCACTGGTGAGGCCACACCTCAAATCCTGTGTGCAGTTTTGGGCCCCTCACTGCAAGGAAGGCATTGAGGGGCTGGAGTGAGTCCAGAGAAGGGACCAGAGCTGGGGAAGGGTCTGGAGCACAGGGCTGATGAGGAGCAGCTGAGGGAGCTGGGGGCGTTCAGCCTGGAGAAAAGGAGACTGAAGGGAAGGAAACCTCATGGCTCTCTCCAGCTGCCTGAAAGGAGGGTGTAGCCAGGTGGGGGTCAGGCTCTTCTCCCAGGTAAGAAGAAATTATTTTGAGTTATATCAGAGGAGATATAGTTTAGATATTGGGAAAAAATTCTTCCTCAAATGGGTTGTGAAGCTTTGGAACAGGCTGCTCAGGGAAGTGCTGGAGTCACCAACCCTGGAGGTATTTATAAAGCCTGGCAGTGCTGGGTTAATGGTTGGATTCAATTATCTTAGAGGTCTTTTCCAACCTAAATCATTGTAGTATAACTGCACTTAGTCATAAGCAGCTGTGGCCTACAAATGATGGTCCCACTTTGTCTTTCATAGCATTGTTTTTCAGGTTTCCTATTGACAGCTCTTTTCCTCTTTTAGCTTTCATAAACACCAAATATTTTAATTTTTTACAATCTTAGCTAAGAGGATATATTCTTAGAAAAGAACCCCAAATTTGGTTAAGATTCCTGTTGCAGTGTATAAAAAATTCTGCACATTATGCCAAAGCATGCCTCTGAAAAAATTTCAAATATCTTGGAATCCACTGTGACTTTCATTTACCATGAAGAAAAGAGACTAGAAACTTTGGCTTTAATCCAGGAGAAGGGGTGCTTTGGATTTGTTTTTCCACATTGGCTGATATAGCATAAAAGGTGAAAATGATTGCTTGCAAATCTTAAACTACTTGAAAATATTTCAGATTTTAATTGAATGGGACTTATTTATCCTTCAAAAATAAAGAAGTCCTCAAAACCAGAATATTTTTTCTGATCATCTTATGGGATTTAAAAGCCAACATGTTTCTCCTTTCCATTACTATCACTATCTTTACCATAATCCTTGTAAACAAATGCCAGAAGTACAAATGAACAAGTAATCATCTGAGGTCAGTTTTCCAGCAGATACGCCCTAATCTTTGTTGTATGTGGTTTTGTTCAGAAAATATTCTACTGATGTTTTTTCTTCCCTATCTTCATCGCAGTATAAGTAAGGATGTCCTAATCAGAACTGGAGCTATTTGATGCCACAGCAATAATAATTATCCAGCTAATAATAACAACTCTGAAGCATATTGAATATCTTTCAGAGTTAAAAAGATGTATCAGTAACATCTGTAAAACCATACATGTATGCCAAAGAAATGCCTATGAAAAGCTATTAATTTCATACCATTTAAAGTTTATGAAATGCTCTCATTAGATTGATGTTTTCATAGACTACATCAGCCTATGATATGAGTGATAAAAGTAATCATTTTTTTGAGCATTTCATTGTTTAATCTATATCAATTCTCTTTGAGTCTTTTCTTATATTTGTAGAAAATATTTTTTATTTAGTGAAAAGAAAAACAAAAACATAAAATTTTTTTGTATGGTCTTCAAACCAACCTTCAAACCTCACAGAGCACAGTAACACAATGGTGCCTCAACCCAACTCAGTGAAGAACTTGTATTTCTGCTGGTCACACATGGATGCGAATTTGAGGGACCTGGTCTAGGTGTCCTGGCCATGGCAGGAAGGTTAGAAGTAGGTGATTTTTGAGGTGCTTTCCAACCCAAATCATTGTATGAATATATGATTTTATGCCTCTATAAAAATGTGCCTTCAAGCCACGTGAAATTCTGTAATCAACCATTCCAAATTTGTATTCAATCTTAAATGTGATGACAACTGAAGTTAAGCAAATCAAAATTGAGATATTATATTATTAAAAATCCATTTGCCTTTCTGCTTTGCTGCTATGTGACAAAATTTCACAATAGTCTTCCACTGAGAGTATCAAATCCCACAATTTTTAAGGAGTGAGACCTTAAAGTAGCCTGAATGTGGAACTGTTTCTGAAAGATTCAGTTGGTAAGAAACTGGCCCAGAGCTGTGGGCCAGCTGAAGTCCAAAACAATTTGTTTTGTAATTCAGCTTCACCAATTTTCCAGCCTGGAAGATTACTGGAGTATGACACCTAGCAGAGGAAATCAGGACATTTGAAGGGGTTGGGACAAAATTAAGCATTTAAGTCGTGCCCTGAGTGTCATGTGTTGAGAGTCTGCAACATTCCCCAGTATAGATAAAATCGTGAGTAGTACTAGACATAGTGTAATGTACAGAGAGACATATAGGAAAATCAATTCTTAAAAGTATTTCATTTTCACAATATTAAAAAAATATATGGAATCCAAAGAAATTTTGAAAACATAGAATATGGACCTTTTCCTGAATTAAAAAATAATAAAAACAAACCTAAACCCAACCAATCAAAACCAGAACAAAACCACCAAGAAAAAAAAAAAAGGGTGCTATAATTGCATATTATCTTCAACACTGACATTTCAGGTCACAACTCTGCTGAACAAGAAGAAGCAAAACACTTCTTTGTCTTAAGGTGGTGGCAAAGCAAAATAAGCTTCAGCTTGGTTTCCCCTCAGGTGCATTTCACTTCTTGTGGACAAAGCAGAAGTGCCTTGTCCTTGAGGACCAGTATGGCCAGCTTGATGCCTGTTTGGACAGATATACATCACCCCATATTGTGCTATTGATATGTCTTAAGGCTACAGTCTAAAAGTTCTGAAATGTTAAATGTTAAAGAACAAGACATTTTTAAAATTTATTATTTATTCATAACTTAAGACAATACTGTCTTCTCTTAGTTTTCCTTGATGTTCAGAAGAAGACATTAATATTTAATTGGGCATTTTGGATAAAATTCATAAGGAAATTGCATGTTTTTAAAATGAAAGGATCAAAATGCAAGCTTGGTGTTAGAACTGTTTAAGACTATGATACCAGTGTGTATATGGGGGAAGCTTGTGCAAATAGAAAAGGAACTAGTGTGTTATTTCAACAATACAAATTGCCTTGAATAAAAAAAAATATTTGATATAACAGATGTTTACTGATATACAACTATAATTTTCTTCTCCATGAAAGGCTGGTGTATTACCTCTGAGCATTCACATAAAGAAAACAGCAGTTCAGTTCAACAATAAATTTCCTCAGTATTATGACTGTCAGGTCAGGTTCATTACTAGAAAAAGGAACATTTTGTTTGTAATAGGGTCTTCCACAAATCACCATATCCGTCCCATATGCAATATAAATCTAGTTAATATTTCTGTTTGACCTCTGTTGCTTTGGGAAGAATATTTTGTCTCAACAATGCACTACACATAAAGGGCCATTTGACCTTTAACTTCTTTTTTCCCTAGAAGAGAAAATTTAGGACTCATCTCATGCCCTAAAATATTTCTGAACTGTGTTTGGTTAGTGCTCACACTTTCAGTCAAGATCAGGGCATCCTTTGTTTACTGATCAGATTGAGCTGTTGTGAATGTAAAGTGCCAGATTTTTAGAACAGGGTCAGGAGAATGCTTATGCACTGAAGACTTTTTCACCTGATGTGGTAATCGATGTGGCTGGCAAGATGTTTATCCTTCATAGGATAAACATAAAATAGCCTCCCTGCCCATACGAGTGAAATTGATACACAGCAAAAAGCTGGTATCCACCCCTCCTCTCAGGTATTGCCTTCACCCTTCATGGACTCCTCAGGGACCAAAGATGGACCTTCAATCCTCAAAAAAGGCAGAGGTTCCTCAAAAAGACTCGGGTGTTCCTGGGGACTCATCAGCATCCATAAGGAGGTCTCTGACGGGTGGCATATGTGTTCTTGGGGGTGTTCCCCCCTTTCCTTAGTCCAGAGTCCTCTTGGGTTTAGTTTGAAATACTTTCTTCTCACAGCTTACCTCCTTCTCAGTGCTTTCAGCTAAAGATGAAAACTTTCAGGGTTTCCCCCCTGCATCTGCTAACACAGTCTGTCACACAGTGATGAGCAGAGTTCTCAAGAGCTTTCTTTTGTAGAGCTTAAACTAACCCAGGCTGGGCAACTTTCAACTGGCCAGGCTGGCCACTAATCAGTTCCTAAAAGAAGTGAAAAGCAGCTCAGGTTTTGGCAAGCCCAGATAGGTCCTGAGACCCTGCACTGTCAGGTCCATCCAAAGCCTGTGGCCCTTTCCTAGCACTAACAAAGATGTGTTTATTGGGCTACACCTTCTATTGTCTATTCAACAAATATTTATTTTTACATAACTGAATTTTCAGTTCTAAAACATTAGATTGTGGGTAGATGCTCAAATAAATTGAAAAATGCACACCAACAGTTTTTTCTTAATCTAAACCACTGTTTTGATGTTTATGTAATAAAGTAAGTTATGCTGAGAAATCTGATTTCTTATATTTTCTCATTGGTAAACCAGTAGTGATATTACTTATTTATGCTCCTAGAAAATGAATAAAAGTTATTACTTCAGCATTGGAAAAATCTTTATAGAGATGCAAAACGTTAATAGTTTTAGATAAAACAGAAACTTTTTGAAGATGTGAACAGTGTGGTTGGCATAAATTTGATTTTATACTTGCGTGGAATATTTTGTTGGAGATTTACAAGCTAAGTATATTTTTAATATGTTTTTGTTTTTTATTAACATAGCCATATTTGTGCTTCTTATGCTCTTAGAGTCTTGCACAAATATAGAGAACTTAAGGATTAAACTAAAGTATGCTTCATTGTCTTTATATTCACAAAAAGATTTTGAAAAAATCACTAAAATTCTGTGTAGGCAGGATCATTTACTTACAAATGACATTTGCCTTTTAAACATTTTCATAGCTGCCACATTTGTTGGCGTTGAGTTCAAGCAAAACCAAGGAGAAATGTCAGAAAACACATTACTAGCTCTAGATAGATACACTTTATTACTGTTTTTAAAAAGGCAAAAAGTTTTTCAGTTTCAACAAATTGCAAATCTTAAATGGAATCTTAAAATACATAAGTATTTAGAGGTTCATTTTCTCAATGAAACAAACTAATAATACGTTAAAACTTCATAGAATATAAACAGTTCCAAGATTGTATATTGTGTTTAAAATTCTTATGCCATGGTATTTAAATGCTAAATTTTTTCTACTTTCTTTTAAAAATATACAAGAAAACTTTTCAAGTACATATATGGATTTGCACAAATGCACGAAATTCTATAGATAAATTAAACTGAAATGTGGGTAAGGAATGGAAATGCACTACTTTAATTATTTTATTTCTGTAAGCCATTAAACTGAAGCCCTGAAATACAATAATACATTTTGATTACCAAGACTGTGACCTAATATTTAATAAATTGATTAACAGAGGAAGGAATGTAGACCAGTTTCAGCTGGCTGGCCAGTGTAAAATGGATCTATATACAAGGTAGCTGCTATGGTACAGTGTGATATAACATGATCAGACAATCTCAGATGGAAAAAAAATCAATAAATATTAGGATTCCTTAATTCATTTTAGTTAATATATGCTTAAGTATTTCTGCAATTCTCTTTTTTTTGCTAGGATCTGAAGTAAGCAAAATATGTTAGTTATAAATCCGATTAGAGATGTGAGAACAGCTATCTTGGCAAGTGGATTAACAAATCAGACTTCATAGTGTAAAAATCTGGGTTAAAGCAGAATACTTTAATGACTTAAGGGAAAGTAAACTTCATAAGTCATAATAAAACATCATATGATATCTATTACATAAACCAAAAGACAGTTGTATCATATCTGAAATGAATGTAACACCATTATTAATCAGTCAATACTTTTCACAATCAGGTTATGTGATTTATGGAAGCCATCAAACAATGTATAAATGAGTAACAAAGTTATAATTCATGTTCATAACTTAGAAATTAGTTAAATGGTTTATAGAGATACATGATTTATAAACCTTACGTATGATTTAGTGTAGGCGTCAGTCCACTATTCAGAAAATCTGAGATACAATTTTCTGTTCTCAAGAGCAGCTTTTAAAGTAGTTTTTGAAATAACGAGTACATCATATGTAACAGCAGTATTAATACTGATCCAGTCCTAGATTGTGGAAACTGTGCAAAGTTCTCACCTACATAAAAAATTCCTACTTCTATGAGCAAAAGGAAATTTGGTAATGTGGATGAAGGAAGACACCATGCTGGGTTATATCAGTGGGGATGGAGGGAAGGGATTATTCCCCTTTACTCAGTGCTTCCCACATCTGGAACTGAACTGGAGTGAGTTCAATGGAGAAGAGCCCTCAACCAAGGTGTTAAACAAGAGAAAACTAGTCACAAATAGAAACGGAGAAACTTCTGACAATATATAAGGGGGAATAAAACCCAGTGCTATAAGAATATCTTGGTATTAACACAGGTTTCTTAAAGAGGTTATGGAATCTTCATCTTTGGAAATTTTCATTATTCAAAGCCCTGACCATCGTGGTGTGAATTCAGAGATGTCTCTGCTTTAGGCATGGGATTGGATTAGAGAAATGCCTAGGGCCCTTAAAAACCTCAGTGTGTAGCTGACCTATTATTCTATGTTATTCCCCTGTTTTGAAATGTTTCTGTATTCAGTATTTTTATTTTCCTGTAGCAGAATAGAAATTAAAGTGTTTTTCTAGATAGGAAAATAAACCAGTAGTTGGGTACCATACTGTCTCCAGGCTCTTTGCTGACCAAAGGTCTTGGGAACTTTTATGCTTGGGTTGAAAGAAGGATTAGGGTTAAAATAGGCACTGATATTTTAGTAAAGTTATGTAAGTTCTGTATATTTGAAAAACAAGCCGTGGAAAATGTAAAAATTCTTTAGTCCAAACTAAAGGAATGAGAATACAGAAACATATGTGTTCTTCAGTGCAACACTAGAGGTTAAGCAGGCTTAAGTGACTAGAGATTATTAAAAAGAAATCATGAAGTGGAAGAGTAGACTGGACGAGGCATGGGCCAATAACAAGAATTAATTCTGCATCTGACAGCTTTGGCTGAAATTGTGTTCAGGCAAGTAGAGGCCAATGAGTTATGATTAGTTTTTGATTCAGCAGAAATCATCAAGAAAAGATAAAGAGTTTTGACCTCAGTTAGAGACAGGTCAAAGGGGCTGCTCTGAGGCTCTGAGTCTACTTTGGCAAGCCCAGTTTTGCTTAATTGAGGGTTGATGCAAACAAGGAGCATAAGAGTAGATCAAGGGTGCAGTTCTGGTTTGTAACTAGCAAACATTTCTATGATCAGGATATGGATTTAAAGTTCAGTTTAGAGTACAAGCCAAGAGGAATATATGATATGGATTTATCGCCTTTTGAAGGCTAAATTGAATACTGACACAAACAAAAATAATCCATAAAAATGTCATTCTGGAGAGGGCAGAATTGCTCTTTATCAGATTTCTAAGATGTTATTAAGAACTGAAGCCAAGTAAATTTGACCTTTGTACCAGACAAATTGACAGAAAATACAACAAACACTGTAACGAATAAATATGTGGATAAATATAATGTACTGTGGATTCAGATGATGCAGTTCTTTTTCAAAAAGTTTTTAACAAAGTTTTTTTTAAGACTATGAAAGAAAAAAAATTTGTCATGGTATAAAGGGGAAAGGGAGTTATAAAAAGGAGAGCTATATGGGAACTTTGTTTTTCGAAATCTGAAAGAAAAACATCTAAAAGAGTCAAATCTCTGCAGACACAATGAAGAAAACTTAGAGACTCTGTTCTGGATGTTCTGAAGGATATATACCACCTATCAAACAATGACTTGAGAAAGTCCAGAAGGAATATGACAAGGACAAGGGAGGTCATCAGAAGAAAGAAAGCTTTCAGAAAATCTTCTTTATAACCAAATGAGAAAATTGGAATTAATACATTTCAGTTGGAAAAAATAAGATGAACAACAAAATATGATGGGAGATGTGCTCAGGTTTATAGCAGTCAGTCATGCCAACATGCAGCTCTCTGCATCTAAGGTGGATGGTTAAATTCTGCCTAGATTGTGCCTGAAATCACCATCTCCTCATTGCAGTTCCTTCTGAAGTCACAGACTACAGCTGGTAATGGTGTATTGGTGTGTTGTGGAATGTGCTGAACTGTTAATTACAGTGTGTAATATCTCTCTTAATATCTCCCACTCTTCGGGTAGGAGTGGAAAGTGTCTTTTTCAGGTTTTCTGTTTTCTTTCTTTCAGAAGAAGCCCAGAGAATGTATCAGGAATTATTACAAGCTAATAAGTTTTATAATTGTTATGGAAGAACTCAAAGAAACTGATTTTTTTTTTTTTTTAAGAGCAGAAAATAGAAATCTTACCTATTTGGGAATAAACAGCACAGTGTTTACAAAACCAAAAATTTGCTTCTCAAATTTGACTTCTTGAAAGTTCTTTTATTCCTAAAGCCCTTTTTGGATTAATAATCACTTAAAAAGTTAAAAGGGAGGAAGTAAGAATTAACAATATTGCACAAAGGAAGGTCTTTGCATGAATGAGGGATGAGAAGAGTTTATTGTACACATTGATTTGGAGAATTTTGGAAAGTGAGATAAAATGTTTGCTGGTGAGAGGAAGATATTTTGGAAGACCTAAATCTCAAGAGTAAGATTTGATAATGCAGCATGTCTGAGAGATAAAGTGCCAGTCAGAATTCAAAGTTGATAGATGCAGCAGCAATACAATCTGTTTGCCATTTCACTGCTGGGCGAGAGAATTAAGTATTCAGAAACAGTGACAGGCTTCAAAGAAATTAGCAACTTAGCAAAGATATAAAAATGCAATTGCAGGTATCTTTTTCTGAAAACATCATCTCCCCCATTAGAAGAGACAAAAATGGAAAACAGAATTCTGAGAATTATTATGGATTACATAAAGAACATCAGTATGACATAATATTCCTGTATTTTGAATATGATGTGAAGCTATAATTATATCATCTGAAGACTATATTTTAAGATTTTGACTAAGGATGTAGAATGATCAAACCTGTGCAACGTGATTTTACATGGAAAAAACCCATATTTCAGCCTAGAAGAGATGTAATTGAATAGTGGCATTAAAAAAATTATACTAAAAAGGGAAAAGGAAGAAACTTCTCACATTGAAGTTAACACCTAATGAAAGGATGTAGCAGCATATTTAGAACAAACCCTGGGTGTTTTTTTCACAGTATGCTAATTCTGTCTTGGATCCCTCTGCTACAGTTTGTTTTCAACCTCAAGGTATAAATAGGCACTTCCACTGATGGTCTGCAGCTTGCAGAGAGGAAGTTCATAATCAGAAAGTAGGAAGGCACAGCAGAAGAAGTTACCCTGTTAGTGATCTGGTAAAAACCATGAAGAGTGGATTTTAGACTAGACAAAGGTTTGGGCTGGACAGACAATATTTCTTTAGCATAAATCTGTAGCCCAAATTTCACAGGAAAAACAAGGTCAAAACAAAGCTCCACAGAACAAGGACAAGATTTCATGCACACTAAATGTAGCCATTTAAAAGCTGCAGCTTAGTTCAACCCATGCATCCAGATTCTTTGTGGAGTAAATTTGGAGAAAAACACCTCTAGGGCAGAGGAAAAATTGTCACTTTACTTACTGTGGGCATGAAAAATGTAAAGAATTTGACTCTGTCCCACATGACATCTTTGTCTCCAAACTGGAGGATGTGGTCTTGAAGAGTGGCCACTCTGTGGGCAAACGATTATCAGGATGACCTCACTCAAAGAGTTGTGGTCAATATCTTGATGTCCGAGTAGAAACTAGTGACAAATGGCATCCCTCAGGACAGTCCTCATTGGGACTGGCACATTGTAACATCTTTGTTGGCGTCATGGACAGTGGGATGGAGTGCAGCCTCAGCAAGCTCCCAGTGGCATGAAGCTGTGAGGGACAGTCAGCATGCTGGAGGGAAGGGATGCCACCCAGAGGCACCTTGACAGAATGGAGAGGAGGGTCTGTGTGACCCTCAACAAATTCAACAAGGTCCTGCACCTGGGTCAGGGCAATCCCAAGCACAGGTATAGGCCAGGTGGGGAACTGATTGAGGAAGACTTGGGAGTGATGATGAAAAGCTCGATGTGACTCATCAGTAAATGCTCACAGCCCAGAGAGTCAGCCTCTTTCCTGGACTGCATCACAACAGGCACAACCTCCAGTTCGAGGGAGGGGATTGCTCCCTCTACTCTGCTCAGGGGAACCCTTCTGGAGCTTTGTGTACAGGTTTGGGGCCCCCAACACAGGAAAGACATCGACTTGTCCAGAAAAGGCCATGAAGATGCTCACAGCACTGGAGCACCTCTCCTGTGAGGTGAGAGTTCCTCAGCTTGGAGAAGATTCTAGGGAGACTTATAGCAGCCTCCCAGTACCTCAAGGGGGCTTACCAGAAAGCTGGAGAAGGATTTTTCAGGACATGTAGGTATAGGACAAGGGGGGATGATATAAAGCTGAAGGAGGGTAGGTTTAGTCTAGATATTAGGAAGAAATTCTTTACTGTGAAGGTGGTGAGGCACTGGAATGGATTTCCCATGGAGGTCGTGGGATTCCCATGCTGGAGATGTTCAAGGCCAGGCTGGACAGGGCTCTGATTAGCGTGCTCTAGTGGGAGGTTGGAATTAGATGGTCTTTACAGTCCCTTACAACCCAAATCATTCTATGACCCTATGTACCTTGCAAAGCTATTAATTTTATGTTTCCTTCCAATTTTAAATGTGATTGGATAAATATTTTTAATATAAAAATGTATTTCAAGGTCAACTGCTATTTCTTATTATTTTATTATTTATTTTTTAGTTCGGACCCTAAGAGAATTCAATTATTAATGTTATCCTACCAAAGTCAGCCCACAATCCACATCTTCCAAGATTTTACCTAGTAGCAGGAGATACTTATTTTCAAAGCAAACACAATAAAAGCAAGATTTTCCAAACCCTGGGATTTGACTAACAACTTCTTTAATGTTCATCAAACAACAGTTGTCCATTGTTCTAAAAAGTTGTTTTCAGTGTAAAGAAGTGATTGCTAAACTAAGCTACTTCCCAGTGATTCATAGTAATTAATGTTGTTGAGCAGCTGAAGATGTTTCTCCAGTACTTTAGAAATAATTTTTGCATTTTCATTAGACAGTGATTGAACAGAAGACAAAACCTTTTATCAGCTTGAAACTATCATCACCGTCCAGATAAGTATCTAATTCTACATAAATCTTTAGCATCCAAATAATTTTTTTGGTTCATTTGGTTTTAGTCTGATTCTGAACACAAAATTCAGGTCCTTCAAAGTTCAGTTATTTCTTTCTATGTTATGTAATTCATCTTATCATAATCATAAAATAAGAAATAACATCATCAGTGTTTTATTGCTAGACTGTCAGTAAGGAATGCCTTTGCTTGTGTAAAAATCCTTTTGCAGCTATAATCCTCACTCATTCCAGGGAAATATTTGAAATAATCTACAATTCATTCTATTTTTGAAAGGCTGGTAAAAGATTCAGTCCATCAAAACATGTGAATGAATCTCTTCTTTTGTGCAGTCAAACTGTTTTAAAGGCCAGTTTTGATCAAAGAAGGGATGAATGGCCCTTTTGGGACCACACTTTAGTATGACTGCAGTACATAGTGTGTGAACTAGATTATTTGATAGAAATATTTGTTTTAAAATTAAAACTTTAAAATTTCCTGTTATTATACTGGCATTTTCAACTGTAAGTCCTCAAATATTTATTATTCAAAACAATAATTGCATTCAGTTTTGGATTTGGTTTTGCTAAAGTGTGTTACTGTTATATAACTGGTTTATGTGCCTAAAATGTTCCTAAAATGTGTCCCAGAGTAAAAATGGGTTTGAGTTTCTTAATATTTTTATATTTTTATACTAATTCAATGACTACCTTATTCAGTTCTTTTAATTATCGTTACTGGTTTATCACTGGATTTATAGATTTATGCTTGGATTTATTTGGAACACTTTTAGAATTTTTTTCCAAGTGTATGTTAGAAAAAGTTGTGAATGACCTTCCTTATGTTACATTACAAAAGAGAGAACTGTTGGATTGCTTTTCTTAAGCTGCTGATCCTAGAAGCATATGGAGAAATGACACAGTGCAAGCTTTATACTTCATCACCTTATCAGCATAGGGAGAGAGCTCACTGGGCATTCAACCAGGACTGCAATCCAACAGCTACACCTTGGGCGTGCTGAGTCAGCCTCCACAGTGCTAGATGGAAGCAGGAGATTACAACCAATGTATTAAGATCAGAACGTGCTGCAGCTGGTGGAGAACAGGGAAAACAAAAAATGTTCTTACCAGTTTTAAAAAATGTGCTCCACTTCAAAAGAGAAACTTAAAGAGAGTGCTGGTGATTTGTTAGAAAACAATTAACCATGGAACCAGGATTTAGAGTTAAACATGTGAGGAAATACTAGTTAAAAAATAGGAACTGATTTCAAGTTTTTATTTTGGCTATACCCTCCGTATGGAAAACCACAGGAGAGTATGTAAATAAGAGGAAAAAGGCTGGGACATAGAAAGGAAACAGCCAAAGTTTTTTTCCCTGAATTTAGGATGTTTGATAGGCTTTTGCTTGGTTTGGTTGCTTGTTATATCTTAACATTTCCTTGTGTGCACCAGAACTTTTTGAAATTTGATTTTATAACAGTTTTATCTTTCATTTTTAGATAGTTTTATGTGTGACTCTGTACCTAGGCATAGTCTCAGTGAAAGAAACTATCTTGGCTGTCAAAGGATGGGGCTAATAAACTGGGAGTACATTCTAAGGGTTTTCCCCACAGCTGGCTTTGTTTGACTTCAACTGAATAACATCTTAGAAATTTTGGAAGATAAAATTTCGGACCTGAAATAGTATCTCACTGATTCCCAGCAGAATCTGTGACTAGCAACCTTATACTTTTATTTAGACACTGATTTTGCCTTGCATGCGTTTTACAGTAATTGTGGATGCTCATATTAATCAATGAAACAAATTCCCATAATACTTTGCTATTCAGGTTTAGGACTGGCTAAACTTATGACCTCTAGCCTAGCTGATTCTTTGGGGAACTCATTAGCCTGTGTATCTAGAAATGCCTTTTATAGCAAATGGGACTGATTTGTACATCCTGTCATTTTCCATATTCTTCTTTTAAAGTACCACCTGGCAAAGCAGTTACTAGAAAAGACCTATGTGATTGATATTTTAAGTCACTGGTATTTCTGTTTTCAAAGATTAAGCAGGTGGGATATATGCAAATCTGTGGGAATTAGTGAACTGCAGGCTTCAGAGAGGGTATAAAGTTGAGTAGCTAATTGCACATTATGGACTTACTGTGTTTTTGCTGTCATATTTTAGGGGACAAGAGAGCAGAGGAGCCAAGCAACACATTTATCTACTGGTTAATTAGTGTCTTGATCAATAAATTGGTTGAGATGAATGTGAATGGTTTCTTGAAAAATTACTAAACAAATAATTCTAAACAGTCAAGATTTAAAAATCTCCTTGCCATTTAGTTTCCATACTTAGACATTAAATAAAAAAGTCAGGACATTATGCAAAACCTGAAGGATACCAGAACAAATCCAATGATGTTGTATTTCATTTTGTTAAAAGTCAGCAAGATCTAGTAAATTCAGTAAGGTTAATTGACTTGAACTTGAGTAGGAATAAAAGTAGAAAGAAATATTTTAATTTATGGTTAAGGAAGTAATAAAACCACAGAAACCTCCCTTAAAAACATGTCCACTTTATTCTAACTAACATGATAAAACACATTATCATAATCAATTATGTAAGAAAGAAATTCTGTCTTACTAAAATTAAAGAGAGGGTTGCCCTCCACCGAGGACAAAATTTTATTCCTAAAAAGAGTTAACACTTGTGAACAAGTTTCTCTACTTTGGAAATCAAAGAATATTTGTAAAAACATCTTACTGTTATTTGGAGAGTTCATTGAGGCTGTTCTCATGGCTAATGAGAAGTCACCCTCTCCTACTTTGAATGACACCCAAAAGAACAGACTCTGGTTTTTTTCAACTACCTAATTCTAATGAATGTGAAGGGTAGATTGCTTTAGGTTCTAATTTCTAGGTATAATGAAAAAGGACAAAAAATCAATTCAGTTCCCAATTATGTACACCTTTTTTTTAAATTTTTTTCATTAAAATTACCATGTTAGGACATTCTGTTATACAAATAGTAGGGCTATTGCTACTATTTCCACCATTAGGATTACTAAATGGCAAAGATAACAAGCTTAAATTTAAGAAAACTCAAAACTATAAAGAAAAGAAGACATACACCACTGTATATTCTCTCAAAAAATATTTTCTAGCTTTTGATCACTGGCTTTTTTAATTACCTTAAAACATCAGGCTCCCATTGGGAAACCGACATGTTAATTGTGTTAGACATGTTAATTGTGTCTATTAGCTTTTTCAAGATAAAAACACCCAGAGACATCATGAGTATTTTCACTCCTCACCTTACCTAGGAGGAGAAGAGGCAGAATTTACAACACACTGATGTTGCTGTGGCCAAAATTCAAATAAAATATATATTGGTACAAAAAATATTCAGAATCAAAATAACCCCTGAAAACCACCCATTAATGAGGATGCAGAATGTTACATATCCAAGCACAACACACATGTCCAGCTGAGACTTAGGTGGCTGATAAATAGGATTGCTCCTGTACCTGGGCCCATGGTAGAGGCTGAGGAGATGAAAAGTGGGGAGGATTACTGGGAGCAGCATCTGCTGTTAGAGGCACCTGGAGGTGCACATGCCATGGTGGATCCCAGGAATGTCACTCAGCAGCACCTGTACCAGTCTGCTGTGAAAGCCTCGCAGTCACATGTAAATCAAAATGCTTTGGCACCCTTGAAACCAGTCTGGCTTTAAAGGACAGCTTTAAAGAAAAATGTTATGGGTTTGAAATCATTTTGTGGGTTTGAATTCATTTATTATGTTGAAGTTCTGGAGACTAGACAAGGTCTGTACTTCCCCCTGAACTGGTGGTTATTTTCCCTTCTGCTCAGTCATGAATGGTTGATTATTTAAAATAAAAAAAACATACATTAGAGAATTATGCTATCAATATTTGCAATCATTTGAAAAAAATCATTTAACATTCTTGTGTTTTCGACTCTATCCAAAAGAAAATAGTCTGATGTAGCATTAATTCATCTATGGTTAAAAAAGATATTAACAGTATATTTTTTATCCTTAACTACGAAATAAATTGGCAAAACTTTGTACATCTGAGGACTAAATTCTTGGGTTTATAGCATGTATGACCACTTTAGGATACAGCTTAATGAAACTTGCTCACTCAAAAAAAACCAAAACTCTTGACATTAATACAAGAAGGAAGGTAAAAGGTAAACTGATTTGTCTATATACTTTATATACTAAAACTGTATAGATTGGGAAAAAGAGATCCAGTCATCACCTTCAAGTTAATATTGTACCAAATGAATGTAGGTTTCTGGATACTAAACAGATACAAAAGTACCCATAAATGGTATGAAACTTAATCGTCTGTGCTCAAAATTAAATCAATCCTATTAGAAATCCAAAATGTTGTATAAACTGTACTAAAAAGCATTAGTGGTTGGTCTGAAAGGTTATATTGTCAAGGATTGCCAGGCATATGTGCATGACTTTTTATTTGAAGGTGATAGTAGTGCAAATGCTCAGGGTATTCCACTTTGAGATAGAAATCTAACCAGTAGATGTATGATGGTCCTAAATGTATTTATAATGGTATTGGAACAAGGTGGGTGAGAAGATTGTGCTGTCACTGTGTTAGTAGACTTCAACTCTGACATCTCCCTGCTTGTACATGACAGAAGCCCAAAATCACAAAGGTAAAAGCGAAGATATCCAGCATTATAAAGAGATGTGAGGTACTTGTGTCAAGCTCATTTCAGACTATGTATATGGAAAAATCCTTATAAACCACCGAAGCGTAATCTTTTTCTGGACAAACAAGAAGAAGAATCATAGAAGCCAGATTTAGTAAATGAATTCTCAACCCTAGAAACGTGTTTCAAATCACTCAAAACATGTGGAGTCACAGGATCACATGTAAGGTCCAACTTACTTTTGGGTGCTCAGGGCAATGTCCAGTTGAGTTTTTAATATCTTCAAGGTGGAACATACACAAGACTCTGAGCACCTTTTCCATTGTTTGACAACCTACAGAATGAAAAATATTCTTCTCTATAACAGGGCATAATTTCAGCTTTCAAATGATGTCCATTGCTTCTTCTCCTTTCATTATGTATCTCTGAACAGTGTGGTTCAAACATCTCTTCCCCCTTCTTTTGAGTAGCTGTGGAAATATATATATAAAAAAAACCAAAACAGACAAAGAAATTAAAAAGAAACACACATGAAAAATCCCACTGTATGGGAATTAGATGAACTGGATACTCTCTGTGTCTATCTCAGCTTGTGATTAAATCACTAAATCCTTCATATTGACTGAGGGCCCATGCAAGCACAGAGACAGTACAAAGAACCCTTTTATTAAGACCTTTTTTCTGTGCTCTGCCTCTTTCCCTTTTCCTTTCTTTTCCTCACACTTCATCATATGTCTGTGTCACCTGCAGGGGCTTGGCTTTTTTTCTAAATCACTGTTCCAGAAGAAAAATGAGAGATAGACTGCATTTTGTTGGCCTCATGGTAATAATCCTTCAATGAGAGACTGTGAGCAGCTTTTCTGGGAAAGACAGATGTCTTGAATGAGCTGCCAGATGGGAAAAAAAAAAATAAAGACATATGTTCAGCATGTAATACAAACTAGAATTTGTAGCATGATAATACACAAATCTTTCATATTGAAGCCTCTGAAACTTCTACTTATGCATATGGCAGGTCCAACCATAATATCAATGATCAGTATTATCTCCACTTATAGTATCAGTCTATTTCATGTAAGGAAAATTCCCACTGATTCTGCTTTAGCTCTTAAATATATTAGCAAGAAATATACAGCAAATTAAGAAATATTCTGCACCTGCAGGTTCCTCTTCTCTTCTCTTCTCTTCTCTTCTCTTCTCTTCTCTTCTCTTCTCTTCTCTTCTCTTCTCTTCTCTTCTCTTCTCTTCTCTTCTCTTCTCTTCTCTTCCTTCTCTTCCTCGTTATCTCTTTTGTTATATCATGTATTATTTTGTAAGGGGTTTTTGTGGAGCTTCCAGTCCTTTTAACCTGATCAGTAGAGCCATCAATAGCTATATTTGTGTGGATGTTTCTGATTTAGTGCAAAGATTAAATTTCCTCTGAGAAGACCTAGAACTTGAGCATCTTAGTTTGAATAGGCCCTGATCTGAAACAGATATTTATATTGGCATGCTGGAAGGAGTGAGCAGTGATATTTTGTGTTGTATAAAAAACCAGAATACCTAGGATTTTATCTATTCTATTTTCTCTTAAAACATATGAATGAGAAAAAAAAAAAGTTCCACATATAAAATTTCTCTATAAACATTCATCTGTACAAATGAAAGAAATTTCTTGGCCCACAGTCTAATTGCCTAAAATAAATTCGAAATGATCATTACAAATTTACTCTCACAGGAAATTTACAATGTTTAAAGCAAACAGTGGCTCTCAGAGTCCTGACAACAATATAAGCACTAATTGAAAGGCCATGTATAATTACATGACAATATGCACTAGAATCATATGTAATGATCTGTCAGCAGAAGATTTCTTTCAAATTTTATCAGGTAATCAATTTAGCAGAAAGCAATCAGGAAGCTGAGAAATGCTGGTTATAAATGTATTTTCTGTAACATCCTTTCTACAAAACAAAATAATAAATAATTTAAATGTGCTTAAATTCTGATCTTTATATTGCAATAAGTAACTGGTAGAATATAGAGCCATATGATTACATCAAAAGGTTTATGAGGAACATTTTAATTTTCTTAGTGGAAAACTATATAACTATTTTATGCATATTAACATTCTCCAAATGTTAGCAAGAGTACCTTCCTTTCTTAATTTCTGTATTGGTTTATTCTTTACCTTGTCATTATGGCTTCACATGTGATGACAAAAGAAATAGGAAAAAAATAAATTTTTTTAGAAAAGGTCTTAAAAAAAAAATCATGTTTTACTTAGAGTTCACTTTGCATTTGGTTTCTTTCTGAGCCAAGTAACACTACAGTAGAACCAGATTTTTCTCTCAGTATTTCTTGAGGCAAATCAGTGTTCTGAATAAGAGAAATGGATGGTTTTGATCTAAGAAAATAGAACTGTTTTACAGAGTGAGGACGAGGATCTCAATAACTGTGAAGGAATAGCTGTAGAGCAAAGGGCAAGATCCTCTCATCATTCGAAGTCTTTGGGGAATATCATTCTCACTTAGATGAGCTCTTCGGACAAGCTCTACAGCAAATTTGGGAATGAAAAAAGGAAAATATTTTACTGCCAAGAAAAGGTCAGGACGTTTAATACAGCAGCAGTAAAGGATGCATTCTATGTTTCAGAGAAGCACAATTATTTTTAGTTCAAGGTGTGATATGTCAGGTGCATATCAGCTTTTCTCACTCTAACTATTTTATTATAGCAGAAACAGGTGGGACAGCTCTGTTCCTCTCCTGATTACTGACAAGCTTTATTTCTTTATTTGACTTCAGCAGTATTCACTTCATTTTGGTTCTTGTGGGAGACCAAACATGCACTTCATAATGACAAGACTTTGGGGAAATAGCCATTCTACACCTTTCCAATTTCCATGATATTTTCATGTATTTTGAATGTATCATTCAGGAATTAAGTTAAGTGATAAATGAAGACAAATTATACCACTCTAGGTATACCACCATCCTTTAAATTATTATACTGTACCTTGAATACCTTCTTAAAAATTAACAAAATTTTGCAAAATTAACAGACGCATAAAATTATAAGGAATGCAAAAGATGTTAGAATTCCATAAGAAAAAATAATTATCTATGAACGTTAGCTATAATAAGAGAGAGGTGTTGGGGTTTCTTAATTGTGTTTTGTATATTGAAAATTGTATAAGATTTTCTACATTACAGGAAAACATCTTTTGAGTTAGAACATAAAAGAACATACTCTTTTATGGTTTTCATGGTTTTAACTGCTTTGCCATAGCAAATACTAAAAAAAAAAAAAGAGCAGGAGGAAGGATTGTTATAGCTTATCTGGAGATAATGTTTTGTTTTGGAGAAGGAAAACTGCTGTAGCAGCTATTTTTAGATATGAATTCAACTGATAGGAAAGAGCTGGTTGAGACTTGCATGTAGAAGGTAGTTTGAATGCAAGTCATCACAAAAGATCAGAGAACAGCCTTCCAAGAAGGGAAAAATGTGAGAAAAACATTGAGAGAAAACTGGGCTTCCAATAAACAGATTTTAGCAAATTCAGGTATGGAATGTAATCCAAGGAACATATTGCAGTATAATTAATATCTAAAATAGACCCTTCATAGTGCAACACTAAACAAGGCTGGTGTCAGAGAAAGGCAGAAAGGCTGAGAGAGACTCCTACACCAGAAGGGAATTGCAGGATCTGGAAACCGGCACACATCTAAGAACAATTTCGCAAAAGAATAGAACAAATTTATAGAGATAAAATTGGAAAGAGTAGGGAGAAAAATTACTTAAAATTAGCAAGACATGTAAAAAGCACCAAAGAATAAGTTCTGTAAGTGCATCAGAGATAAGAAAAATTCAGTGCTTATTTCTGAGCAGAGCACGGAATTGTGCTTTAAGTCTGCATGAGCCTGCATTTCTATACACTTATTAGTACAAGGAACAAATTTTTTCACTAGAAAATTGTAAGATTTTCAGCTGAACAGCCTCAGAGGAGATTTGAAGCTGTATTCTTTTTACTGTGATAGCAGTTTAGAGGATAATAAGTTAAAGACTTTTAAAACTGAGGCAAATTAGAGAAGGATCAATGGAGGAGTGGTTTTCCCAAACAGTGAAACAATTCCTAAGATATGATCTAATAATTAATATTTTAACAATGACATAATGTATTATTGAGAAATAATAAAGTGTAAAAGGTAGTGATTTGAATCCAAACACTTAAAAATATCTGCACCTACCACGCTGGGATTGCAGTTTGTCAGCGCAATGGAGGCAGGAGACTATAAAAACCTCCTTTCCTCACAAAGAAACTTTTTTCTTCCACATATCCATAAAATTTATAATACAGCTGTGACTCTTTCCGATGCTTCTGTGTAGAGCCAGGAGCTGGATTCAGTGACCCTTGTGGGTCCCTTCCAACTCAATGTATTCCGTGATTCTGTGAGTTTTTGATTGTCGTTGTAACTAACTAAACTTATCCTGAATCTTTCCAAACGTTGTTGCTTATTCCTTGTCTCTAGTTATTTTTACCTGTGGACTTTCTTCTTTTTGGTAAGGTCATTAGAAGAAAAGCACAGATCCAAATATGAACTGTTGAAACTGTATGTTTGAGCTTGCAGTGACCTGCTAAAGTGTATGACATTAGGGTTCAACTGCATAGTATACAATTGGGATTTCATGTCATAATTCACTTGCAGATTGGCTTACAGATAAGGAAAAAAACATTGTGGATCTTGTTCCCGCTCCTTTCTCCTTTCAGGAAACAGAAAGAATGTTCACAACTTACAGTTTTGTTATTGTGGGGTTTTTTAATGCAGGGTTTTTTTCCCCTAGAGTTAGACACAAAACAGCAAAATTCTTAAGACTCTTAAATCTAGTCAGTTGCTAGACAAAATATTTTGAGTTTTACAGATGATTCGTATGACTGAGCCAATCATTTGTTTTCTGGTCCAACTTAGAGAGCAAAACCAGCAAATTTTGCCTCTGTGATGAGTACAACTGAATGAAAGGTGAGCAGCAATAAGCAAAACAATTCTCTCAACATGGGTAAAAAATCATTTCATTGTAGTAAATTTATATTAATTTTATTCATTGTGTGATGTGACTCAGAAGTTGCTATGACCTTTGAGGTCGATGCTAGTTACAGACAACTTGTTACACTGGGTACGGAAAAGCTGTCATCAACATTTAATGTTAAAAATGTTTTTATTTGTATAGATAAAACAGGAGGTTTTTAAAGGTTTGTGGGCTTTTTTAATGACCAGGAGAATTAATTAAAAAAAAAATCAGTAGATAAACTAAAGAAGTAATGCTAACTTAGTGTGTTCTAAGTTCTTGGAAGGAAGAAGTTGCCCAGAAACCTGGCTGAGCTTGTTGGAAGATCTCCCTGCTCTCCCAAGCCTGCCCTACTCACTTGGTTCCAGGTGCAGCGCTGGCAGCACTTACATGTTCAGACCTTTCTTCCTCTGCCTGTTCCATCTCAGCCCTCTCAAAGCTTGCAGGTCCAGATTTTGCTCCCCACAGGGGGGGAAGGTGAGACCACCTTCAGAGGGGAGTGGTCAGGACAGGGCTGTCGATGGCCTCATCCATTGCTGCCCAGGCACATCCTCAGAAAAGAGCATAACATCAAAGAATTGTCACCCTTCAGAGTTTGCATTGCTGCTCCTTCCACTTGAAAGGAGTCAGGGATTTCATGTCATATAAACAGGGCTTCCCCATATAAACAGAAGAAACATCTTCAAAGTTAAATACACTGAGCATTGCAAAAGCTCTCAGTACTGCTTTTCAGACTTTAAAATATGTTCATAGGCTGATTCACTTCGCTTTGATCTCATCTTTATTATTTCTTTTACCTACAGCAGAGTTAGGTTAGCCTTTCAGTTGACAGAAGAACTATTGTACTCTCTTTTGCAAGCCCACAAAATTTTACTGAGTAATTAAGGTTTGATTCTGTGAGCTGAGATAAATGAAAATTTTCTTTTCATATAATAGCTGTAGTGATAATCCAGCTCTGCCATATCACTATAAGGAGAGCAGACTTCTGATAACAACAGTGTTCAAGGCAAATCTCTTTCTGAAGAGGAATCAAGGTTAGATGGAGCTCTGCTGGAAGTCCTTTTATTTGCCATGATGCCAAACATCAGACTACAAAATCATTTTACTCTCATTATTAACTTTAGAAAGAGACGTACTGCTTTCCACTGAGCTGTTTTTAAGTCAGTGGGGGGAAAAGAAAGATGACTTTATCAGCAGAGAAGGAGATGAAGAGAATTAAAGGAAATTTGATGAGGTGTAAAAAAGTAGCAGCTTGAATTGGAGGGTGAACTGCAAATTGCAAGATGGTAACGAGAAAAAGAACAGTTTGTAAAATTACCTTAAAAACTGTTAAGCATCAAAACAAACAACAGGACATTTTAAAAGCTCATTTAAACAATATGCTTAAATAGTATTTAAGTCAAGACAACAAACAAAAAAGCTTCAACCACAAAGTACAGTACAGTTGCTTCCTGAGATTCCCCTCACACTTCAGGGTTAACTCTAGAATTGTGCCAGATATTCTACATTACTCTCGTGTCGAAAGGTGTAAAATTGGAGCTTGCATATTTTAAATGCCTTCATCTAGAATTTGAGTTATTAAAACATGATTGCAAACAAATTGCTTGATGGGATTTCACTTTGTTGCAAATTTTGTTTGTTTGTTTGGTTGGTTTTTGACAGAACCTTAGTTGTCATAGCTTAAGCAGATGATTTTGCTTGGTATATGTGGCTGCACTATTCATTAGGACTGCTAAAGTAAAACAACATTTGAGTTTGGCTAGACTGACAGAAAAGTGTAACTATTTTTAGAGATGACAAGTATTTCCAATTTGTGTATCAATAAAACTATTTTTTCAAGTAAGTCTCAGTGTAGAACAGCACACCATCCTATAACTTGCTCTCCTTTCTCTTTACTGTAAAATGGTTGATATTATTATATGCTATTATATTCCTCTTTATTAAAACCCCAGCATACATCCTTATCCCTATAGGGACTCTTATGTGTAACATGTGGGGCTTTAGAAGTGAACTGATATGTGCAAGTCTTGTTCCAAAGTGCTTGATTTTGAAATCAGCTGCATATTCTGCCCATACTGACCTTGGGATGATAGCTCCTTTCCCAATGGAGATAAGAGTAACTGTGGGGTCAAGGATGTCTTTAAAATTGGTTGGTTTGAGCTTCTTTGAATGCTTAACTTGAAAATCTGAAAAAAGAGCAAACACTGAGAAGAAACCCTCTTTAGTAGAGTACATGTGACATCTGTGAAGAGCAGAAACTACAGAACTGTCACATTTGTGAAGTGGCATTTCAGCACAGCAAAATACACTCAAAAACATTCAAAAGATTCAGTATTATAACATTTGAAAAGGCTCACATGGATACACAAAGCTGTAGTTGAATGGATAATCTCATTTAAACATGAAAAATGTGCAATTTTTGTTCAAATTGAGTGCCCTGTTTCAGAGACTTTGTCTTTTCCAACAAAACCCTATACAATCATCTGTTGTAAGTGGGCATAATTTTTCTAATGTGTTCCAACTCCACAAACATGAGAAGAAACTTTGCAGAATATCCAGATTCCTATTCAATATCTCATCTCAATTGTTAGCTATAAACTATTATGTATTTTATTATTATTATTATTCCAGAAACTGGGGATTGTGCCTACATTTAAAAAGATATTGAGTATGTTCAAATAGTGAATAACAGAAACTCTTGCAGAAATATGGGTTTTAAACTTTATCTAAGCAATTAAATACCTATATATTAAACAGACCCCTTAAAGTAGATAAGAAAAAAAATAGAAATTCTACATATGAGACTGAAAATAATGTATAAGTGTTTTTTAATTTCTTCACCTGATTGTTTTTATACAGGAATTTAAGAAAGAATTTTAGAATAACCATGGAAGGAAAACGTATGTAAGAGATTGTAAAACCCACTGCTGCAACTTTCCAAATCTTTGAACCTTACTAAAAATTAATAACAATTCATATTTTTCACATTCCCTGATTACGTTAACTTCACAAGGTATGTTAAATATTTTTTCGGTTCTTTTTGATTATTCTTTTATATATAGAATATATAGAATAATAGTCTGAATACTAAGGATGCTTTGGAGAATATGCTGGTGTATAAATGTCTACACAGAATATGTGGAGTGAGGTACACTAACACCATCAAGGCAAACTATTTTGGAAGTATAATACCTATTGTACCTCATTTAAGGCCTGGGGAAATTAGAGATGTTATGATTTGCAGAACGATTTGTTACACAATAAAATGACAGTTGAATTAGAATGTTTTTCTTGTGATTCTTTTTCCTTGGTGCAAGGATCTGGATAAGTCTGAAGATTATTTAGTTACAAGACCTGTGAGTCTAGTTCAGAGATGTCACAGTTTCCACAGAAGAAGGGCAAGAATGAAGAAGCTGAAAGACCTTGTAAAAGATCTTCAACAGCTCTTTTCCTTCAAACTGTGTTAAGAAGAGCAGTAATGATGGTCCTACCCATCAGTCACAATAAGATGCCAGTGTTTCAAATTCAGGACAGCCAGATGTAACCTCCAGTAACAGCTTCAATGCAGTTGGAGCTGCTGGTATGACTGATGGCGCCGGCAGTCCATGAAAAATTGATAGAGCAGAAAGAGGTACAGCTCCATGCCCCACCTTATTGAGACACAGAAGAGGCTCATCTTTATACTTTCTTCAGATTACACTTCTTGGTCCCCCAAACTAGGATCCTAAACTTTTCCCTATTCTCACCTTTCTTCTGCACCACCATCTCAGCCTGCCCTTCTAATCACAGACCCTGTCCCAGTCACTCAGCTTCACATTTCGTGCCTCCAGTCACACAGTTTTTGATGGGATGCATAGGCAAGGAAAGGAGTACAGGATTCAGCTCCCCACACTTCAGAGAACTTCTCAAGATGTACATATCTATTTTATTTCCTAGTTTGAGACAATGCTTCACTAGCCAAATGCTGAAAAAACTTAAGCAGCACATTAACCTGGTGGAATGCTGAGGGACTTTTTTTCTCTGTCAATGTGATCCCAAAACATTGTGCTGAAAACAATTCAAGATTTATTGAGAAAGAAAAGAGAGAAAAAAGTATGATGTCTTGGTCTAGCACTAAAGGAACTCATCTGTGAGGGGAAAATTGTAACTGTAATTTCTGCTCACAGGGTTGCATTTTACTCAGAGACTGAGGAATTGAAATATAGACAGAGTTTTAGAACAAAGGACCAGAATTTCTGCCTCACAGAGGGGGCAGTGAAAAAAGCAACCCTTTGTCTGTGTAACATCAGATTTGTCCTTGCACGGCAGCATAGCTCAGAGAACTTCACTATGACTTTATATTGATGATGGGGTGCTTTTGAGGGATATGTGGGCTGGATCTCTGATAGGTTTTTGATTGAACTGAACTCCTACTTCCAGACAAATTCTCTGAGGTATTGCATAAAAGATAGACTGTGGCACTATGACACACTTTTAGCAAAAATTAGCAACCACAGCTGCCTTTTATAGGATGCCTGAATGTGTTCAATAGTTTCAGACCTCACCAGTCTGTGTTTCTTGGGATGCTTCAGCATAAGAATATCACATTTTCCAACTTACACTAGACCCATATAGGAAATACAGGTTGACTATTTCAGTACTTATGCAGAGGCAGAGAGGCAAAGTCAATACATGAAGAGAAATTTAAAGTCTGATCTTAGAGGCTTTTGAATAAGTTCTACCAAATTCCACTTAATTCATGGCTTGTATGAGTGAAAAACAGATGTGCAAAATATTTAGGAGTTGAATATCTCTTAGGAAGTCTTATTTCCCTTTGATTTCAATTGGAATTGTGGTATACATAAGTAGAGGTATGGACTCAAAACTTTTGGGATTTGGTTATTTTATCTGTTGTAGCATAATTTTGAAAGTGTAAGTAACAAAGCTCCTTTGTAAAATGACAAAGCCTTTTTTTTTTGTAATTAACTACAAAAACTTGAAAAGTTCCAGGTTTAAATACATTCACAGATGCAGGATAGGATGTGGAAAGGATGTTTCAGTAGGTGGCAGCTTTGTTTATTCAGTCCAGGTACTGAGAACCAGTTGAATCTTTCTGCATCTTTCCAGGAGGTTTAGTACTTGAAGACCTCACAAAAAAGCCCTGAATGCATTAACAAAAGAAACCTTGGAGATGAAGGTATTTTATCAATACCAAAAGACTGAGCACTATAGAAGCTGGTGGGTCTTGTCTCCCCAATGACTTTCTGAAAGGTAATTTAATCTACTCTCTGGGCTTCTTTTTGTAATAACCAGTTACTTCAAATGTCTGTCAGTGTTTTCCCAGTGCCAGAGGTCCTGTGGACATATGTGGTCTGGAAAGCAACCAAAGACTTCCTCCCCTCAGTGCCTTGGGTGTGCAGCTCAGACTGAAACTGCTATTTAGCAATGAATTAGAGATATGATTCAGAACAAAATGAGAAGCAGATGAGTAAGTATATGCCAATTTTTCATAGCCTTTTTTACTGAGAACCACACTTCCAAGTGTCAAGTGGGTGAAATCATACAAAGGTGTTTTGCTTCAAATCAAAGGGTCAAGTATTTCAATATGAGTTTGTCTTTGGAATTAATTTAGTGTAATACATGCTCTTTTCCCCTCCCCTTTTTCTAGCACTCTAGTTCCTGAAATATATATGATGATGCATGCAGCACAAATAACTGGTTACCATAGGAACAACTGTAATAGTGATCCCAAAGCAGGGTTGGACCTTTTTTCAGGTTGTTTTTTTTTTTTTTTCCTTAATACCATACTTTGTACTTATATAAAGATCCAACCCCCTTTCATTTGCAAATCATTCTGGAAAAATGCTCCTATTTAATATTAGTTGACTATAAATTGATAAAAATTTTCACTGTGTTTGCAGTAGCCTTCTGGCCTTATGCATTTTTTACTGATAAAGAGATCAACACTAAAGGAATTTGGTATCCATGACATTGTAAATGACAACCTTATGATAAGCCTTAATGTTTTAAACATTGCTGTTATGGTATTACTGATGTAAGCAAAACATTTATTTTATTTTTCTCTTCTTTCTTCCTATCATAAGTTACCCTTTTACCACATCCTGGCATACGAGAATGAGAAAAAGCAAAATATGTGTAAGCATGAAACAAGCAAAACGCAAGGTAAATTCTCATTCTTCTAAATGTTAATAGTATTACCTGTTATTTTCTAGCTCTGAATACATCATCAGGGTCATGAACTGGGTTTCAGATGTGGACAAACATGTTGCCACAATCATAGGCATAGGTTTATGGGGAAGTAATCAAGGATCAGTCTGCCTCCTCCCCTTAGTGTTCCCAGGGAAATGGAGAGAGCCCTGTTTTCCAACAGCATTCAGATTTCTTGAGAATTGGTGAAGGCTCCATGATTCTGTTGAGAAAGGGGGTGATGGAGCAACTTGGTGGCCAGCAGGCAGCTGGTCAAGGTCAACCCTTCGCAAGCAATCACTAACTTAATCTCCACTTTGGGTAGTACAAATGAATGGGAGTAACACAGGCAAATGCCTCACGGAGATTCCTCGGAGAGAAAGAATTTCAGTTAAAAACAAGTAAAAGCTTCTTTTGGTCATGCATATAACAGTGTTCAGCTTAAAAAAAAATGCATTAGGAGAAGCTGTAAAAGAGCAATTAGTAGAGAATGTGAGCCACATGTGATTCGAGTGTCTGCATTGCTGTGTTTGAATGCACAAGTTCTGTGTCCCATGTTTTGCCAGAGTGCTGGGACGCAGGGGTGCATCCACACTGCAGCCACAGGAATTTATATACATTTT
>VZTN01029330.1:54723-83314 GCA_013400515.1 Erpornis zantholeuca | reverse complement strand
AGGTGTCCTGATATTAATTCCTTCCTAAGGACTTTGCTTAAACTGTTGTTCTATTTCTTTTCCTCTCCAGGAGAGTATACAAGGAAAGATTAGGACTTCCTCCAAAGATAGTGATTGGTTATCAGTCCCATGCAGACACAGCTACTAAGAGCGGCTCCACCACTAAAAATAGGTTTGTTGTTTAAGACGACACCTTCTGAGTATTCTTTCATAGGAGACTGCGTCAAGCAATCGAGATTGGGAGCTGAACCAAAGCCTCTTCAAAAGCAGAGTGGACTACATTTAAATTTGATTTCCATCTAAATGTTGCTAAGATTTGTGAGAAGTCTCATTCGCCTTTGTCTTGTACTTCTATGTTCAATTTTTCTATTTTGGCCGAAGTAACTGTTACCAATCGGAATTTTAGTACACTTCACCCCTCAAATCCATAAGTGTGTTTCTGGCCCACTCTGTAATAGCTTGGTAGAAACATTACTATTGGAAAAAAATAATTTGTTTATCCACAGTATTCAGAAAAGAAGTTGCATTTCTGTACCTGCAGGAAATTACTCTGTTTTACATTTGCGTTGTATGCAGTAAGATTTTGCTGGTTTGGAAAAGAGTATGGTGCATACAGTTTTCTAGCAATTTTTTTATACAGCATCATCTTTGCTGTAACCTATGCTGATGGCTGCTAGATTAATTTATTTGTTTTCCCTATTTGATAACATTAGTGATATTTTGATTTCAGTTGTTTTTGCTCATGTAACATTTGGTGAAGAATCTGGGAATATGACAAAGGTGGAATAAACATTAATTTTGTGCATTCGTTGGTAATTTTTTGGTTTTTTTGTAACATCAAAGCTTTGCTACCGATTTATGCATTTCAGTCAAATCAGTGATCTTTTTGTGTGATTTCCTGAACATAAATGTGGATTTTTTTTTTTTTAATGTAACACCATAATTTACATTCCTTACTAGAAATAGTATGTCTGTTTTTGTATCTTATGCTGTATTTTAACACTTTGTATTACTTAGGTTATTTTGCTTTGGTTAAAATGGCTCAATTAGAAAAGCGGTCCCATTCATCCTAAGACAGTGTACAAAACTGTAAATAAAATGTGTACAGTGAATTGTCTTTTAGACAACTAGATTTGTCCTTTTATTTCTCCATCTATACAGCAAGTATTTGTACCTCTTGTGACAAGGCAGTCTCTACTGTGGCTTCTATTGTAGTGTCTTCCAAGAAAGATAAAGTCTGGAGCTATAGTCTGTTGAAACTTTTAATAAACCTATTAGATAGCACCCTAAATCAAAGTGAAATTATATTGATGTGGCTACTGTTCTTTCTTAGTGGTTGGTCTAATTGATCATGGTTTGTGTTGTTTCTCTTTTGACTTCGGTTTTATGCCCAACCAAGAATTTCAAGGGTACACAGAAAGCTGTTTAGTTTCAGGTAGGAGCTATACTAAAAGTGCTCTAGTGAGTGATTCTGTTCTGAGGATGTAATGCCTACATAAAGTACGAGTGTACCAGAGACATGGTTATAAAATAAGAGTATCTAGATAGCCTGCTATTACCTATGTCTTACTAACTGAAGCTTTGTTTCATTGTTTGAAAGTTACTCCAGGAGAGCTGTAAGTTAACTTGGAAGTTTACAGGATGGAGGAGATTTTGAGGGTTGAGTTCAGGTATTTTGAGCAAAAGATGAGAGGCTTTTTGTTTCCACTCTTTTAAAGCAGAGCATGCAGCAAAATCAGTGCTTTATTGCTAGTTTCTTGCTTTTTTTTAGTGTGTGATGTACTTAAAGACCTTGCCAGGGCTATAGAGCCTTTCTTCAGCTAAGTGTTAAAGCAGGTGCTTATTGGGATTTTGATCTTTGTGATAACAAAGTTTAACAAGTTCGGTCACTGGCAGTGAAGCTTCAGCTGAATCTGCCTGATGAAGGCACTGAAGTGCCTGTGTGCTGAAATAGACTTGAATACTTTCATTGCACATTTGATCAGAAATGTGTCGTAAGGAGCATATCAGACTATGCCAAAAATGTCTGGTTCATTACTATGGCTGTTCTAATAGAAACACCTAGGAGTAAACATCTCTATCTATAAAGATACTATACTTCAGTATTGGCCATTAACCAGGATAGCTGGTGAATGTGGAGAGAGCTGTCAGAGCTGTTTGTGTGCTGGTTTCTGTGGATTCTTGTGTAACTGGTTGCCTGTCCTGATTCAGCAGGTGTGCAAAGCAAGTCAGGTTTGTTTAATAGGTCCACTGATAGTAGAATCTAGCAGTCCATGCCTGTTTTCCAGCTTCAGCTAATCACCAGTAATGCTTGCGTGCATGGTAATGTGAATATGAATTGGCTTCCTGAGTGGTGACTGCGTTGTGTGTAATTTTGGGAGCACAGTGGCCAGGCTCACTCAAAGGACTGTCATTGGGAAACGGTGGTGCTGCTGCCCTCTTGTAAAGAGCATTGAGATTAACCTGAGTGCCGTTGTGAGAACTACATAGTATTGGGTTTGTTTCATTTCACTACAAGACTGGCCAGAGTACTATTTAGGGTAGCAGCATTTTGTTCATCTAGAAAAGCAACTGATAGGGGTTTTTTTGTGTGTGGCCTCAGGTTTTTGAGCCTGAACCTATTTAAGCAGCCAGATAACTTGTGCTGTAGTATGAAAACTGCAGGCAGGTTGATTGGAGGCTCTTTGCTGCTGATGTAACAACTGCAGTGTTTCTAGAAGACTTGAGAGGAAATTAGCTGGCATAGTTGCTTTATCAAACATACAGCCTGTGCCTTTAATTCATTTTAGAAGAAGCAAATGACCATGAACCTTGCTTTCTCCAGCCTGCAAAGCACTTTGTGCTGCATGCTAATGTTCTTCTGATTATAATGGTGTAGTTTGTGTTTGTGTGCAAAGGGAGAAAGCTGAGAGCTCTCTGTTCTGCCTATTAATATAACAGCCACAGGCTCAGGAGAAGACAAAGCAGCAAATGTTGGAGTATCTTGTATTGATGCAAAATATTCAATGTCATTAAACTCCCAGCTAAAGGGGTGGCTGTTGTCAATGTGTGGTTTTAGTAAGCCTCTGAAGACTACAGAGTAAATGTCTAAAGCATCTATTCACAAGTGGCGTTATGTGGTACAAAACCAGCAGAGCAAGGAAAGACAGCAGAAATTGCTGTGTTAGAAGAAGTGTAAGAACATGCCAAAATACAGCCTGTGAAGATAGGGCAACAGATGAGGAATATGTGTGAATTGGCAGCTTCTGGGTATAATGTAAGTCTTGGGCTGTGCAATGCTTTTCATTGTCACTTCTGTTTGTCCTGCTGCGCTGTCACTGTCTTGTGTATCAAGTTGTCTCTAGCTCAGGAAACTTAACTTTAATGTTACCCAAATTCTGGAAACTTGGAGTAGTGGCTTTTAGCCAAGCTTGGAGTGAGCTCAAAACTTCCATCCTACTTAATGGAATCCTTTCTTACTAAATTGCTTGGAAAAAGTACTCTGGACTCCATTCTGGGACCCTTACTAAATGCAAAAAAAACCCCTAAAACATTGCATTTTAGTCTCTGAAAGTGACATGGATATGTCACCTCCCATGTTTCCAAGAAGCTTTATTTTTGAGTCTAGGCCTGATGGTTTTAAAACTAGTTTTTAAGAATATTCTGCACTCAAGTACTCTACCAAACAGTTGAGCATGATAGGTAAAACCATAAAGCTTTCAGGCTGCCTGGCACTTAACTTTTAGGTGACTTTGCCCCCCTAAAACCGGTCAGTGGTTTCTGCAAATTTTTTTGTGAATAGGTAGGTTTTACTTAGGTGTTAAAATAGTTTTTTTTTAATGCAGAATTTGTGCCTTTTCCCATTGGGCAAGAAATGGGCAAATGGAAATGACATTACTAGTAAGGAAATAGGTCTAGCTATTTTACTTTAAGACATTTCATACCTGTCCATCTAAATTCTTTGGCGGGCAGAAGTGCAGAGTGCATTAGGAAGCAGTGTGGAATCAGTCCCATGGAATGCACCTGCTGGACCTCTCCATCATCGCTTCAGAGCTCCAGAAGCTGTTCATTCTCAAAGGCTTGCCCTTTTGATCTCTTTGTGGGACACCCATTCACTGCAGCTGCTTGAGCAGATTTTCTGTCTTTTAGCTCTTAAAACTTCTGTATTCTGCCAGAATTTGTTTTCGGGTGTCTGGCTCTGGCACTGCAGCAAAGCCTTTAAAAAGCACTTAAATTCCTTCCCCGGTGATAAAAACCCACGGTCACTCCTGCTCTTGCCTGGTGGCTGCCTGGCACCTTCCCAAAAGACTATGGGATTCCCTCCTAGCCTTTCTATTTTGAAATAAAGCAGGTTCTGATGTCCAAAGCTAAATGTGAATTATGGCTGTGCACATGATGATTGTTATGCTTCCCAGCATTAACTTGTTATTTTGTGTGATGCCTTAAATGTAAAAACATCTTAGCTGAAGTTTGCCTGTTGGTATCAGTTTGCCTGCTAACCAAACATAACTCAGATTTTTTTTTTTTTATTCCCTGCTAGTACTGAGCGTGTGACAAGCTTAGCTGTGAATTTGTGGGGTTTATGACTGCGTGGGGTTTATGACTGCCTATGCTTTTCTTGTCTCCATTTTTCTAAATCCTGATGCTTTTCAAGCCTTACTAAAACATGTTTAATAAAGGGAAAAATTACACTGAGTCTAGTCACTGCTTTTTTAGTCACTGTGATACTGTGGAGAATTCCAGGTGTTGCTAAACCCAGATAAAGACCGTGTGTGACTTCTTTGGCATAATAATCTGCTTATGGGATTTCGTTTTTTATCTCTAGCCATGTAAGTATGATAATAGTGAAAATGATACTTGAAAGCGTGTGTGAATATATCGTATATAAAGCAAAAATGACTCATCTATTTTTTCAAGTAGAAAACTGTTTTGTTATTTCTAAAAGGTTTCTTTGACTTTCTGTAATGAATTATTGGATTTTGCTTACAATAGGTAGTTTAGATCAATCTTTTTTCCTATGTTGTGCCTATTAATGTTATCAAAGAGTTGGAGCCAGCCTCATAGGTAAGGTTTGGCATTCTTTGAAGTAAAGCTAGTTTTTGAGCCTTATCTTCCTCCGTATGTACAGGGTAGTTTATCCTAGTGCATCTCGCCCTGAGCCGTACAAATACACAGAAAATATAACGGGAAATTGGAAGGTACTCTTTATTTCTGTAGTTTGAATGAAAATAAAGTTTCTGAGGAATTAATGTCTCAGCTTCTTGACTCTGTATGGGATGTAGAGAAATGCAGATCAAACATAAAGGAGTATGGAACTACTTTGAAATGTGTGTTCACTCTTTGGTTTGAAGCGTGTGTGTTGCTGGGGCTCCTGCAGCTCACCCACACATCAGCCTTCTTCTAAACAGAACTGGTGTAACACGATTGCAAAATCACTGCTGGCTGCTCTTCCCTTGTTTACCACGGTTTCTCCAGTAGGAAGGAGTAGTCTAAACATGTTGGTGTAGTGGATCAGCCACCAGGAAAGTGCAGATGAACCCTTAATGGGAGCTCCTGTTGTGCCACTGCAGTGACATTAAACAGCTGGAGACAACGCTGGGAAGACACAGGAGGTCTTTCGTCTGCTGCTGCTGTCTGCTGGGGGCTCAGCACCAGAAGGAAACTCTGTAGGTGTTATCACTGCACAGCTGTGCTCTTCAGTGCCAGAGGGGTTTTCTGATACAAGAGGAGATGTTTGAGTTGTCTGTAAATTGATTTCACTATGTGCCCTCGGTTCATACCGTGTGTTTGAAGTGGGAGTACTCCTGCATAGTGAGGAAATGGGGACTACCAATGTCCAGAGCTGGAGATGCTGCTTCAACGTTTCCCTGGACCTGGAAAATTCATCCTTGAGTACATTCCCTAAAAGTGAGGGAGAAATTTGCAGGCTGATGTCTGGGGCCAGATGCGTCCCAGGTATCCCAGGTCGTTTGGGTAAAAAAAAGGAAGGTGCTTAGAACTGTCTCTTAAGTGTTTATTGCTTCCATCAGTAGAGGTGTCTTGGGGCTGGGGGGAAGTAGGCAGCAAGGGCAGAACCAAGGTTTGATTTTTTTTTTTCCTCCCTTAGGCCATGAGGGTTTTCCAGAGGTCTTTTGGGGAGAAATAGATAGCTAGATTTTAGCACTGACAGTTTTATGGAATTTTAAGGGAAATTCCCCAACAAGAATCTAGTCTTCCTTTAATTGTTGCTAAAGTAGCCCTAAATCCTCAGTGTTATTTAAAGTTTGTGAGTGTGACACAGGCCACATGAATGTTTGTTTTTGTCTTCATTAAACTGGTGCTTTACCAGTGTTTTGTGGGGGTTGTAACCGTGGTGCAAAGTAGTCATGAGCTGTAACAGCAGTAACTGAGCAGTGAGCTGCACAAAAACATTGTTTGGATATGGATGACTTCTTCAGCAGTAGATGATTCACATTTGTGTGAAATGCGAAAATGATACAAAGGGAAGAATTAGATTTTGTAATGGATTTGGTGCTTTTCCATGGCCGTTGTTTCTCGGCAGAGGCAGTGCTGTCCAGCTGTCCCTGCACAGCTGTGCACAGCTGTGTCATGGCAGCAGAGCGATGGCACTGCGGAGGGCACACAGCACTGAGGCAACTCTCAGCAGCTGGGAGCTGCTTCTCTAAGCTTGTGCTGTGGGTTACCTCCAGTAAGCTCCAGGACTGAGAGATGAGGTTTTCACTTCTGCCCTCTGACACAATCTCCTCCAACTTCATTTCTGTAGTGTACAAACTCGCTCCTGGTTCTGTGCACTTGTTGCACTAACCCTGGCCCTTGTATGGCTCTCAGGATGGGTATTCATGTGGAATTCTAGGTGTTCTGCCAGAATGGGATTAACTCTGGATTGAATACAACCCAACCAACCTTTCTTCTATGCTCTTGAGGTTACAACTTAATTGCGCTAGAAATTGTATGGTTTAGGGTCATCTCTATTTGAAGTACCTGGAGGCAACTTGGTCCTACTCCTTGCCTTTAGAGTTTTTCTAGGTTTGAACAAGAGAGACTCAGCTTTTTAGGAATGCTGGAGTGTAGATATGCCTTTATTTTAATACAGAAAGCTGGAACTGTGGCTTAGGTCTGCCTTCCTGCCCCCTAAAGGAATTTGCAGCAGAAGTGGCATGTGTCAGCAAGGCAATAAAATGCCTTGGCAGTGTGAGGTGTTTGCAGTGAGGTCATTTGCTGGCTGTCCTGTTGCCAAGTGCTGTGCCTTGCACTGCTGGGTCTAGAGTTTGTAAGGAGGTTTGTACAGGTCTTAACTACATTTGACAATACTTCTGCCTTAAAATCCTGGTTTCTTCCCTATGTTGTGTCAGTTTTCAGAGGCTTTATTTTTGCCATTTTAGAACAGTTTCTGAGGATTTCCCCAGCATTGCTGAGCTGTTCTCAGTGGGAACTATTATTGGCACTGTTACAGGGCTAACATTTTCCAGCAGTTCTGGGGCACCATGGTGGTTAATGCACCTGCATGCTGGCTGCAGCTGGGCTTGGTTTGCTTGCTATAGAAGAGATTCCTAGCTGCCTTTGCATTTATTTAGGGTTGAGGGGGTTTTTATTGAGGGGGCTTTTATCCAAAGCTGAGCTGTAACCTTAAAATGGAGATTGCAGATAGTAAAGGCATCCTTTCAGTTGTGCCTATCAGTGTCTCCTTGGAGAGGGGGTGGCCAGAAGCAGATAGAGAAGCATCCTCACAGGAATGTGCCAGAGGACAGTGAAACTATTACTCGAAAGCAACTGAACTACTGGGGCACTGAAAGACCTTCTCCTGGGTCTGAAGTGGTCAAACCAAAATGCTGTTAAAATCTATAGGTTTTCCTCCTTTGCAGCTGCTCTGTGAGGTGACTGCTGTGCATGTATCAGTTTTATTGGTTGCTTATCTTAATGCAATGTTTTTGGTCTTTCCACTTCACCCCGTGCTGCTCCCTTACTATAGTGGACAGAAATTGGAGTTTCTGAAATGGTTTTGTTGGACAGGGCAGTTCATATTTTCCAGTTTGTAGTCTGAGCTCTCCCCTGAGACAATTGACTGTAAAGGCCTTTTAACTGCAGAAGACTAAGTGGGAAAGAAAATAACCTTGGCAGTTCTGTGCAGCAAAGTCCCTTTGTAAATGTCAGTATTCAACCAGATAAGAAAAGAAAGACTTTTCCACTCTGGATGGAGTTTGCTGTAGCACTGGTCCAATGTTCAGCTCAGGTGTTAGCAGAAGGCTCTGGGGTGACATGAAAGGAAGAAAGGCAGAGAAAATTTTCTGTCGCTTCCTGATAGTCTGCCAAAGTCCATGCTGGTCTTCATGTCTGTGTGGGGAGTGCTGGAGTAGAAAATGCAATCACAGGGCTGCCCTACCTGTCTTCTATCTCTGTGATATTTTATAGAAAAATAATTCAGTTGAGTTTGAGGCCTTGTAGAAAGGGAAACAAATCAGATAAGCTGCTAGTTAAATCTGTTGTTTTGGTCATCTAGTTAGTGAGACCTAGTAGTTTGGGGTTTTTTTACAAATTTCAGTGAACACTGAGGACTGAGTTCTTGTTTTCCAGTAACTTCAGCCCTGTGGCATTTGGTCTGTTCTGTTCTTGCCACATTGTTACACATGGAGAAAACAGTCATTGACAGCTTAAAAAACTCAGTTATTTGTGGGTTCTTTTTCCTTTCAGAAAAGTGTTAGGGGTTTTTTGTTTGTTTTGTTGTTGTTATTTTTGCTTTGTCATTAAGCAACACGGGGACAATCTATTGTGGTCTAGATTTTGATGCAGAGGTTCTAGAAATGGGCAGGGAAAGGAATGTGTGGTTTAGGAATTTTGCCCTGGAAAAATAAACTCCTCAGTGACACAGAACTGGCAGATATTAGGAGGATCCAGCAGGATGATGTGCTCCCTTGGGGAGATGGTATGCCAGAGGCACAAGTAAGAACAGCTCCAGTCCACCCAGCCTGCAAACTCCCTGAATTCGGTGCCATCCCTGCCTTGTAGGCATTGTCCTTTCTCTGTTTTGTGCAAGGCTGCTCTGCTGAGGGAATGTGGAAGCACATTTCCCTGCAGCAGGCTGCGGATCACACACACAGGAGCGTTTGGGAGCTCCACCAGGTGTGTGTGTATTCTTTCCAGATAGGCTCTGGAGAGGTTTAACAGCTGGGCCTGTTCCCACCTCCTTCCTGGCTGAAATGATTGGATGCTAACTCAAAGACTTGCAAGTGCCCATTTTCCAGGTGCTGGCCTCCAGCTGCCATCTGCCCTCAGGCAGTAATAAGACGGTTGTATAAAAAACTCCAAGCGGTGAACACACGTGGAAGGAGACATTTTGCAATACAGCAGTAGGCAGCATATCCCAGATGGAACTCTAGTAAAAAGAGACACACAAACCAGCAGTGCCTTGCCATTTCCCAACAGCTGGAATTCTGTTTGCCACGTTTAGGATCACCTAAAAAAACCTTGACTGTGTTTTCCTGTAAAGGTGTTCATATCTGCCCCAGCAAGAAGGACTTAACACGCTTGGAAAAATCAATAGGCTTGTGCTGCAGGGGGATGTGGCATGTGCAGGCTTTTGCAGTGAGCCCTTGAGAGAGCTCATTTATTTTATCTAGTGGCATGAGATGTTCAAGAGGAAAATAACTGTTGCAGAAAATGTTCTTGTGCCTTGCCACAGTCCAAAGCTGGAAATGCCATAGTTAGAGCAGTTCTCTGTAGCTGCCTGGATTAGAAAGGTAACTAAAAAACCATGGTGGATGTTTTTGAAAATGCTGATAGCTGTTTTCAGCATGCAGTTTGATGTCAGTGTTGTTCTCCCTTCACTGTAGGAAGACAAAAATGTGACATATTTGGTAATTTTTATCTATTACTATGAGTTGTGGTACAAGCAGGAAAAATGAATTATATGTAACTGTAAAACTGAGCTGGGCTGACAGGAACTTGTGTTCTGTAGACTAAAATGTCACTAAAAGGAGATATGCTTTACTTTTTTCCACGTGGTAAAACCCAGGACCTGTTTATTCTCTGGAGGCAATTTAAAAACCCCAAATTTCCCCCAAATGCAAGAGTTTCATTACTGCCAGTAAAGCTTTAAAGATACTTTATTACTTGGAGCATTCCATGCAGAAAATTACTTTTCTGGCTCACTTGGGAGCCAGGAGCTCTGCTGTTTGCCTTCCTTTGGCACATACTCTATTCTCAACCATGCTTATTTTAAACTTGAGGCTGACAGCAAAGGTCTCCTACTGATTTGGTTAAAATATTGACTGAACTTTGTGTCCTGTTTCCAGCAGTGGCCAGTGACAGATGATTAGGAAACAGCTTAAGGAATGAAAGATCCATAGTGTGATTTTTCCTTTGGGACACCTTGTCCACTCTTGGCAAAAAAATGTGCACCTAAGACTGTCGTGTTTAATAGCTCCTGATTGATCTGTCTCCATTAATTTGGTGAGTCTCTTTCTGAATGAATTTATAATATTGTTTTTTGAAGTTGACACAGCAGTTGAATTTCCAGCATAGCAATGCATTGTGAGAAGGCACTTCCATTTGAGTAATTTTATTGAATTTTTCCACAAAATATTCAGATTGAGCTTCCCTTTCAATTCAGTCTGGTGGCAGACATGTCAGAACTACCACTTAACAAAAGGGAGTGAAGATACCTTTGCTTTAGATTTTTTTTTTTTTTAACTGTGCTCTCTGCCAGTCCTGTTTGCAGTTTAGTTTGCATATTTTTTGTGGGTTTCAGTTGTTGAGTACTGGAAACGTGGTTAACAACTCAATATCCCCCACCTAGCAAACCATACAGTTACAGTACGTAAATAAAAGTCTTGCAATTTAGCCATAAATGCCATAAAAAGAATGGAATTACAGAAGCAGAAAATCTGATTTCAAATAAAAAAAGAGAGCAACTCCTGATAATTAGCACAACTTTCCAAAGGAGTACTATGTGCCCCTCTCCAAGTCTGCCTCACCTTATCAAGAGGACCAGGGTTGTTTCAAATGCAAGCACCCTGATAACAGTTAAATCACTAAGCCCAGATGTCACTTGGCAGAGCTGTCTGTAGGCACTGTGTGATTTTCACTTTGCTGATGCTCTAAGTCCTCTTTCAGTTAAAAGTAACCAAATGAAAATGGTGCATTATTTGCAAAGGAGCCTTCTCTGCTGCGCTCTGGCCTCGTGTGTTGCTGTTTCCAAAGAGCCCCACGGTGACTTCAGGACCCTCGTGACCTAATAAATGAAACAGCCATAAACAAAGGCAGCCTAATCTCCTCACTCAGGCATTTTGCCACGGGAAGTCAGCGTTCGCTGGCTCAACACTGTCAAATAGAAGAGGCAGTGAGAGAGAGGTGACTCACCATGGAAACTCATCTTTCTGTCGTGCTGAGGGAGCTTTATGCATTCCCCTCTCTCTGGGCTCTGCAGATCGGGACCCCAGCTGTGGGGCATGAGCTGTATTTCCATGGGAGCACACGCCCCTCTCCTCGTGTTGCCTTCTTCCAGAGTTCAGGCTCTCTCCTTCACTGAAAAAAAAAAAAAGCTTCACAGTCTTTTGAGGTAGCTACTGTAGCTCTTTCTTTTAAAGCTGACCTTCAAGGGAACAAATGCTGTCAGCCAGGTCCTACTTTGTGCTGTTTGAAGAAACTCTGAAGTGAGAGAGATGTTTTGAGAAGATCCTGATTATTTTTTCTTTATTTTCTATTCTGCTTGTTCTTTATGTCCCAGTTAAGATCCTGGATGACAGAATAGCTGACCTGGAAATGTAGCAGAAATATGAATTGACAAGAGCAAAACTTGGGTCTCCTTGAGAGGAAGGTTTTTGTTGGTTTTTTTCTTCCTTTGGTTATTCTAGAGTAATTAATTCATCGTGAAGCTTGCAAAAAGGAAGGAACTACTGTTACTGATAAATACTAATATGTATAAAACCCTCACTCTCATAGGTATTTGCTTTTTAGGGAATTTGACCTGCTACTGGAGCCTGAATTTCAGGTTTCTAAATTCCTCAATTTTAGAGTTTCCATCTTGAGAGTCTGTGTCTGCAAAGGAGTAAAAGCCTGACCTTGATGCAATTGCTACAACTGTTCTGTGTAGAACTGTTGATTTTTCTCTGCCAAAGAAATGTCTTATCAGATTTGATGTATCATGTTGCCTCCTGAAAAACTTAACTCCTTTCTAGACAAATTTAGTTGAAGATAAAAATACTCCTAAAACTAAATGTGTGGTTTTCATACACAAGTTTTAGCAGTAAAGGAAGTTTAATGAATATCCCTCATCTTACCTCCATAAAATTAACTTTCATGCATTTCTACTGTAATTTACTAATAAAAGAATTGCTATTTCTTAAGCTTACAAAAATACCAGGCAGTCCACATAATAACTTCTTGAAGATACATTTTCTAGTCTAAGAGTAAGGGGATACAAATCTTTCAAGAACTGATTGAAGATCAACTCAGGTAATAGAGAATTCCAGCTATAACCTACTTTCCTTTGAAAAAATAAAGAGGAGGAGGAGATTGTAAGAATTATAGATACATCAAGTTTGCATTTTATTTCAGTCTTCAGATTTAATTAAAGTAGCTGTATTTGTTATGGACCCTGATGTAATGCACAGGCTGTGTTTGGTGCCTTTATCTTAGATAAAGTTTCTGAAGAGATCTGTAATGCAGCTGCAAACTGTGCACAAGGTTGAGAAGCTCAGTGGGTGCTGCTGCTGAGTCACGCTGACAGCTCAGCCTGGGCAGCTTTAATCAAGGTTCAAAGTGGAACTGGGCATCTCTCTGAGCCTTGAGCTAAGACTGAGGCAGTCCTGCAGGCACTACTGGTGCTTGGTTTGCTTCTTGCTGAACCTGCTGTGCCAGCCTCTGAGCTGACAGTAAGGGAAAGAACTTGGCTGCTGATCCTCAGGTTTCTGGTGCTGTAATAAGGGCTTTGTCTTTTTGACTCAGTGCAGAACATCTCCTTAAAGCAATCTGAAAAGTTCCTTTGCTGTCAGTTGTCAGTAGGGATGTAAACAAATTTTCTTTGACTTTAAGGATGTCAAAGTGTGACTTCATAATTTTCCTTAGATGTGATTAGGCACCCTTGCAGTGGAGGCTGCCATTGCTGCCAAGGGACTGTGGGAATATATATGAAATACTATTTACATGTGAGTTAACTGTGAATGGATGAACTTACTTTCTTCTTGTAACCTGTCAGGTTAAACCTCAATCCTGCACATGGAAGGCCAATGGAAAAGGGGCTTTTATCTTATGAAATCATAAGACAAAACTGTTTTCTCCCCAATCAACCATTTGTGGTATCTGCCACAGGATGTCCTCTTTCACGTGTACATCTGCCATAGAAAATGACTCCATGGAAAAGTTGCATAATGACAGATGTTCTTTGTCATCAGGTGGGTTTACACCAGGGGGAAGGATGTCCTTCCTGTTCTCTGGCTTTATGGACACACATTTGGTTGGGGAAAAAGAAGATGTTATTTGTATGTGATAGTTCACATCCTGTCAGGGACCATTTGTCCTTTCAGTATGACTCACACTGGTCTAAGCACTCACTGCACGATGCCAATCAGTTGCTTCATCCTGTTGGTTCTTGTTAAAATAAAGCTGGCTTGCTCACTCCCCTACCTTGCATTAGTTATCTTGCCTTAGATGATAAAACCAAGATGACTCCTTTTCTCACAACCAAAGGCAAAGCCCACTTTTAAAGTGCACCTGACTCCTCCAACTCTGCCAGCTCTGGTTTCCAGCTGCTGTCAGTTATTATTTTGTCAAAGTTCAGGTTTCAAACTCACCTATCTGCCTGACACTGGGACACTTCCCTTTGGATATATTCATTGGATCTGACTTTAGATTTATTTACCACTAGGCTTGTTTTACTGTTCCAAGTAAGGGCCAGCCCCTTCCTAGAGCAGAACGTGTGGTATTTGTCAGAAAGCGACAGCTTTAGAGCTGCCAGATAACCTGACCAGTCTGCTCCTCTGTAAACAATTTTGTGGGCTCTGCTAGTAATGATAAAGCAGCTGCACTGGAGATGATTGGGAGATGCTGGTAACTCTAGGGGACACACTAGTGCTGCTCCAGCATATGACTACTCGTGAAGAAAAGCACCTTCAAACTTAGGAACATTTCTAACCTCTTGTTACTGGTGATGTAGTTTTTACTGTTTTTAGTGATTTAGTTTTTAACTGTTTCTGCAGTTTTTCTGCTGTCAGTGTATGTCATCAAGCCCCAGGCACTCATTGTTTTGTTCTTATCAAACTCCCTGCTTTGGTTCGCAGGCCCACAAGAAACTCTCTGTGGCTCTTTGCAGCAAACCAAACAATTGCAAACCCCTTCCAGACCAGTCTGGGTGATGCTTATCAAAGTGTTAATGCATATAGATCTTGCCTGTATTACAAAAGGTGTCTGCCCCTAGAATGAGACAGCTGGATCCATGGAATTGCTGGTTAACTCTGTTCAGTTGGTATCTGAAATTGATTTTAAACCTCGCAGGATTGATGTAAGCTTTTTCAGTTTGGGATTACAGACCTATGAGCACATGCAGGTGCCCTTCTGCTAGTTAATATTTGTAGATTAAATTCTAAGGGATTCAGGTATCTTAAGAGTGTCATTCAACCCTGCACAGGTAGGCCAGATTTATCTGGTATGCATCTGTGATGAAAACCCTGAGAAAAAGTGGGTTTGTTACAATGGCAGCAATAGACAAGTGATGGCTTTAGGTTAAACCTGTCCAGTTTCACCCCTGCAGGGAGGGTAAGGAGAGAAAAACCTTTATCCTTCCTGCAAACAGTGCAAATAGGAAGGCAAAGACTACAAAGCAGTTGAGGGTGAAGGGAGAATCTAGATCTAAGGAGGAAATGGCTCAAAAAGAAGCGTATCTCCTGCAAACATTTGCTGTGATGAAGCATGGGAAGGCATAAAAGCAGTCTGAAAATCTGAGTATTTGCATCTGCAGAAAGAAAGAAGGGGAATGAGAGTGCAGATCTTGCTCTTTTTTTTCTCTGACTCTGTTGCCAGAGGGCCAAGACAGGTGATGGTTGCAGAGTAATTTCCCCTGTCTCCAGGGCATGTGGACAACCCAGCAGCCTTTTTGCATTGCTTTCACTTTGGTGCAGCTCTGCACCTTGCACCAAATTATTTTAGAAGATCAGTGGACTGTTATTGCCTGCCCTTGCCTTTCCATGTGTAAATTTTGCAGGAGAAATGGATCAGTTTTGCCTGATGTGACTTTGCTGTCTGCTGCCTTTAAATCAGCTTCAACTGCTATGAGACTCAAGTGGTGGCAGCTGGGAGACTGCTTAGCTTCAAGCATGGCTGGAGTTGCTCTGTGACCTGAAGAAAAAGGTGACTGCATTTTATACTCTGGGTGGCAGAATGCCATGCATTAAGGGCCATGGAAATAGGTATGTGGGAGGAAGCCCTGACTCAAACAGTTAATACACCTAAATGTGAAGAAAGAGGATTTGGTGTCAAAGTACATCTGTTGCCTGTGGTTTGATGCAGACAGTGTGACATGTATTGCTAAACCTTTGTTCCAGCTGTCATAGGCACCTATGATTTTTCATTAGCTGCTGCTTGTGAATTTGCTGCTTTTAAAATTTACTGCTTCTGACATACAGGAATATTTTTTTCAACATGTGAGAGAGCCTGCAGGATGAGGGTGTTGATAGCACAGAGCTGACCATGCTCTGCTGAAAGCTTTAGTCCAGCAGAATTTCAACTCCTAGTTGCAATGGTAGTTAGAAAGAAAGGGGATCAACTTGGACAGCTCTCATCAAGTCCTCTGATTTGTAGTTTCTGAAGAGATTCTTGTCTTAGTCTACTCTTCTTTGCTATATAAAGGAAAACACATATATTTTTCCCTTTGTATTTAGAGAGCATGCATGGATTAGGCTTACTGAGCAATAATCAGCTTTCACTGGTTTAAAATTAACTGAAACAGAACTAGTCTTTTTTTCTCTCAGCTGGTGACAGCAGGGGACAGAAGGCGTCTGGAGGAGCTGGCTCAGATTTTTGTGGCACTGTGAAGAGAGGTGTGACCTGCAGCAAGCTCTTTCTGTTGCCAGAGGCATGGTGCCATCTCCACCCTGGATAAGTTTTCCTGGCCTATCTTCCCACCTGCCTCTCATACAGGATGGCTGTATGAGAGAGGTGCACTGTGCAGGGAGGGAGGAATAGATGTTATCCTGCTGGTGATGGGAATGCATGTCCTAGGGCTGGTGGAGAGCCAGCAACAGCAGGTGTCCTATCCTACTGTCCACCACCCTCAACCTGTTCCCCTAAAGAGAATGTCCTCCCCTCTCCTATTTTGTGCTGCCAGTGCAATGTTTGAGTTGTACCTGAAACAGGTATTTGGGGGATTTTAAGCCCCTGCCCCTTGCAGTGGATAAGGACATCAAGAGGCCTTTTGTGCTTTCTCTGTCTTTTCTCTGGCTACCATGCTGAGAGCTGCAGTGTTTATGATGGAGGATGCTCTACTGCACCAGCACTGAGTGTTCCTTGGTCTGTGGGCAGGCATGTCCCCCACCACATCAGGGTGCCCAGGGCCCCATCCAGCCTGGCCTTGAATGGGGCCTCCCAGGAATGGAGCACCCACAGCAACCTTTTCCAGTGCCTCAGCACCTTCTCAGTAGAGAACTTCTTCCTAAAATATAATTTAAATCTCTCCTCCTTTAAGTTTAAAACAGTGTAAAACAGTTTCCCATTTCCTACCATCATCTGCCCATGTTCTTGTTACATGACCTGACCCTTTGTCAGTGTGTCCTTCTAGCTCTGTGTAGCCCTGCTTGTATCCCTGCCAATGGGCACCATGTGCCAGCAAAAGGAGGCTGGACCCTCTGTCTTCCCCAGTGCAGCTGCTTTGTGGGGCTGAGGATGTTTGATTTTACTTTACCTTCTCTAATTAAGTTGTTTTATTTTGATTTTGTGTTTGGGTGTGGTTTTTTTAACATGCCCACTCATCTGGAACCGCACAGCGTATGTAACTTCAGTGTGTATATTCAGACTCACATCATGCTGGGTTTTGATTATTTTTTTTGGCAGAAGAGCAGCTGAAGTTTTCCCTTTCTCACTATTGAGCCATTGGGACAATGACCTCCTCCTGAAATCACAACTGTGATCCTTTTTCTGTGCTAAAGCAGCAAAGGTGTAATTGTTCACAGCATAACACAGAGCTGTGCCTAGCAGGCAACACTTCCCATTTTCGGTTTCTTCTGTTGGCCAAGTCATGCTGGGAGATGTAACTTAAGGCTAAAGAACCTCCACAGGGTGTGCAAGGCCTGTCTGTGTGTCAAGCACCTTTACATCTCCTAGACAGCACTGAATTGGAGAAGGCTGTTCTCCTTTTCTAGCATTAGGGGGAGCATAGCTGTTAAGAAGAGAGACCACATGATTGGGGAGAAAAGAAAACCAAAATCCTCCCAGACTGAAAAAACAAGTTCTGAATCTTACGAGTCCAATTTAAACTCTGTCACTACACGATGACCTGTTTATAATCTGTGCCATTGGTAACAAAGCTTCTGCTGGCACTGAAGATCGTAGGACCTTGCTCTCAGACCTCAGGCAAAGAGGAGGAGTAGAAATGGACAGCCGGGTAATTTTGCAGTCCCCTAGGAAGAAGCAAATGAAACTGAGAGGAATTAAAAATTATTTAAACCTTGTTTGGTGTTCCGGAGGCCTTGTTGACAACAATGTTACAACAGCTATTCAGGAATGCTATTATACCAGGAGGGCTGTCTCTCAGAAGTTGCATTTTCTAAAGTCTAATTTCTTGGTTTAGCTTCCAGGGGCGTCATTGCTGATTGTACATAGGACCGTGGATACAGGGGAAAATATTCTTCTCTTGTTCTAAGCCCTTGGCTCTGCAAATTAGTTTAGTTTTCCACTTTGGTGAGTAGAAACATTGCCCAGTAAGCTGTGTGGTAAAACCTCTCCACCCCCAGCCAAAATCCCCAAACTCTTCCTGAATTTTCTCAGAGCTGGGGTTTCACATGTGGGCTCAAAGTTCATAGACTTACGTAATGCCTCTGCTGCTACCTCTACTGCCTTGTGCTTGCTTCCTCCACTCATGCAAAGTACCTTATTGATCAGTTCCCTTTAAGGATACTTCTACTACTCAGTGAGTGAGGCTGGCAGAATCAGTGCCTGTGTGCACAAGAGGTACCAGATAATCACATTTAGGCCAAATATTCTATCAAGAGTATTTTACTTCAGTACTTTTCCACAATTTAGTACCTCCTTTAAACATTGCATCTCAAGCTAGTCCATTCTGCACACATTCCATTTACTTCTATAGGAAAAGTACCAATGTTAGTATCACCAAGAGAATCAAGGACAAAGTTTTTAAGAAGAGTGATTCCTTTCAAGGGAAAAATTTGGGATGCCCAAAGCAGGGGTGCGTGGGTGCCAAACAATGGTACTGGTAGCTGCAGGAAGACCATCCAAGGAGGACAAAGTGTAACTGGTACATGTGGATCCTTCCTTGGTAGTATTACTCAAGAGGAAGTTTTTATGAGACCTGTGGTGTTTGCAGTGCAGCTGGAAGTCAGAGAAGAGGGAGATGGGTGGAAAGGGCCTAAAGAGCAAAGAAACCTTGGAAGGGCAAGGAAGAAAAAACCTTTGTTGGTTGCTTTGTGAAGGGCACAAAGGCAACTCATGTGCCCCAGAGTGACAGTGCCTGTTACAACAGAAATCACCAATGGGGAAGGATATTCTTCTTTCCACCATTTTAAAAAAAAATTTAGTTCAAAAGGATGGCAGGAGCATGAGGAAAAGTGTTATTTGTGTAGCAGGGAAGAAACACATACGAGGACATCTGTTTTAAGGAGCTGCTTCAAAAATAACCACAGGAGAGGAATATGTTTGCAGAGCACAGCAGGCGACCTGCAGAGTAATGGAAAGTGAGACAGCAGTGGTGCCCTGAGTGCAGAGAGCCCCAAATGTCTACAGGATTGTGTACATTTGTACTCATTGCCAAACCACCCCACCCTGACCCCAGTGGGTGTTTTACAAATTGAAGGAGGTGCTGTTTCCATGTTTTCTGCCCAAAAATATTGATCCGTTTTCTGTTGCTCTCCTTCTTGATCCCTTTTTCTTAAGTCAGCAGCTTTTAAATTCCATTTTCAAGTCTTTAAAAATGAACCCTGTTTCAATGAATCTTCAAAACATATGGCAAAGGAATGCAGATTTGGGTACTACTCCATCCCAGAGATGAGGTCTTGTTCACCAGGAAAAGGAAGGAAAAGCAGACTGACAGATTTTGGAGCAGGATACTCACATCCAACATTCTGCCCTAGCCTATTTACTCCTGAGTACAGGAACAGGCAGCAAACTTGGCCACTGATTTACTGAGAGGCTTTAAGAAAGTCCATTACACCTTACCCAATGCTTCAGCTTCCCGGTGGGTAAAACAGGATGTGAGAAGCACAACTTTTATCCTCGTTTTCTTTCTGAAGTCTGTGGTTTCAGACAGCTCTGAAAGTGTTGTGGTGGAGGATTCAGTGCAAATATCAGGTGTGATCCATTAGTAAAATGACAGGGGTAAAACCAGATGGTATGAGGCATCCCACCGGGGAACACTATGTTTCAGGCACCAGGCAGTTAATTTCTCCTGTTAGCCAGGTAAGAGCACGTTTGGTAAAGACCAAATGAAAACTGAGCTTAATTGCTCATTGCCTTTCCATGGCCAAGTACACCTTAGAACACAACTTTGACAAAATATGATGAACTTGCATCTCTATTTTCTAGTGTTACATTGGAAAATCAATGGCAGACACCACTCCAAAGTAGTAACCAGATGTTTCCCCCCTGTTTTTTTTAGTTATTCACCATGAGTAACAGACACATTTCACAAAGAGAAGGGAGGGTTTGAGATAAAGTAGCTGATACCACTCCAGGAGGACACAGCTGTATTTCTTTTCTACACTAGTGGCTGTCAGCAAGTAGCGCTGAGCTGACTTTGGCTATCCCCTACCTCAAGGGAAGCATTATCCTGTGTCCTCCCTCCAGTGCTGTGTTTTCTGATAAAGAACAAATGTTTCTGCTGAAATCAGTTCATGCTGCAGTAACTACTTGGAACAAAGCTTTGCTTTCAGTTGTAAAAATTCTCACAGCACAAAGTTAACTATTCGGAGTTTCACAGAATTATTGCATGTTCACCTGGCTATGCCTGCTATAACCACGACTGCACTTTGGCCAGTGTTTGGAAGCTGAGTACAACTGCAGTGCAGCTTCATGTCTCTGTAAACTGAGAAAGGGTTGTGCTTTGGACAAAATTTGATATTTCAAAAGTGTTGAGTAGCAGTCAAATTAGCTATTGAGTTAAATTAGCAAATGAGTTCACCAATGGTCATTTAGTGCCCAGACTGCTTACAGCATCCTACTGGATAACTCTTTTCAGTGCCCAAGCAAGTTGCAAACTAGGCCCTATAGGACTTGTATTCGACTGCTTTCAAGGTCTTCTAAGCATCAAGATCACTTAGAATGGGAGCCTGGCATATTTGGCTGAATTCTGAGAGGTGCTCAGGCATACAAATAGTTTGGTTTTTAAACTTTCCTTGAAGTATTTAATGGTTTACTGTTTTGACGTCTCTTCTGCCAAGGTTAAGGTTTTTCTATTACTTTGTAACCACACAGAAGATATAAAACAGTTCAGTCTCAAGTAATTTATGGCTGTTTCATTCCAGCTTGGACTCAACATATGGCTTTCTTTGTGTAGCTGTTTGATTGCATCATCCTTGTTTCAGATGTGACAATTTGGCTTAAATCCTTCTTTTCCTTGTGTGAAGTGGGACGTGAGTGCATTGCACTATTCGGTTGTATGTATCCACTGGACATGCTGTTCTCTGCTGTGGCATTATGGAAAACTGTCCAAATTTTTCTCTGACTGCTGCTGTACAGACGCAGGCAGGGCAGCAAGTGTAGCTTGTTAGGACAAAGATGTATTCTGAAACAGAACAAGCACTGTAAGCAGGCACCTGTAAACAGGTGTTTTTTATAGTGCAGAACTGACTGAGTGCAGGCTCTTCCTTGTCCACCAAGCCAAAGCTGCCCTTGTGTTTGGTATGGTCACTGTTCCTGCCACCCTTTCTCCCAGTTTGGCTGCAGGGTCTTAGGCACCTTGGCTTGCTCCCTAAATGTCTCACTGCTGCCGAGTCCTGAACCTATCAAAATTTGGGCAATGTCCCTTTCTCCCTCTCCGGAGCACAGCAAGGCCCTGAGAGCATCCCTCTGGAAGGCAGACAGCAGCAGGCTGCACAGAGGGATGGTTTACCACTAGATGGCTGGACCTCTTTTTTGTCCAGCTCTCAGTTTTGTTCCCAGCTCAGTGACCGTGCTCAGCCCAGAACAAAGCACTCGTTGTAAGCTCTCTGCCCGCCCACTTTATAGCTTAACGTTTTTAAACAGCTGATACTTTTACCAGATTTACCTTCATGATGAATAGCTCAAACTTTTGAAAGGTTATGAAGGAGCTGTGGTAATATCTAAGAAAACTATAGTTTTTTTTTCTACACAAAAAGGAAAAGCTCCCTAGTCCTGTTCTTGGATTTTTTTCCATTCCCTGTATAACACAATTTTCGCTGAGTCTTATTTTGTAGGTGTATGCATAAGTGGGACACATTTAACAGTTCATCACTCAGACTGGAATAAAGCATCATAGTGTCCTGAATACTCACAGCCACGTACTTTGATATGGTGAATTTGGTGATGTAAAATCTGCAAAACTTTTAGACATTGACATACATGTCACTGTGATTTGGGGCAGCAATGTCTTTCCTTTAAGAAAAATTATTTTTCCCACAGTCAATATCTTCAAAAAATTAAGACCTCTGGATAAAAAATGTCAACTTTCCTGATGATTGCAGAGTGATACATTATATAGAGCAAGAAGGCCTGCTTCAAAAGGAAGACTTTTCCTGCCTGAAAGCAGACAAGAGGAATAGGCAAAGATCTGTTTCTTGAAGATACCACTTTTTTTTTTCCTTATCAGTCTCTTCACATTTTCAGCTCTGTTACTTGTATTTACTGGGTTCACACTGTGTGTCTATAGAAGTATTTTATGAATTCAAAACAAGAGAGAGGTATGTTTTTAAATTAAAATTATTTTAGCTGTTTTGCTGTCACAGGACTGGCATTTTACGCTTTCCATCTGAGGAACAAGGAGGAGTCATTGTCCCTGCTTCCAAGGTAGTATAAACTAAAATATCAAACCTGGAAATCTTAGGGCACTTTAACAGCTTTGTGGGAGCCAGAAAATGTGCCTAAAAATGATGATACATGGAATAGTAAGATGGAGATGAATCTAGAAATAGTTCTGGGGTGGGCTTTCTTTTCTTTTTTTTTTAAGTTGTAGTCTCTCACAGTTCAATTTTTTCNAAAAAAAAAAAAAAAAGCTGATGGTATAACTAGTCTGGTAGAAGAGCAGGAAATTAAAATGGACTCCACCCATCAAGACTCACAGAACACAGGTAGTGAAGCATACAGCAAATGATGAGCCACTGAATAAACAGACTTCAAAAGTAATTGTTCAGCTCAACAAGAATATTAGTGGCTACTCTGTTCTCATCCTCAGGAAGGTTTCTGGTTTTGTTAATGCAACAGGAGAGAGTAAGAAAAGCTTGGAAATTTCCATTTAGTGGACTTGCAAACAAGTAAATTGTAAATATTTGAAGTGCTTCCTTTTTACAGGTGCCTGAAGGGTAACACGTGCAGATTATTTATGAAGTGCAACCTCACATTTGGAAGTAGTCCAGAAATAAAGTCTTACTTGATCCTGTCACAAGCAGGATGTTGTTGCTGAGCACAGAATGTCAATGATGTAGCATTATCACAGGCATTGTGTATTCCTCCTTTGACACTGTGGGAAACAAAAAGCCATGGTTTGTAATCACTCCAGTACTGCTCTTTTATGCCTTTTGGGAATGTTTAAATAAACTTATTTCATTTACCTTGTTCCTAAGCAGGTCACTGAGATACAGAATACTGCTGTAAAATACCTGTTCACTGGTGCTATTACAAGTGGTATGTTTGCTGTGGCAGCTCTGCTTAACATCTGAGAAATCAGAGGTGTCAATACCAAAGGTAAAGGAAATTGGTATTCTTGATCCAGCTATGTGCTAACTGTCATTGGATGTGATTAGAGAAGGTGGGAACCAGATGCAAAATTGTGAGGAAATCAGCTTAAATGTATCACCAACCTTCCTTTGGGATTATCAGCTTGCTTGCACAGTCCTAATAAACTGTTAGAGGCCCTGGATGCCCCCTGACGTGTATTCTGAGACAGGAGACACCAATGTCACAGCAGAGATGACAGCATTTTTGTCACTTCTCTTTCCATAGCTCAGATGAGCAAGGCTGTTCCTGACAGGGGGTAGGAGGTGGCTCCCTGCAGCCAGGCTGCACTGCATATCTGCGCCCTCCTCCAGCACATGCTGACTCCCTTGGGCACCTCATTGCTCTCCCCAGAGGGGATCAGCTCTGCTGAGAAGACAAGGACATAAAGTCCCTTCAGATCACAGCATCTCTAGCATCTCTACAGCCATTTCAATCACAAAGCAGTGAAAAAAATGCTGCTTGGATTTGAAATGAGAGCTTTTTGCACAGTTGGCTTTTTCCACTCTGTTCTCAGCAAGATAATTTAAGTTCCTGCCTGCATAGAGGTCTGGAGGCTGGACTCCTGACCAAGCTGGCCAAACAGGTACTCCAATGCCTTTTAGCTCAATTATTGGCCAGGCCATGGTGGAAAAAATCTTCTAAAAGCTGGGCTCTGAGATGAATTGCTCTGCTAGCCCCACCTCCTACCACTCTGGCTGCAACTTAAAGCCTACAACAGCCAGATTTGCAGTCGTGCACTCTCTCATCCCACTACCTGCTTGCACTCCTTGACCTTCGGTCAGGTTTACAAATGTTCCTGGAAAGAGGTGCCAGAATCATTCCTGAGGGATTGTTCTCACAGTAAACTCTGATCCAGGCTCCCAGGAGAAACAAAAATGATCACAGGAGCAGATGGAGGATAGGAGAAGCTCAGGCGGTTTAGGCCCAAGTAAAGGAAACCCTTGGAGGGAAACATTCTCAAAGATTACTTAAAACAGTGGATTTGCAGAAAATCTCATCACCATTAAAAACACACCCAGAGGAAAGAGTCACTCTCTTGAGTGGTATTACAGAGCAAACACTGTAAGTTAAACCTCTGAGTTGAGTGTGTCCTGTATTGGAGGATGAAGAATAACTGAAAGCAGATCAGAGGGCCTTGAAAAACTTAATGAACCCTAAGAAAATCATATGGTGTCCTGTTATAGGATAAACACCTGTTGTCCTTTTGGACAGAGCATCACCAAGAGTTATACCTGAACCTGCAGGTATACACAAGCAATAGCCCACATTTGGGAAGTGAGCAGCTTCCAAATTTGCAGGGTTTGTCCAGGGTTTGCTTTTAGCAATACTAAATGAAAAAGATAAATTTGGCACTTGCTGGAGTCTAAGTTTCTATCCATATTAATGACCATGGTCCAGTAGCACCAGTAATGGAAGGGGAGGTGACTACCTACACAGATTGCAGTCATCCCTAATTTAGAACTGCAAATCTGTGTCTCTTTTTGTAGAATAATGCATGTTTTATCTCCTTAAACCCTGTCACTGTCATGTCCATAAAAAGGTTGCAAGAACTACCTCATAATTAATGCCCTTTGGAGCCAGTTTGGTTGTATGAGTGCTTGGAACCACACCTGCAGCCACTGCATGACAGTGAGCTATGGACCAGGTATGTCATACTATTCCTGCTTCACCATTGTACAGACTTGTCAGGGGATAATTCCTGATAAGAAAGAGCTCTGTAAAAGACTCCAGAACAGGGGCTTGCTGAGGCAGAGCACACTAGGGAAACAGAGCTGTGTGTCAGGATGTTTGCCCCAAGCAGCACTGTGATGCAGCCACAGCCCCTCCTTTGCCCCTGCCTGCACAGTGTGGGCAGGAAGTGTGCCACCACTCCCACCCCTTCCTCTCACAAGGAGCAGAGGCAGCAGCTTGAGGTGCCTGACACAAAAAGAAATAAAGGCTCAGATACATGTTGTCTTGAGGAAGTAAAATCAGACACAATGCAACTGGTTATTTGTTGTTATTTGGTATGCCTTAGCTTCAGTTTCTGGCCTCTAATTCTGTAGGTGTATAGCCATGCTTCATGCTTTGTGAGTCATCTTAACAACAATGTTGTTGTTATCACATTATAATGATGTTGGGTTGGTCCTTATTAATAATACAGTAAGATTATATTATTATCCAGTATTGAGAGCTAAGTTTCATATGAAAAAGAAGCTCAATATTCACCAGTGTTACCCATAACAATAATTAGTCAGTACTTGCACTTGTTATTCTTGAGGGAGGCTGAAATCATGTTCACATTTGGGGCAGAGTATGCACTTCTACCGAGGCCAATACAACTTGTATCACTACTTGAGTTTAGTCCTTTGAAAGTCTTATCTCAGAATTCCTTCTAAACCTAAACAGTGTCCCCTCATCAGTGCTCACACTTTTGCTAAGCAGAAAACAAAGTGTTTTTATGGTTACAAATTAGAAAATGAACACAAATGGCATTATGAGCTAGTATGTTATTTAGATTGAAAAACATTCTGAGGTAGATAATACCTCTGACTCTATAAATCTTGTCTGTCAGAAAGCTCTATGGTTTTCCCATGGAAAAAGATTGCTATCCTATGAATTCCCACTAAAACTGAGTGTCTAGGAAATAGCTAGACTTATGGACACAGACACTGAACCTTTCTTGGATCACAGCTCTTTATCTCAGTGCATGTGGCACGAGGTGAGACTGGCAGTGGGATAACTCACGGAACTATAGCCTTCACTGTGCTGCTCTGCCATTTCTCTTTCTCAAGTCGCTCCTGCTTGCATTTCTTTTTCCCTGGAAAATGTCAAAGAATTCATAGATCAAAAAACAGAAGCTGACACAAAGACAGAAGTACTGGATCTAAGGAATGATTGATTTCAGGAATTGGGGTGAGGACTCTTTACTTGGTGGGAAGTAAGAAATTCAGAGTCCACAACTACACATACCTCTTTTAAGATATGAACTTCTCAAATATGCCACACTTATTAGTATTAGAGTTGGCCAGTCTTTAGTCAGAAGAAGTCCATTTATATCTACATCTTAGACATGGGAAGTAGATTCAGTCATAGGGATGGGACTTTTTCTCAATGTCAGTAGCAAATCAAAGCATTCCTGGTGTTATGAAGCACTGTGCTGCTAGAACCAGCTTTGTCATTGAAATACCGCCCATTAGCACTCCTGTGCCTTGTCAGATGAATTATGAACTGATGGAATTTGAATAACTGTCTTGCCCTTCTGCAAGAAAAGGTAATATTGCTCTTGCTTAGTATTGCCTCAGGCTTTTGTGCCAAAACATCACAGTAGAATTCAGTGTTGACTGGTAACTAACAGTGAATTTAAAGGGCTGTCACAGTCATCTTGCTCAGCTTCCAAGCCTAGGTGGCCAAAGCACATAAGAAGCAATCCCCAAGAGATGGCACAAAGCCGAAGGATGGGGATTTTTTTTATCCCTGTTTGCTTAGGACAGGAGGCAAAATGTGTTTGCAAAGCAGAGGCTGCTGCAGGTGCAGAAGGCTCTGCTACAGCTGGCAATCTGAAAGATCAATTACTTACATCAAAGCTGTTCTGCTGCCTTTGCTATCTGCTTGCTTATTACACACAAAGTGAATTAAAAAGAACAGGGTTCTGTGTTCAATACCCTCTTCAAGCGAGCAATCTAACCCTTAAAAGCAGACATCCTTAAACTGATCATATGATGGGACAATGTGAAATGCTTTTGGCTTTAAAAAGACACTTGGCAATGATAATACTATGGTCGATTGGGAAAGCAAGTGAACTCATGTAATATGATGCTATAAATGATGTAGGTTGCATTTCTTTTTGAGTTGTTGGGAATCAATTGATTAATAGGTAAAACATCTGATGTTGCTACTGAATTTATATACTAATAAAATGTAATAAATATTATTCTGCGATATTTTGCTCCTGCCTGCGAAGCATTAAAATGCTTATATGACAGTGACATTACAGATGTTGTACAAGTTGTTGTACCAATATTTGAAGCCACTTGTAAAATCAGCACCTTAATATAATACTTTATTACCATACCCTACTCTAGGTGGTGATGTGCCTTTATCCACTGATACAGACCATGTGCATTACTAATTAGTCACCGTTTTCTACCCTCTTCCCATGGATGGTCTTGCAAAGACCAAGTGTTAGCAATAGACACAGGGATAACATTTACGTGATAAACTATACAGTCACAGTTAAAGTGTATAGATATGTTGCATTAATTTCTCATTTACCATAACCATTGCTTATTTTCATGGATGCATTTCAGCAGATGCTTTTTCTTCTCATCATCTACCAGATGTGACAGACAAATATTTCTCTTCGCTCTCAAAAAAGACTCATGACAAGGCCCCATAATTGATACAATGTGATCTTGAACCAAGATTGTCTTCCATAGTTCTATCAGGATCATGCTTCTGAAGTGTGTTATCTTGCATCTGTAGAGATGGGAAATGTACATTTTTATAAATGTCTTCCATCTATTAAGAGTTGTACTTGCAGAATCACATAAACACAGAATTAGTTAGGTTGGAAAAGACCTCCAAAATGGAGCCCAACTTTAACCAATCCCAACCTTGTCAACCAGACCGTGACACTAAGTGCAACATCCAGTCTTTCCTTAAACACCTCCAGGGCGGTGACTCCACCACCTCCCTGGGCAGCCCATTCCAATGTTTAACAACCCTTTTCGTGAAGGAATTCCTCCTAATGTCCAACCTAAGCCTCCCCTGGCACAGCTTAAGGCCATCTCCTCTGACCCTTTCACCGGTTTTGTGGGAGAAGAGACCGACCCCCACCTGACACAACCTCCAGGTGCTGTAGAGAGTGATAAGGTCACCCCTGAGCCTCCTCTTCTCCAGCCTCTCTCTTAGAGCTGGACCAGGAAACTTTGAGGGCTTGATCCATTGAAATGACGACATTCTTCAGCAAAGAAAACCTCTTAATTATGCTGTTAAGGCCAGACCATGTGCACTCTCAATCCCAAACAGCATGTGAATACAACTAAGCCATATAACTTCATAGCTGTCAGGTTCAATATAAACTAAGGGGGTTGTTAAAATATAAACTCTAGCAATCATTGTAAAATGGTTCTTCATGTGCTCCTGCGCGTGTGGCGCATACGAGATCATGTGGGAAGCGATCTGACGGCGCCCATTGAGAACAACCTCCACGGTGCAATTACGGTCTTGCTCCTCCTCATTACCGCAGCCAGCCTAGAACCGGTGCTGCCCGCCTGGCAGCTCTCCCGCTGCGGAGCGGTGTTCTCCGTACCAGCCGGGGCGGAGAACTCCGTATTGTTGTCTCGGCATTCCCGGGCCTGTGTCACCCCGGGCCTGTGTCACCCCGGGCCGTCGGAGCGGGGGCACGGAAGGCTGGAAGGCTGGAGGGCTGGAGGGCTGGAGGGATGGAGGGATGGAGGGATGGCAGGATGGCAGGATGGAGCACCTCAGCCTGGCACGCCCGGGCCGGGCGGAGCCTCGGGGC